>VXCM01001224.1:21646-155124 GCA_014773175.1 Lucifuga dentata | reverse complement strand
GAGGTAAAAAAAAAAAAAACAGAGTAGGAATGCTGAGGTTTTGTTTCTGCGTAATACCTACATCCTTCTTTTTCTTCTCCTCTTCTTTTCTCTTCTTCTCCTCTCGAATCTGGGCAATTCGCTGTTTCTTCCTCTCCAGCTCAGCCTTCAGTTCACTCTTGTCAGACATGCTGCAGGAGGAAAAGAAATGGGGAGAAAGGAGACGTTAACGGGGGCTGCTGTTACAAGAAGGCTGAGTAATTAACAGGACATGACATAAAAAGTCATCTGTTTAGGAAGTACTTCACTGCTTGATCCTCTATCCATATTAATTTATCATTTGGTCTAGAAGATGTCAAAAAAAAAAAAAAAGATTACAGATGCTCATTATGACCTCCCAGGAACCAAAGCGATGTCTTTTTTTTTTTTATTATTTTGCCATAACAACCATTTAAAAGTATAATGCATCAAACTATTTATAACAATTCATCAGTTTATACAATTTATATGACTGATCAAAAACAAAGTGATACATCTCAGGCCTGCAAACGATAAATGTGCTAGTAATGGGATTCAATTTACAGTTTATATGAAACAAAGGGAAGCAGAAAATCATCATCTTTGAGAAGCTGGAAATGAGATAAACCATTAACTAAAAAATTTAAAATAAACAATAAAACTGTTGTTTAATTATGTCAGTAAACTAATAAATTAACCATTTCAGCATTATTATTATTGTTGTTGTACTCTTCTTACACATGGCCAATTCCCCTCTGCATCTGTGAGATTTGTGGCCATTTGTTGTACTTTTAAGTAATCATGTCAAAACACCATAATGAGTCTACTTACTGACATTTCTTTTTAAGCGTGTTACTAACCATCAAAAATGTGGAGAAAAAACAGAAAGGTCTTTTTCTGTTTATGTTAGGATGTATGTGTTATTGAGGCACAGTAGCTCTGGGCCTGTCACACTTTGAACATATGAATCTGTTCTTCACAATGTTCTCTTTATCCGTTTCCTCCATAATGTTATAGTTAACAAAGCTGACTGAGATGATGAGTGAGATTTTTCCAGAAATATTTAGTCATGAGCGTGGCCAATGACCTACATATACATGACTTAAACCTACACAACATCTGTGAATTTTGCAAAGATGATGAAATAGCCAGATGAATTGAAATATAGAATTTATTGTTAATTTCTTTGGATTGTTTGATAAATTCCACATCTGTGAATCCAAATTCTCCAAATCGCTTTATTTATTTTTTCCCAATGCATGTACTATAACTGTAAACATTAGGCTCCAAAATGCATAAACAAATCAACTGTATAGATACAATTAAATTGTGTTGTGAATTATTTAAAGAGAATTAAGATTTATAATGTTTGGCTTTTTTCTTTCTTAATTTGTTCTTTTTCTCTCTCTAAGCATAACAGTCCTGTTTATAAATGGATCATGTGTGTTTACTGATAACTGTATAGTGTTTTTAATACTTGAAGGACTGATTGTTTGTTGTAATTTTATATTTTTTGACTTGATAACAAAAAAATTATCAGAACTATTGCAGTTATGTTGCAATATCCAATCAGCCTAATGAATTTCTGTTGCTGATAATACTGTAGCAGTGTAGCTGGACTGACAAATGAAGGATACAATGCTCAGCAAAGTCTCCACCCACATTCATATTAACTACAAGAATTTAGGCTATAGCAAGAATTTTCCTTGTTTCTATTTTATAACTCGATAATTTCAGTTGAGTTTTATGTTTTTTGCGGAGTCCAGTATTTGTCTAATACGCTAATAATCTAATTAGAGGACACTCTCAGCTCTTACGTGTTAGCATGCTAATCTCTATGGCACCGGCGGGCCTAACTAACGTTACAGCGAGCATCATAAAGATAACGGGAGCATCACAAACAGAACAGAGGAGCTTTTCCGCCTCACATCTTCCAAACACGGTTAAACAACAGATATGTTTGGGTGTATAAAGACATACCTAATATCGGATGTGAGTTTTACGTAACCAGACAGCAGTAGGGTCCAGTTTGGGGTGTGTTAAAGTCCGCAGAGGAGTGTCGGTGGCGGAGGCTGATGATGCTGGAAGACAGATCACTCCGCTTCATTCTTGTTCTTCTTCGACATTAGAAAAACGGCTAAACTACAAGATTGTCGCCACCTACAGGGCAGTGTGGGACTCTTCTACCTCTTTTGATTAATGGTGGATGGCACGCACACACACCAAGAGAGATTACTGATAACTAAAGAAAACTCTGCAAATAATTAGAAAATGCATTCTAAAAATAATATACAACAAACAAAAACAGAAAATCCCTTCAAAGCTTACATTCCCAAACTAATGAATCATCAGTCTGTTAGACATGATTGATAAATTTTTTGCACCGAGTGAGAGTAGGCTTTGCTGAATGACAGTAGGTTTTACTAAAATGTCTAAAACGTCTGAAAACTGAGGGAGAAATCAATGACAAAATAACAAAGAAAGAGTCTGAAAGATAATAAGGTTAGATGTCCTCAGAAATCTAACCTTATTCTCTATTTAGAGGGTCTCTATCTCTATGTATTATAAAAAAAAAAACATTTTCACAGGAACCGCACATTTGATACTTTTATTTTATACTTTTGGCACAAACTGAGCCATCAAGTCAGGGTGTTGCTGACTGATAAGCCTCATTCTAAAATTTTACAAAAAGGCAACACAAGAATTTTAATGGTGAGAATTTCTTAAGTAATCCTCTGTTGTTTTATGCTGAAAACATTTACAATTAGATTGCAGTAATTTTACATTAAGATTGTTGGTTACATAATCTGAAAACACTTTTAAAAGGATGTTACCCAGGTCCCAATACCGTCCTCCTAGGTTGCATTGAACTCTTTCTTAATGGCAATTTATTTTTTATTTTGTTTTATATTATGAAATTAAAGTCAAGTAAAGGAGACCATGTACATTAATGTATAACAGCTTTCATTGCACAACTTTACCACCATCCTCAGGGTAGCAATTATTGTAATGTGTGCCCCTCTGATCTTCAAGTGAAATTATACCTTGTCCTGGAGCTCTCTGCAGGACACCACAAGAGGAATGTTTTCAGTTCTGTACCTTTCATTCCACAGCTCTGTGCTCCTTCTTCAATGATGTACTCCCTTACTTTCTTCAGCGCTGGTGAGCATGCATGACCAGAGAGAGCAAGAAGAGAAACTGAAAGACAAAACCTGCAGAAAATTCACCTTAAAAAAAAAAAAAAAAAAAAACCAGAAGAAAAAAACACTCCTCAAATTTTGATACAAATCTGCTATTGACTGGAGGTCAAAGTTCACTAAAATTGGATTTGGCACAGTATCATTATATTTATTAATATTAACATTAATATATTGTAATTTGCCTACTTGAGTGAGTCTGACAAGTGTGACAACTCTACTGAAATAAGCTAAATTCGTTTAAAAAAAAGTTTGCTGTCATAAATGCATATGCATTTATGACAGCAAACTTTGCCTGTAATCTTTTTCTAGAAAGCATATCAATCCATTTATCCTAGAGATTTAGCCTGTAAGAAGAACTTCTCATTGGCTCTGTGTTGCGTTAACTCAATTTTAGTTAAAGGTAGTCTTGGGACCCAGGACTGCCACTGAAGGTGTCACAAATCTAAGACACAAATCAGGCCCTCGGCTCTAAATACCAGTGTAGTTCAATTTAGTTTATTCTAACAAAAGTATGCAATGTAAACTTAGGCTTATGTGATCTGGAAAGAGAAAAAGTGAAATAAATCTCAACTTAATATCTCGTTTCATATTAGCACTTTATCTGGCTTCATAATACATTTCATATGGATCTCCACTAGATGGCAGCACAGTTATTAAGGCGATTTAACCGGAAATGCCTAATCTAGGTTCACTGTCAGTTCCTTTAAGGATGTCGAACTTTTGTAGTTCCTGTTATTGACCTGTCAGCTCTATAGTACGAATTGTCAATCCGGGTGATTTTTCTCTTCTTTTAGCAGTCGCAGTTCCCCTCTAACGGCGCACCGAGTACCGAGGTTTCGGACGCGCAGGATTGGTTATTGCTACCGTTGTGTTGGTGTTAGCGGGTTGTATGAGCTAGCCAGCTACTTGACAGCTAGACTGTCAGCGACGGTAGCTAGCAGTGTTAGCTGACTGTCTTGTTAGCTAGCTAGCCTGCTGGCTGAACGGGGCTAACTTTGGAAGCCGCCCACTCTTGCAAACCAGTATTATACAATAAAGCTGGGAACGGTAAGTCTGCACAAACTTAATTCACTACTTTCTGTTACTTAAAGCAGCTAATGTTGGCTAACAGAATGGTTATCCTACAGAATAGTTATCTTATTGATTGTAATGTTTTTGTTAGAAGAAAAAGCAAGTTGTTTTGACAGTTAAGCTTTACCACCAGTTTTACCAGTTGAGCTCCTCTGTTAGCTGTGTTGTCACTGATTTTATTGGGTTGTTACTGTTTACAATGCAGTATCTTCTGACAGATTCAAAGGAGAGCAGTTTGCTGATTTTATGTTACATTCAACTACTAATGTGTCTGTCATCCGGGTGACATAACTGACACAAAGAACATGTTTGCAGACCTCCCAAAATAGGATTTGAGTTTTTCAGTGTTGTTAACTACCTCACTGACAGAATACAACAGTGGCTGCTGTTTCGATAGGCTGAGATCCCAGATAATAAATAGTTGTGTAATTCTACGGCAAATCTCGTTAGATTAGGTTTGGTAAGGGGACCAATTTTACATTCTATGGCTAAACGTATGTGGGACCCCCATTAAGTCTTAACCCATTAGGTTTTCTATGCATAAAATGGCCACCATTCCAGTGAAGGGACATCTTAATACTTCAGCATATTATTGTTTAGACAGTAGTGTGTGCTTCCAGTTTTATAGCAACAGTTTGGGGACCCTTTCCTGTTTCCCCATGACAAAGCGATGTCCATATAGAAATGTTTTGCAGAGTTTGGTGTGGAAGAACTTGACAGGCCTTCACAGAGCCTGACCTTTACCTCAGCTACACCTTTAGGATGAATTGGAATGCCAACTGAGAGCCAGGCCTTACAGAGCAATATCATCACCCGACATCACCGATGCTCTTATGGTTGAATGGAAGCAAATGCCTGCAGCCATGTTCTAAAAATCTGGTGGAAAGCCTTCCCGGGAGAGTGTGTCATTGTAACCATGCTGTTTGACAATGTCATGAATGCAATGTCCAGGTGTCTATACTGAAATGAGTGTCAACCTCTCTGTCGACCTCAGTTGAAAGCAGCTGGTTAAACAAGACTTGGCTCCTTGCTTTAGTTGTCTTATTATAGCAACCAGTTTCAGTCACGATGACATGTGCTGATCATGTAAATCTTCTCAGACTCTCTGGGAGCCCTGTAGCACTTCTCACTCTCATACACAGCAGCTGCCAAGAGAAAGAAGTGGTGGTGACTGGGAGGGTGGGGGAGGGTGCANACTCTCATACACAGCAGCTGCCAAGAGAAAGAAGTGGTGGTGACTGGGAGGGTGGGGGAGGGTGCAGTTGTGTCCAGAGTTGGATCAAGTAGCTGACGCAACCAGGACTTTATGCTGCTACATCTGTCACTCGATGTGCCAAGTCACAGTTTCATAACAGACTCCTACAGCAAAGTCCATCAAGATTTGATTTGAATGATTTATGATCCACATCATTTATACATTTCAAAATAATGGGCCCCTCCCTTTAAAGACCTGTGCCTAAGTTTGTGGTGGCATGATGGCATGACTGGAATGGGGCGTGTCCTTAACTATTGTGATAGGACATAAACACTAGTTGTTTCTCAGAAGTTGGACAGATAGATTGAGTGTTGCCTTGCAGTTCTGTGTAGGGTCTTTGAACGTACACAGATACGACTTTTATAAAGTGATGTAAAGATTCATGGACTATTTCAAACCTGAGTCCTGATCTACCAGGACAAAGAAGCCAGTTAAAGACTCCACCATGACACTGATTACTGAACCCAGACTATTTCAGAATTGTTTGTATGCTTTTATTAATTTCTTAGTTCCCTACATATTTACTTAATGCAGCATCTGACCCTATAACATAGTAGCCATGATGTTTAGCTTCGTTGAAATTCTCCACATAAAGTAGCACAACATGTACCTGTGTGTTGTGTGTGTGTGTGTGTGTGTGTGTGCACATGCAATCTCTGGGAAGTCGTCCAACTGGCTGTTATGTAACTCAGTCAGTTGAAGTCAGCAGCCATATAATATAGAAGTGAGCCATCTTGTGGTGGGTTAATGACTTTGGTGCAGCAGTCTAGCACCTTTATCCCAAATGTGAAGTAAAGTTGATCTTAGTCACGTCACTCTTTGGAAATGACTCAGTATCATGAGTCTGAACTAAAGGCTAAACATAGTTCAGTCTATACAACAAAATGTTTATGTTAAAACAGGTGGTGTTTGCTCAACTCTTAGTCATCTGTGACAGCTGCTTTTGTATTTCTTTATCCAAAACATCCTGAGGCTTTATTGAGTAATAAAGATTTGTCATGTTATGTAACTTAACAGTTTTCTAGATTGTTTTAATGCCATTTTGCATTGCGTGCTATGTAACTGGGAGTCATTACAGAGCTACACAGAGCAAATTTACGCCTGCATCTCTGCGTTCTCCTTTTCATCTAGATGCAGTTTGACCTTTGACCTCTTTGTATGAAAGTACATTACGATTTGCAGGTTATTTACTTGTATTTGTCAATGACCTTTGCCCCCCCCCCCCCNCGCCGCACCTGCTGGTCTTTAAAGATGGAGGCCCAGAGCTCCAGCCAGCCCCTGCTGTCCAGGAAGAGGAGGAGAGAGTCCAACAGAGAGCTGGAGGAGGGAGAGAGAGTTGGGAAAATGCCCAGATGTACTGTGGTGAGTGATCTGACTGAACATATCACGTTTTTGTATTGGCCCTGTGAGTTTACACTCATATTGTACATGTGTCTTTGCAGTCATGCTTAAATATGTTTTAATGTGTTGATGGATTTATGGCGGCAAGAGGAAATGTCTCATTTAACATATTTCAGATAGTTTGAAGTTTTTGTTCTTTAAAGAGAGGTGGAATTGGGGTTATTCTGAAGCGTGCGTCACATTTGAAGTGTTGTGGCCGCTAACAACCTCCCCAGGCAGCAGCGTTAGCAGTGTTTTCCTTTCGTTTGCTAGATTCCATGAAAATGACACAAGGATGAGATTTTAAAAAGTTTGTATTTTGTCAGAAGATTGCTGACAAAAAGTACAAAAAAAACCCAAAGTATGAGTTTGCTCCCTAAGACTGCAAGAAGGAATGATACACAAGTAGAGTTTTACTTTTGTTCAATAAAAGAAAAAAAAAAAGTCACACAGCAAAAAGTTTGTGTAAATTAACAGAAAGTTTCCTTTACTCTGTGGTTGGGGTTCTTTTAGGGACTGAGGCATCCCGCCCCTTTTGCAAAAGAGCTGGAGCCAGCTGATGCTAAACCATATTTGAGAGTCACCATGGAGGAGGCAAAGAGGGGAACCCCATGTGAGTCTCCCTCTGTCTCATTGCATGTCTCTCTCAGCTTTTGACTCTTTCCCCGCCTGTCTGCTTCCTTTTTGTCTTATTAGATCATTCTCATTCTGCTTTTCTCCTTCAGTCTCGTACTCTCACTCTCCTTTTGTTCATCTTGTCTTCTCCACCAATAATCTGATCATTCAGGCTGTGTTTCTGTCAAATATTGTCACAGACACTTGTCAAATCATTATAGCGTAAGTCACTGAGCACTGTGTGTGTGTCCCTCATCTCTCCATTCAGCCGACAGGCCAGTGCGGGTGTACGCAGATGGCATCTTTGACGTTTTCCACTCAGGTCACGCCAGAGCACTTATGCAGGCGAAACGTCTCTTCCCAAACACACACCTCATTGTAGGAGGTAAGCACTGTGTGTGTTTGTGTTTCCATTGAGGCTCTCACAGCATCTTTATCAGCTGCTTTTTGTTTTTTTCTTATGGAAGAAAAGAAACACATTGATATGTGACATCACAGCCCTGCACAGCTTCTAAATGAGCGGCGCTGCAAATGGATGAATTTAGACATTTTGTAACAGACAGAGAGAACAGGCGTGATAGTGCAAGTTAAAGACCGTTATGATGTTACATATTCTTTACTCTGTTTAATACATTTTCCAGCTTCTTTTGTCTGTCTCTGAAGTAAAAATAACAGAGGTGAGTGTCTTGTTCTCTGCTTTCCTCCCCCTTAATATTTAAGCATGTTTCTTTGTTAAAAGAAAACCAAGACACCTCACACAGCTCCTAAAAAATGTATTTAGAGTTGATTTCATGATTTGGCCAATTTAAATAATCGTTTATGTGAATATTTCTCTCCATTAAAAGTGTGCAGCGATGAACTGACCCACAAGTACAAGGGCTTCACAGTGATGAACGAGAATGAGCGCTACGACGCGGTCAGACATTGTCGCTACGTGGACGAAATAGTGCGGAACGCTCCCTGGACACTTTCGCCCGAGTTCCTCACCAAACACCGCGTGAGTGGACGAGACATTTGACATAAAAGCAGAACGTAAATGATAAGCAGTCACCTTGTTCATTCATAGAAATCTTGGGTGGGGGGGATGACTAAGACTTAGCGCGTTAATTTTTAATGCATGTTTTTGCTTATTTTTTGTGTTTGCAAAATTTGTAGATCTGACTCTGCTATGTTGACCTGTGTTGTCATGACTCTCCAGATTGACTTTGTGGCCCATGACGACATCCCATATTCCTCAGCAGGCAGCGCCGACGTTTACAAGCACATCAAGGAGGCCGGTGAGTGCTGAAGCCACTGGGAGTGTCAGTGTGGTGATACAGAATTCACTATTTACAAATACTCATTACTTATAAACTATATATACTATATACTTATTATAATGTATGACATGCTAGAGTAAATGTCAGGCGTGTTGCTAAGGACATGGGGAAGCTCAGACTAGGGCAGAGCTGGAATTCGAACCTCATTCCCTTTGATCTGGGCTAACGTGTGTCAGCTATTTTAGTCATTTTGTTCGACCGTTAGCTTAAGTTAAGAAGCACTTACACACAGGCTCACCAGCAGAGGATTGATTGCATGTACCCGTGTCCTCTGACCTCCCTCCTTGTCCTTGTGACCCTCACTGTACTCCAGGTATGTTCGCCCCTACCCAGCGGACAGAGGGAATCTCTACCTCCGACATCATCACGCGGATTGTTCGAGACTACGACGTGTACGTGAGACGTAACCTGCAGAGAGGATATACGGCCAAGGAGCTCAACGTCAGCTTCATTAACGTACGGAGCTCCGCTTCGTTTTAAGTCTGAGTGTGTGTGACGGTGACATGATTTTTTAAAATTTTTTTTTTGGTGAAATCTTTCCATTGCAACTGTGTCAAAGGTAATGAGCGTGTGCGGTGACTCATGCTGAATGTGCGAGTCACACTGAAAGGTTAAACATCTGACTACTGGTGGGGCTTCATTTCTAAAAATACATTTCTTAAAGTGTAGTTGACATTGGATGGATATTCTCTAAAGGGTAAACTGGTACCTGCCATGTTATAGTCTTTTATTTACCATGTTACTTAGTTGGATGCCATCAGACAGCTGTTATAAACCAAAGGAGCACTTTAGGTAACAAAAAAAAAGCAGGACAGATTGAACACTCGGCTTTCTGCTGTCTCTTCTCTGGCAGGAGAAGAAGTACCACCTGCAGGAGCGCGTGGACAAGGTGAAGAGGAAGGTACGCGACGTGGAGGAGAAGAGCAAGGAGTTCGTCCAGAAGGTGGAGGAGAAGAGCATCGACCTCATCCAGAAATGGGAGGAGAAATCCAGGGAGTTCATTGGCAACTTCCTGCAGATGTTTGGGCCTGAGGGAGCTCTGGTGAGGCTGCTGCTTTTGTTTGGTTTCTGTGTTCAATCAGGCTGGACGAGTAAGAACATGTCCTATTTACTCTGCTAATAACCTGGGAAAGAAAGATGGTGGAGTTTTACATTCTGTGACACAATCATCAACGAAAATGAATAAAGTACTTCAGTTTTACTGAAAAGAAAGAATATTGACCTGTGCTTAAAGGACCGTACCAGTGATTTTGCATGTTTGAGCTCAATGAATACTACCTGCATACACGTTGCTTTACTGACAACCATTTTCCAAAATATAAAACTTTGTTTTAGTTTTCCTGTTATTTTGCCAAATCGCCTAATCTTTTAAAATCAAATGTTCGGGTGATACTCTCACCTTAATATTCAGTGTTTTGACTGGTAACACCTGTGCTCAATTTGAGAAGGCATATCATTTTAATTTCTTTGTAAAAGCCGTTTTCTCCTGAAACTATATTCCCTGGTGGAGACATACATTTTCGTCTGTGCAGCTCTGTGTTGGATCAGATAAATTAAGCTACTTCAGCAGAAAACTTAATAGACATCATGATGGCTTATGTATCTCAAGCATGTTTCAAGTCTCTACAAATTGATTTTAATAGCGTTCTGGAATTGAACTGAAACAAAGTAGGAAGAACAATTCTAATATTTACAGCTCCAGTATGTTTTGGGAAATGGTTGGCAGTGATGTAATGTGTATGCGGGTTATATTTATTTGGGCTCAAACACGTAAAATCACTGATATGGTCCTTTAACTGATATCTTCTTCACGGCTTGCCTCTCTGCAGAAGCACATGCTGAAGGAGGGGAAGGGCCGCATGCTGCAGGCCATCAGCCCCAGGCACAGCCCCAGCAGCAGCCCCACCCGCGAGGAGCGCTCCCCCTCCCCCACCTTCCGCCTCCCCTTCTTCAGCAAGACCTCGCCGCCTCCCTCCCCCCCGCCGCAGCACAGCGCAGCCCGCGGATACCTCATCAGCGAGGACGACGACGACGACGAAGACGACGAAGACTAAACGCGTTCACATCTCCCCCCTTTGCTGGGCCGCAGTCAGTGACGTGAGTGCTGACGCAGCCGCCGGCGAGTCGCCTGGTTGTCACGGAGCTCCTGCTTCCATCATGCGTATGATTCCCACCCGATTTTAGCTTTAGCACTTGAGTTTCACGTTGACTGTTTTAACTGTAACAGCCAGGTTCACCACAGCTCGTTTTTTTCTTTTTCTTTTTGTGTAACGGTCAGTTAAAGTTACCACTAGTCACCTGAGTTCTCTGGAAGATATTATGTCAATCACTTTTGTGTTGAGTTTTTTTTATTAGTCGCTCACTGTCACTCAGTTTTGGGACTATTTGCAGGTGTTGCCCTCAGACGTACTGTTAAGGTTGAATTGGTTTCCGTTTGCCGTAGCGCAGCATGAGTTTGGGTTCTTGTCTTGTCGTGGTTTTGGCAGGAGCGCTCGCAGCTTTTTCATCATTGGAACAGCACGTCTAGTTAGACTAACAGATGCACATTGAGACCTCACGGAGACGCCGCCAAGCACCTACAGTGTGTGTATAACTTGAAATCAGCTGGCTTTACTTTTTGTTCTCAAGCAAAATCTGGTTTGGTGATCATCTTTTTTAATAACAGGGAAAACTCCAGATGACATAAAAATCTGAATCTGAGTGTTAAATGTCTACTAATCAGTTTGCATTAATGTCTGGTCTGCATTGGGGCTGTGTGTGTCTGCGTGTGCGTGCATGTGAAACTTGTACGGAAGCTCTTCTGTGAACATCCTCCATCTACTACAGATCTGGGTTCAGCTTTGCCTTTGTGGCGCGTTATAGCAAATCCCATTTTTCTGTACATTGATAATTTGACACAGTCAGTCTTTTGAAGACTACTAGTTTCAAGCTGGACACGTTTCACTGGCGTAAAAGTAAAATTTGCAAAGATGTTCAGTCTGTTTATGAATCATGCATGTCCCATTTAAAATATTATTGTACAAATATTTTTTAACTGCCAGTTTTCATTATTCTATGTACAAAAGAATTTGTTCATCCCAGTTGAGAAGTGTTTTTCGTCAGACTGCAGGGAATCAACATGAGCAAGGCTGGACTTGCAGATCTGAGAAAAAGTTTAATTTTTCACCTCTAATACCCGTCTTATCACATAACACCTGATAAAAGTCTAAATAACATACCGATACTGGCAACATTTTTTTTTTCTCATTACAACTTTTTGTTTAGAGTCAAAAGCACAAAAGTTACCTGTCTTGATCTCTTTGTTGGTAGCAAACAAAACACTAAATATACAACCCTTTCAGTGCTGGATCTAAAAATTCAAAAAAATTTTTTTTTTTTTTTTTCCATGTCCCTCGAACATCTAGTCTCTAGATTGTGTCGATTGGTAGACTGGTCCATAGGTTCGAATGCAAGGATCAGATTTTTGTAACTATAAATTCCAGATAAACATTTACATCACTACCTCCTTGCTTGATCCGAGGGAGCACAAAATACAAAGGTTATTTTTCTGTTCTGAACAGAGCCATTGTTTCAGCACGGAAGCAATGTGACCTTGACAAATATTTGACATATTCTTGCCGTGGGGTGTGTCCTACATCTCCATCGTCATAAAGCATGTATTGTCTCGCCTGTGTAACCTAAGCTGAAACATCAGATGATCTAGATATGTAACATTGCAATATTGATAGATGACTCAAATATAAATGTTGCCAGATGTTGGTTTCCCAAAAGCAGTTGAGGTGTAGATGATGCAGATGATTCACACGGACCGCCTCTATTCCTGCGTGCAAAGTAATTATATTTAATAGGGAATCCCACAGTCGTAAAGTACTAGTTTTGGTAGTAAAAGTACAGAGCCAGTATAAATCCAGCCTAGATTTTTGGTGCTCAGTTGTTCTGGGAAGCTTTGCCTTGATTCTTGTAGAATGTGTTTCTTAGCGTGAACATGATTTAGGCAAGAACAAGAGTTAACTCAAGGTGGCAGACATGAGATGCAGTAAATAAGTTTTAACTATGTATTTGTTTTGTTTGGAGTTATTTTTGTTAAAGTCCTGGATGTAGAGGTCAGTGAAAGCAAGATGAAAATTTATTAAATCATGTTGGCCAAACTGTGACCTTTGCTCAGTTTTTTTTTTTTTTTTTTTTTTTAAATATTGTGAATGACGTGTCGTACAGTAAACACTCATCCGCTCCCATCAGGGTTTTACATTTAGGGTTGAGGTACTGCTCTCAGTCAGATGATTGACAGCTACTTGTTCACATATTTCTGTGCAGCCCTTTAAAACTGTAGGCCACATTTCAATTCAACTGAAAGTGAATGCTAAAACACAGCACACAAAAGCAGCAAGTAACTAACTGCACAGTGTTTGATTTAAACTGAACTGATCAAAACCCTAATACATTCAGAATTACCCATAATTCATTGGGCCTACACAAACCTCACTCACTATCACAGTTTAAAGGACCATACTGGCCATGTTTGAGCCTAATATATTCAGTTTTCATACGTTATGTTACTGACAACCATTTCCCAAAGGATAAAACTGTATTTCAGCTTTCCCGATATTCTGCAAATTCTCAATCTTTCAAAATCAAATATTCAAGTGATACACCCACCTTAAAAATTAATGTTTCGCCTGCTAATAGTTACGCAGCCTTATGAAGTCAGTCGTTTAAATTTTTCTATAAATGCAGGTCTTTTGGGACTATATTCCCCTGTGGAGACATACATTCACTCCACGCTTTATATTGCGCTTAAATGCTAAAATTACATAACTGAAAAAAACCTGAATATGCATCTTACTCATGATGATAGATTATCTATCCCAAGAACGTTTCAAGTATCAATAAGTTAATTTTAATAGTGTACCAGAATGAACTGAAACCAATGGTGGCATGGAAGGTAGAAAAAAATTTAATTCACCGTTCCAGTAGTATGCTTTAGAAAATGATTGTCAGAAACCTTACGTGTATGAAAATTGAATATATTAGGTGCAAACATGCAAAATGGTCGGTATGGTCCTTTAAGGCAAACAACCCAAAATATCAGTCAAACATAAACACAGGAAGAGTTTGGGCATTACATAGTCAGATTTTATTGGACAGAACGGTCACCATGACTACAAACATGTAGAAGCAGAAAGGAGCGAACACAGAGAAACTTCACCACAACCACAATCTCTCCTTAAAGTGTTTTTACTTAATAACCTTAACAATGCAGCTTATTTGCCATGATCTCCATCTTTCCCTTAACTTTGTAATTCTACCTTGGGAGAGCGACACAGTCACGTGGTTCCATGAGGTTTTTTTGTCGGCATTTTCTTTCCCAGAAGCAGAAAGTGATGAGGTGAACACCAGGGGGAGAGCTCACCTTACAAACACACTCACCACACATCTTCCCACTAAAAAGCGCTGTAAGTCAGCGTGACAAAGTTAATCCAGCAATTCTCAAATGTCACAACCAGCCTATCGGAGGTGAAAAACAAGAATGATGGTCAGACCTCAAGACTGTCTGGAATGTTCTCCTACGTTTAATTTGACTTCGTCCTTGCTCACTTAATTATTGACTTTCAACAAAGTACAAAACCAAGAGTTCAGCCAATGTCCATTACCTTTCTTCACTATGCAGCACAGCAAATGAGTCGTTCTGTATGTTGAAAATACTTTTGCTCTCTTGTTTCTCTTGAGTAGCAAGGTCAAAGAACTGGATGAATCTAAGAGATCCATGTGATTCCTCCCACAAACATTAGATCAAATGTCAATCAGTCTACAATACACATTCAGACAACGCGGCTTAATTTGAAGGGTCAACTCTATTGTGACGGATTTACATATACGAGGATAACATCAAGTAAATCTTAAAGCAAAACGGTTACCACAACAGCTATAGATCATCTTACCAGGATCACTTTAACAACATGGGAATTCTTTCTCTAAAGTAACTGGAGGGTAAACAGTGGAACAATAACACTAAATAATCAGAGCACCCCCTAAATGCAACACAGCAGCCCCCCTAAAGACAGCAAGGCGTCTTCGGTCCTCTCCCCTGGGTCCCCTGCATCACATCATCATTGTCTTATTCTTTCTGACACCTGTTGGTTTACGGATTTACTCATCACTACAAGATATATACGATACAATGGCTCACATTTTGCATATATCTGTGCATTATACCATAGTTTCTTTTTACGATGTAAATTCAAATTCAATCTCCAACACCAAGATAGGAAGGGGGTGATGGTGGTGGAGGGGTGTAGGAGAGAGAGACTATAAGGATTGAGGGATGAAAGAGATGAAGTGGGAAGGGGGCAGAAGAAAAAAATAATCGTATTGGGATAGATGGGTAGAAGTGGTCAGTTCGCTGCCTGGCGAGGATAAAGTTTAGCAGCGTGTTTCGTAGATGCCGGAGCGGCCGATGTACCGAACCCATTTGATGACGTCGTGATCACTGTAGTTCAGCTTGGACTCAAACACCTTCAAGTAGCGCACCTTAAGACCAGAAGGAGCGAAAGGAACCTGCAGGGATGAGATGAGGGCAGAGTCATGTCAGGGTGCGCTGGGAGGTGTGGACTTAGTCCACAGTCCATTTTTGCTGCCAAAAGCGTGCAAAGTTCTATTCAACTCTGACATGAATTTTAACTTTAATTTGTGCCTCAAATTTCGCCAGCACTTAAGCCCGGGAAAATTACAACTAGATGTTGTCAAAAATTCAATTAATTCCAAAATCCTACGTTCCTTCAACACAACACGTACTGTGTGCTACAGAATGATGCAGCATACTCTCTCAGATTTGGAAAAAAATGAACTTCACCCTTGATCCGAGACAGAGTTATGAGAGGCGTGATGTCAGTTTATGTGTGTGTAGGTTCTGTTTGTGTACATCCTGACCTCAAAGTTCATAGAGATAGGAGGCCTGGCCCATTTCTTCTTATCGTTAGTCGGCAGCAGCTCAATCTCAGCACTGATCTGAGACTCCTTCATCCCAGCCATGCGTTTGATCCTAACAAACAAACAAACAGGAAGTTATTATGTAAAGGAATTATTACAAAACTTATTATGTAAACTAAAAGGTACAAAAGACCAGGTTAAGCCAAACTAAAGAGACAAGAGGTTGTTAATTATTAACTTAACAGAGCATAAAACGAGTCAGGTTGTATAGCAGTAATATGACTCACTTCCAGACAATGGCGTTCTCGCTGGCCTTGTACTTGGCTTTTCCCTTCATACAGATCACCTGCACACCGCTCGTGTTGAGGGGCGTTGGGATACGCACCTATGGAGTCAAAAAGACAGACAAGCCAAATTAAACCTCTAAAAATAAAATCATTTCAGTGTTTTTAGCAGTGCTACATAAGCAGCAGAAGCGCGACGGGAGTGAACTAAGAGAACATGGAACCAAATCACCTCTAAATATGTTTAAGAAAAGCAACAACCTCAAATATTGGATGTAATTAAAAAAAGATGGAAAAGGTAGGATGAAGTCTTGAATTTAAGATGGATCACTTTTTTTTTTTCCCTGTAAATACACAAATTATTACCTGAATTCTGTGTGGCACAGAATTCAAGCANCTTTTTTTTTTTCCCTGTAAATACACAAATTATTACCTGAATTCTGTGTGGCACAGAATTCAAGCAGAAACAACGAGCTCATCTCTGGTAAAAACTCACCTCGATCTTCTGGGCCAGCAGCGAGGGTTTGAAGTTAGACTTGATGACCACCTTAACCTCCAGCTTAGTGCGGCCCACCTCCCTGACCAGCGGGATAACTCGGAACGGCAGGATGATGTCCTTAGTGGTGCGATACCTGNACCTCCCTGACCAGCGGGATAACTCGGAACGGCAGGATGATGTCCTTAGTGGTGCGATACCTGCATGTCCAGGGACGAAAAACACATCGCTTTCACGCAAAACAGACTAAAAACCCATTTCATATAGAATATATTAAGATTTCATCAGCTCAATAAAACAGATCATTTAAACAGGACAGACGAGACTAAAAAAAAAAAAAAAAAAAAAAAAANTTTTTTTTTTTTTTAAAACATTATTTCTCACATTAAAACACTGACCTCATGAGCTCATACTCTCCATCTGGGGGGATGAAGCTGATGCTGCGCTCGGAGTCAAACTTACTGAGACGCACACACTGGTGGAAGGTGCAGTCATCGATGGCTATGGACTGCTTCCCACTGCCAGGAGAGAAAAAAGCAGCAGAGAAACAAAGGAGAGGAAATATTATTTCAGTCAACCAACACATCCTCTAAATCACCAAAAAAAAAAAAAAAAAAAAAAAAAACAAATTAATAATTCCACCCACATTTCCACAAAATGTCTCCCTCTATTATCAAAAGAAAGAAATGTCAACATGTGAAAAAACAGAGGGATACGACTGCTGGCTGAGGTTAGTGACTCTATAGAGGAGCGGCGCTATTGTTGTTAGGTGTTTGAGTAAAGGGTTAAAGGTCAGGCAGGAAGGACTGCATGGGCTAATAAAACAAACCAACCATTCTACCTAAAAGGAAAACAACAGCGGGCAGCACAGTGAAGAGTTACAAGGCGTGTTTGGTGTGTGTCGAGTGCATGAGGAGCAACAGTGCATGAAATGTGCAAGCTCATAAAAATGTAAAATACTCGATGTAGTGAAGGCCTCAGACAAGACAGGTGGAGTGAGTGAGTGTGTATGTATATATGTGTGTGTGTGGTGGTGGCAAAGGATCAGGACACTTGTCAGTACAGTACCTTCCTCCCCCTAAATCACTGAGGTACGGCACATAGAAAAGAAAGACAGGGAAAGAAAGGAGAGATGCATCCAAAGAAAAGAAAAATAAAAAAAATAAATTATAAAGTCTCTGCAACAAGACAACACTCATCACACACAGACAGGGGGCTTAACGGACAAGGTGGCCTCTTAAACGTTAACCGGAAAACTCAAAGAATTTCATTGTTTGGAGCATTAAAAGGTGGAAATAAAAATGAAAGCAGTAACAGGAAACTGAAATGTAGCTTAGCTGAATTATAATATAGCTTCCTGGTGAAAATGTCGGGTTATGGTTTACTTTACACAGCTACGTTTAACTCCCTTTACTCTGCTGCTCACCTTTTCCCCGCATCATCGGAAGCTCCTCCCTTGCCCTGCTTGTCGATAACAATCTTGTCATTCATGCCAAATTTACACTCGGGCATTCCGCTCAGGTAGCTCTTCATCACGACTCGGCCTGACACGTGGGCACTCAGGACCTGGCCTGGAAGGAGGCGAATACTAATTATAATCTACTGCCAAGTCCAAAGCTAATAATCACTCGTGTTTCATGCTCTCTGAAGAATAGTGCTTTCATTTCCAATTCAACACTCTTAAATCCCCCTAAAGACACAATTTGTTGGCAATATTTTACTGATAAATGTATGTGATTTTAAATTTTGTTGTTCAAAAACCAAATAAAAGTTGGGAAAAAAAACCAAAACACAATCTGTGGTCCAGCTGACCAAAAGCAGTGGCTCCAAGATAAAAAAAAGAAACAGATTTCTCTGAAAGGCAAGATCTGGAAATATTCGAGCAAAACAGGCATATATTTTAAATTATGACTGGTTGCACATAATTTGCAGACTCTTCACTTGCACATGTCGATATACCGTAGCTAAAAGAAAATGAGCTGACTGGTCCTTTAAGTATTGCAAATATAGTAGTGGCACAAGTTAGCAATGTTGGCAGCTGAAGGATTTACTGTTATGATCAGCAACAACTGCAATGAGACTAATAACAGTAACGGCTATTCATCACCGAGGATAAAGTGGTGCAAAGGGAGTGGCAGCACTAAAGTAATGAACTCTTGTCAATGTATAGCATTTTAATAAATAATTCACGTCATTGTTATATCCAGCAGTAATTGGTGAAGCCTGTCAACACACCTTGTGGGGACATTAGCAGGTTAACGCTCTCCAGCACGTCCAGGAAGAGCTCGTTGCGGCGATATTTGATGCCTTCGCGGCGCCAGCCGATCTGCCCCGTCACCTGACTGGTGATCTGAGACTGCTCCTCTTTAGTCTGAGAGAGAGACGGAGTACAAGAAAGAAAAAAAAAAAAGAAAAGGTGACAAAAGCAATGCAGGACAAATGCTTTTCCTGAAAATGCCTTTCTTGAACTAAATCATTTTACATCTGATTTATTACCTGGTGCTGAATTGAGATGTGTCCAAGACCAAAGTTGGAGGAAAAATGGGGGAAAAACACACACAAAAAAAAGAACATTAAAGCAGATGATTTTAGGTAATTACACAGTACATGAAGCCAAACATAAACTTCAAACATAAACCACGGATGTTCCTATAACTTTTTTGCCCCCAAGTTGTTTAATATTAAGTATCTACAGATACAGATTTGCAATCTGGCATCTAACATAATACACTGACTTAGCTTAAAGGAAGCCCTACATTCAAAAACCGTATAGCCAATCCAACTGAGATTTGTATGACACTTGCCAAAAAGCAGTCTGTATCACAGCTTTTCATTGTGGATTTCTATTATATTTCTATAATGTCCTACAACACCTGCAAAATATCACTGAAATAGAGTCAAAGGCAAATGTCTTTAACCCAAAGCAGCTCTGCTCACTTCATGGCTGACTTAATGAGATCCACACTGACTGCATGCATCAAAATGCTGCTGCTTTTTGTGCTGTTGCTTTATTCTCTTACCATGATTAAAGATTAACGTGGCTTTTTTGACAGATAAGGTACCAACAATGTAACCAAAGGATGAATCAGGCTTTATATGGTTGATACTGATTCATGTCTTGATGTTTTATTTTGATGGGCAGTAAATTGGCTTGCAACATCCCTAACATTAAAAAAACATTAATTTCCTGTCTGAGACTTGAGATTCTCAATCTATTCCATTCTGATATATTTACAAGCAGCAAAGGAGCAATAACCTGCAGCCTAAAGTCCTGCGTGGAGGCTTTTTGGTTTTATTTATTCTAGTTGTTCTGCCAACCTGAGGCACATTTCATCATAAGATGAGTCTGCAGAGCTTTTGCTGACCTGTCCCTTAATGCCCTGCTGGGTGATGAAGGTCTTCAGTGCTCCAGTCTCAGAGTTCTGGGGATAACCAAAGTCCAGGATCTCTGTATGAACACACACAGATAAGCATTTGAGATAAGACAGAAAAAAAAGGAAAACTACGGACATGTTGCAGTGGAGAGGACTGTTGTTGAAACTAGATTAGTACCACTTTCACACACAAATCCAATGTGTGATGTTGGTAACAGCCAGGCTGCTGTCATCAGTCATCCCCATTCACACGAGATCAGCTTTACCACACACACTTTCATCGAAAATACAATCTGACTTTTAATTTTCTATGATTCTGAGCTGCAAAATTTCTGTTTTATCTGAATCTCTGGATAATTAACGTAACGCCGTAGGAATCAACACACAAACATCATATCTTCCCTCAAACCTCCCATATCCTACCATCCAGCAGCTCGTAGATCAGCACAAAGTTGTTCTTGATGTTCTCCTCGCTGATCTTGCCAAAGTACGCCGTCATGACATCGCACATCTTGTAAAGGAACTCGAACACCATGGCGGCATTGACATTCTGCTTGGTGACGGCCGCCAGCCAGATGTTGGAGCGTTTGACATGAAAGAAGCTGGTGCGGGCGATGTTGGTCACCGGGGATCGAACCTGCTGCCGGGCATGGATCACATTCACACGGAATGCATCCACGGCATTGCGTCTGTGAGGTGAGGGAGGAGAGGAACATATTTGCGTTGAGAGAACTGGTTTGCATAATGGTGAGACTTGTTTGACGCACCATCCCACCCTGTGTAATCCAGTGTGAAGGTACCAATTATAAAACATGAGAATATGTGACCAAGTACACAAAACCACAGCTTTCTTGTCGAGGGTTAAACTTTGAGATCCAGTTCTGAATACAACTGAAAATTAACCACTGCTTCAGACAGGCTTCTGCAACAACATATCCACTATTCCGCAGGAATCAGTAATTAGCAACATGTTGTGCAAGCAAATAACAATGGGCACGTCCACTTAGGGCACTTTAAGGAAAAAAAAAAAAAAAAAANAAAAAAAAAAAAAAAGGAATGTTTTGTGTAAATGTTGATAATCACTAGGAGGGAGACAGAAAGCTCTCTGTGGAAAAAAAGAAAGAAAAAACATTAGCATTAGCATTAACTGGATTGCATGGAGACCAAAAATCATGACAGTGAATGGCTAGTCTGCTATGAATTTTGACTATGTTTGCTTTTGGAAAGGTAAAAGTCTGATAAAATTAAAGTTCAGTTCTCCTGGAAATCAATGGGACAAAATCTACCTTAGTGCCTGCTATCTAGATGTTCTGTGGAAATGCAGCCCTGTTTAATGTGGATTTAGAAATAACAGGGCTTAGTGCAGAGGATGTTGCACGTTCTGACAAGAATAGAAAATCCTATAGAGAAACGTGAGACAGCAACTAGAACCTACAAAGATGTGTAACTCCAGGTACAAACTCTGAACCTTAAGACCAACAACTGTAGGTCTAATTTATTAAGACGTAGAACTACATCTTAACAGACACGTTTCAAGAAAAAAAAAAAAAACCCTGAAAATCACAGTAACTACACAGAAACTCTTAAGGAAATTAAATACCTTGTATTATATTGGCTGACCAAGATTTATGCAAAGAATCAACAGACCATCTTGTACTAATATGAAGGTCAGGACTGTATATTTGTCTGTAGTGACCAAAACAGTGTGACACTGACATGTGTGATAGTCTTCTTAAAATGAGCATTTACAAAAAAAAAAAAACAAAAACAAAAACAAAAAGCTATAGAAATTTCCACTCAGGTAGGAATTACAGAAGTACACCTGCCCTTAAAATAGCACAGCTAAATGATTTGGTTGCTTCCTTTTATGAACAGCACCTGGTAAAGCAAATGGAGCAGGCAGCCCCCTGGGTTGAAGTCATTATGTTTAAGATTCAGGTCTGAAAAGCATCAAAATATCAATATGTAAGCTTAACAGTTTAGAAATTCTGTATGCGCACTGGAATACTGAATAACCACACAGACAAATGGTTGTCAATCTAGGAGGCTGTGGTGACGCATGCCGTGTCCGTTAAGCTGCTGCTGAACAACCATCTAGTAAACTGTGTCAACTAAAAAAAAAAAAAAAAAANAAAAAAAAAAAAAAAAAAAAACTCAAAAACTCAACATCTGTAAGAGACACTTTTTTTGTGCTTTGGAATTGTACTTATTGGAATAAAAACAGTTAAACAACAAACTTATTAACAAAAAAAAAAGTAGTTAATTCTATTGTGCCTTACTTCATCTTAGGTAACCCACACCCCCAGAAAGAGCAAGAGATACTGGTTCTGTGTGAAAACTAAGGGCGCAAAGGAAGGATGAGCGGGCTAAATGAACCATCATATCTCATGCTCAGACTACATGCTCAGGTGCTGGTAGAGCCATCTGTGAGCAACAACACTCATTGAGGGGCTCTGGCAGTGGCTGATCAGTCGGCCAGTTGCTTTTGATTGGCTGGCGGTTTTATCTCAGCATCTGCTTTATTTGCCACTGGGAAAATCTTGACTCATGCTTACGGGAAACATCGGAACACTTGGCTGTGGATTCAATGGACATGCACTTTGGGGGAGGAGGGTTCACTGATTAGTGGCCATGAGGGGGAAGCGTCATGCTTGATAGGTTGGAGTATCTCTTACCTATTCCTACAGGGGCCAAGATGGACAGATGGAGGAAAATGGTGATAAAAAAGGATAGAGAGGAAAAAGGATGAAGTAAAAGGAGAAAGACAAAAATGCACAGAGACATTTTCGTGCATCATGTACACAGGTGGAGCAAGTAACATGGTATTTCTTATGACGCCATCCTTTTGCCATTTGTTTTATATATAACAACAAGTATATGTGCAGCATTACATTGCTCTGTATGTTGTTTGATGCAGTTGAAAGAATATCCCTCTCTGTTGTACTATAAAGCAAATGCATACATATAATGTCAACACAACATTATAGTAATTAAACTCCAGCTAAGACAGCAACGTAACATGTTTGGTTAACTTTGCAATGTTGCAGAAACAGATATCAAAAGATCTGATCACCAACATCTGCTGATATTGGTGGGCTGGAGTTTGTAACAACATGACAACTGGATGCGTTACTGATGTCAACGAAAATGCAGAGGATCCTCAGTGCAGATGAGTGGATAAGAATGAAATGTGCAGCAGCTAGTTTACTTTCTGCTGAACAGAATTTCAAATGGCAGCAATTGTTTTTGCTTCAGTTAGAAAAACAAACTGGTCTTTTTTTCAGAGTTTGCAGTTTTATTTTATCGCATGTAAAATGCTGCCTGAGGAGACAGAGGCTACATTTGTGAAACTGCTACTGTGCACAAGGGAGTAATGAATGAAAATAAAGCAAACCTCAATTAACGATTTACTAGGAACTTGGCCAACGTGAAGGTATTCTGAGTTACAGGAAAGGAAAATGTATTTAGACAAAACAAATCCAACCTGGAGCCCGTGCATGTTATCACACACAAACAGCTTATCTCATGGTGATCCTGTGGCTTAGTGCTGATATATTACATTGTGCTAAACAGGTCTGAAACCAACACATGCTCTCTTCTCTCATCCTACAGATACAGCAAAATCATCCTCAAGTTTTTGATGGGTAAACTGTTCCAAAAGGCAATGAAAAATGTTTCGAGGTCTTTACAAAAAAAAAAATAAAATAAAAAAAATAAAAAAATAATAATAATAACCAACAGACCCTGTATATGGCTTTGTACAGAAAAACTGACAATTTGGGGGAACAAGGGAAAAAAATTCTCCTCTTGTGCCCTCTCTGTGCCATGCCAAATCCCACTGTATAAATCTACAAGCCACTACACTGATGTCAGTTCTGGCCAGATGCCTTTTGTACTTAAAAATCCAATCGCAACAATGTAACTGGGATTAGACAAAACTGGCGGACAGGGAAATTGAAATCTCTATTACATGTGAATCAGTGTGTCACAGAAAAACACGCAGCTAAATAAGTAAAACAAGAAAGAATGAATGAAAAAAGGCAGTATAAAAGTTTGGTCAGTAAGTGTTGGCCGCACAGCAACCAGTGAAGTCATAACAAGCATTTTGTTAATTTCAGTATCTTAGTTCTCATCTACCCATCATTTCTCATCTTTCCGTTGTCATTTGTAAGAATGTGGAGCTCACAAAGTACAGAAGGCACCTCAGCCTTTAAGGGCTAGCGGCACCTTTAATCTATTAGCCTTCTTCTGAAGTGGATTCAACACCACATCATACAGTAACAGCTTCATTTCAACCACTTCAGTCTACCACCAGCCTGTGCTTCAGCTCAGTTACATATCAATGTAAGCTGTGAAATCTTTTTTCAAGCTTTAATTCCATGTTTTTTTGCGTACACATTTAAATGTGCAATTAAAAACCTGCTGATAAATAACCGTGCTAATAGATGTATTTCAACCAGGCAACAAACAGGTTTTCATCCTTCCAGTCTTCCTCCAAAACAAAAAAAAAATTTGTTTGTATATTAATTCAAATTCATTTCCACAATAATTCATTTCCACAAATACTGAGAGAAAGCCACAAGAAAAGGACAGACAAGGACACTCACCAATTAAAGCTAAAGTTCAAGTTCTTGATTGTGTATTTCAAGGCTTTTCAATGTGTCGTAGAAATGTGAATGAATAGATCCAGTGCAAAAACTGAGAGAGAACTTGTGTTTTATACTTTCACACTACTTGTGCTTTATACTTTCACACTTCTTGTGCGATACAGCTAGTATGCATTTTTGCTTTACTCTTATCATCTAATTAATATTGCAAACTAAGAATGTAAATAAGTGAAATAAGCACGCAGGTGAGGCACGCAGGCCATCTCTGTGCACTCATGCAAAAAGAGGCAGAAATGACCTCAAAAATAAAAGATGCTTTTTCAAACATATTTTTCAGAAGAAATAAGAAAGCAGACAAATATGAACTTTTCTGCTAGGCAGAGAGACATAATACTCCATATTTCTGTCAGTGTTCTTGACCAAGGCACTGGCTCAGAAATGGAGTTAGGTACTGTTTTGTGGCTGTTCACCTCTCTTGAATGGTCAAAAGCAGAGGGAACATTTCCTTGCTGGCATTAGTAACTCATCTCTTCACAATCAGTACCCATTTGCCCATTCATTCTGGATCACAACCTCATCATTTACATTAGGTTTTTGCAAAGATACAGCAAGGTACAACTATGCTCCTTATTTTGACTTACCCTATATCGTCTCTGTAGACCCGGGAGATGAGGACCTCTCCCTTGTGATTGTAGATGAACAGTCCTCCAATCATTGTGGCTGCTCTTCACTCCCTACTGGCCATGGTGAAATCAAACTCCACCTGATAAGATAAAAAGGGAAGAAAGACTGCAGAAAGGAAATGGAGAAAGGAAAACATGGGTGAAAGAGAAGTGAAAGCAGTGAGAAGTGAAGGAGTGACCCACATTACAGGGAGACGTTTGTCCCTCACATCCCCTTTTTTTTTTCTTCACACTACTCCACTGTCAGCTGAATACTCCCTGCAGCTGGTCCTCTGTGGTGACTCATTTTGCTACACGCGTGTGCACACACATACACACAATTCAAATACACAGCATACTAAGAGCCTACTACCACTGCTCTCACGCACAACCAATTCCTTGTTTCTTTCTATAATAAGATTAGCAGCAGATTAGCAGGATGCCCCCATGGGTAGCCAACTAGAAATCTGTTTCTTAGCTGCTGGCCTTTTAGTACGGCACTACTAGGGTTAAGTATGACACCGAATGTGAGAATAAAAACTACAGATTGCATTGTAATCATACAGATACATTACTTTTACTAGACAGTGTATCTGCTTAAGCCTTAGACCAACAAATCATACAAGTTTATCTCCATTCAAAAATGAAGATTCTAGAATACGATGAGATGAAGGACATGCCTGAAATTCCTTTAAGACAGAGGCCAGGCAACTGAAACACACGATGCTTGATGGAAGTACATGACACAGAAATGTCAAAATATTGTAAACCATTTTTCATTTAAGGACATCGCCAATTCCTGAACACAGAAACGGCGTACACAGCAGCAAAACCTCAGTGGGTTTAATCGCCCTTTTATTGGCCGAAGTCAAGATGTCTGCTCAGCCAGGCCATTTCCTTACGTTCATCAATTTTTTATATTTTCTAATTTATTACTCGACCGGTGAGCAACGGGCTTGTTTGGAACATGTCGTTTTTTTTTTTATACATTCTTAAGTGCTTACATCATTGATGGTGCCTTGACCTTCAGCCAAGATGAAAGTGATGGAGATAGACCAAGTGAGAGGAAGCTAGCTAATTTAGCTTACGATAGCAAGCTAGCTGGCAGTGTCAAGCGTTTGTGCAATAAAATTGACTTCCGGTTAAAAAAAAAAACTTAAGACACGTAACAATTTCATCTACTGCCAAATATAATTACCAATGCAGCTATTAGTCATTGTGCAGTTTCCTTGTCATGTTAACTATCTAAATCACACAAATGTCAGATATGATATGGTTTATGCGTTTATACTGAGGGGAAAAAAGCCCCTCTTGCCGCTAGCACTGACTAGCTTGACGCAGCTAGCGGAGCAGCAGCTAACAGTGCTAACGTTAGCATTGCTTCCCGACTGGAGCCGCTTTTCAGCTAACAGTCACGGATAAAAGGTAACATTTAATCACTCTGGTGAACAACATTTTATCATGTAAGCCATGGGGCACTTACCCTTGTTCTCTCAAGGACGCCACCGGTTTTTCGCCTCCCGTTTGGCCTTGGAAATATTATGTCAGGATTCAGTATGTTCCCACTTCACGCAGCCGCTAATTCCGCTCTTTTCTCCCCTGAAAGCTGTCAGCTGACCCTGCAACGTTCCGCTGCAACAGGAAAAGGCGCGGCTGTAGCGGCTTTAACCGCACCCAGGCCATGTTAGGATAAGCTACGGTAGCTGCTGGTCAATAATGTTAGTTACTTTAATGGTTGTTCATTTATAGTAATGTGTGCACCCTGGCTTTGCAGACTCAATATTTTAAAAGTAATTTAGGATCAAAGATCCGTGTTGGGAAGTGTCAAACTTGAGTCATTACATAAGTTTGAGCAAAACATTTACATCTCCACCTGCTCCAGTGAATGGGAGAAAGCGTCAAAAAATTTCCCCGTGGGGGTCAGTAAAGCATAACTATATGCTTGTCCTTTATACTAATAATTATGTGGGTGATCTTGCTTCATTCTGTCCCACCGAGCCCATCTGATTCAACTTTATTTTTTGTCCAAGCTGAATCACATCACCTCTCTGTAGGAGCCTTTCCCCCTTAACCACAAAGAACATTTTGCAGTGCCTGAGGGCGCTATTAATGTGCACAGGTTGATCTGCTTGTACACCACCACCACACACCCACAGCCCACGCACACATCTGTTCACCAGATTGCTTGACCTTCACATTCCTTCTCTTAGACAGTCTGGATTTCTTTGCTTTTAAATGCAAATATGACCTCAAGCATTATGAAAAAAACCAAACACAAAGCTGCAATTTTTTTGTCTCGCCCACACATACACAGACACACACAGGAAACAACAGCAGCAAAGTTAAGTCGTAAAACTATATTTATAAATAAAAAGACATTTTTCTTTTGTCTTGATAAAAGAGTAGTGTGAAAGACATGGTAAGAAATTCTTCTCCATTATACATTATCACAAAACAGAGACTGGAAATGCTCTGGTTAGCATGAAAATGCGCTTATGTAGTGTAAAAATGACTTGAAGCTGGATGCTCATGTTCAGTGTTGAAAAATGAAACTAGTTGTGACCAACTACATATAGAATAAAACAAATGCATTCTTAAAGAAGGATCGCAATTCTCTTGCACTACATACAAATTTTTCCATTTCTTTCTCTCTTAAGTCAAGCAAACATTTAAAAATCTGAATAAGGTTAAGAGTTAGTGTTCTTTTCAGCTTTCTTTCAGTTTTTTGTTGTTAGAGGTCAGCAAGTGGGGATTGAAAGAGCAGAAGGAGGGAAGAGGCTTTTCTCCCAGTTTCAACATCCCTCAGCGGGTTCATCTGCAGCAGACACGGGTGGGGGAGGACAGACAATGTTAGATAATGAAGGCAGAGAGGAGGGAAAAGTGAAAAAGAACAAACTGTGTGGAAAAGTGCTGAATCATCTTCCACAGCTGTCTGTTTGCACTGCCTCCCTCCCTTGCTTGCTTTTTGTCCTGACACAAACCCTTCCCTGACAGGGAGGGGAAACTGAGAAAGGTGTTTTGGTTCCATCTTGAGGGGTTTCTTCATTGAAGAAAGTATGGCCACTACTACTAGAAAGAAAAGTACACAAGAGGAGGAACATTTTTCTCTCAGCAGACACAACAGACTTGGTTCCACTTCTGTTTTTATGAACTGGAATCAAGGCATTGAGTAACACCGCTTGTAATTTTCCCTCCCTCCCTCCATTCCTGCCTTACTGTCCTTCTCAGCCCTACAAGCACAACAGAAAACCCAATTTGCTACTTTGTGATCAGCCTCTAACCTGTGTCACATCACATCAACAAAGAATTCTCCAGCATTTCCCACTGCCATGCGCAGGGACTGGCGGGAGGCTGTGAGCTCAGGGGGCACAGAGGGGAGCTCTCTGCCTTGTGGGGCGCCAGGGGCAGCTGTAGACAGATGTGGAGGCTGGGGGGGCAGGCCAGGGGGGCCATAGATAAGGCCGGGGCCATATGCAATTGAATGGGAGTTGGCACTGCGGTGGCTGACAGAGCTACGGATGCTTCGCTCACTAGGGGGAGCCACTGAGCGCTCACTTGGGGCTCTGTGGCTCCTGATCTCTGGTTCGCTGCCACTTCCTCCAGATTTCCGGCCCTCATTCTTACTGCAGTTAGAACCACTGCTTCCTGTAGACAGAGGGGGAGAGAGAGAGAGAGAGAGAGAGAGAGAGAGAGAGAGAGAGTAAATTAAATAAATATAATTATCCTGACATTTGTTAATATCATTTATTTAGTCTTGTGACCTAGATGAGCCACTCACTCCCATCTGGGTGAAAGGAAATGATGCAAGCAGTACTGACCCAGTTTGTGGAAGACTCTCAGGAGAGCAGCATGACTAATGCAGACATGGTCTCACATTCACTACCTTTAACAGACTTAGCCATAACCAAAGGCATTTTATTATCCCACACAGACTGATGGGCTTAAAACCATTGTAATTTCTTTGTTTGAAAGAAATAAACAACTTTTTGGGAAACATTTGTTTCTCATCAAAATGTCAGACAAATAAGAAAAATAATATATCACTGTGTGATCAGTACAGAAATAGATCTGGGACATGTTTAGCTTTTAACTGAAAGACTAGAAGCAAGGGGAAACAGCCTATGTCAAAGGTGTGAAAAAAAAAGTTAAACAAGAAATCTATCTATCTATATTAGTTTTTTTACTGGCATATATTGCACTGAGACATATTAAATAATAACATATATTAATAATAACGTATATTAAATAAGTGATATTTTTTCCACTTTTGAAGGAGCTCTTGAGCCAAGCCAAAGTCTTTGAGCCAACTACACACAGTCTTATCTCATTGCTAGATGAAACTGATATCCATCTCTTTAATTTACTCTGAGTTAGACGACAAACAAACTTATTTCCTGAAATCTCAAAATGTTCCCCTATGGTTTTACACTAAAACCACACTGATTGTTCTCTGTGATGTTTTCAGTATACTGGTGATAGTCAGACTGCACTCACCACTATGCTGGCTTCCTGCACTGCCTGCACCTGGTCCACCATGGAAGGGCTGTGGCAGGTCATAGGGGTGTGGGATAGGGAACTGGTAGGGGAGGGTCATGGGCCAGGGGGCTGCCCCAGGGTGTGGCAGAGGGGGGAGAGTGTCCTGATCTGATGCACCCCCGCTGGAACCATCATGGTCATGCAGAGAGAGGTGGGTCATATCTGAGGGTGACAGGAACAAAACAGTTAAATATAATACTTCAGTCAGAAATAGCTGTGTGTGTAAAAGATAAAGAAAACAAAACAAATACAAGTGAACCCACAAACACTGAAAAAAACTCACTCTAAGCAGATCTTAGCTAACCAACTAGCTGAATGTCCACTTACTGCCACACAGGTCTCCAAAGATGTAGTAGCACTGCTCAGAGAAGGTGATCTTGTTGACAGTGTGCCGGATGTAGCCAGCCTTCAGCAGATTGCTGGCATATTTACGGGCCTCGCGGCGGTCTGAGAACCCTTCCACATGATGGAATAGCCAGTCTACCACGTCAGAACCTGAGAACCAGACACTTATATTTCAGGTGACAACAGCATGTAATCCTAAATCACATTCTATTACTTTTCCATGACTATTTCATAACAGCACAGTTTCCAACAATGATAATTTGAATTAATCTACATTGTTTTGTTCCACAGCTGATTTCAATGTTCAAACTATTATTCTGGCCAGCAGCAGCAGCAACAACAACAACTATAACTGTTAATGAGCCCAAAGTATTTTTACTACTACTACAATGTGCTACAGGGAAAAATAAACTGTCATTAAGAAAACTGGCAAAGATATCCGATCCCATCCATGAAACACAAACATTCCAAATCTACCTACTGAACTAAGCAAATAGGAGATAGAAAGAACTGAGAATAGTAAAAGCTGGATCATGACCTCTGTTTTGATAAAGCGTACCGATAAAAGCATTAGCAATGGTTATCTTGAGCCACATCCTGTCCCGCACTTCCAGACCGGACTCTGGGGAGGCCATGGCCTTAGCAACCGTTGCCATGTCACTGTGGATGGAGAGGTGGAAGTCATCGAATCCTAGAAGAGACACATTTACAACTAGTTACCATGAAAACCAAGCCACATCCTACTGTCAGAATTTTAATATTCACATTGAGTCTGTCTCAAATGTATCTGACATGTTTGGTATTCCTAAATAATTAATCTCACAAAAAAAAAAAAAACCCANAAAAAAAAAAAAAAACCCACAGCTGAGTACTGTTATTCTCAAATTTGTGAAAGTTCTGTAGTCTGTTTTGGAATTTAGATCCAATTTGGTTATTACTGTCACTACTCGTCTGTGTGTTTTTGTCTTTGTGTTATTGTTCAGGTGTTTAGCCCTCCTTGATAGAAATGGTTTGCTAGTTTTAAATAAAGTGTAATAGGTTGGTCAAGGAGGGCCGGTGAAGGTCACACACTCACACACATTCACCTATGCACTATATACAGTATTATCTGTCTGTTGCTAGATTAAATTGCATATATATAAAAAATGGTTGTGCCAATCTTAGCATATACCACAACTATATATGCAGACAGAAAAAGAGAAAAAAAAGAAAGAAAAAAAAAAAGGAATTTAGATCCAATAATATATGGTTTCCTTTGCTCTGGAAGATCAGTACATTTGTATGCACGCTACACTCAGACTATCCGTCTCTACTGCGATTAAGATGTATGCATGGATGGAATTAATAGGATTCCACAGTTTGCTGAACATTCATGAATAATCGGAGTATGCTGAGGGTCCGCAGGTGAGGAAATGCATGCAGAGGTGGCCTTACTCCGATTATGACGCATATGTGCCCGACTACATCGATTTACAATTAAATAATCTAGGTCCATTACTCGGAGTAAATTGACTCCAATTTATGCCAATTTCAATCTAATTAATGTATATACATAATGTTTGAAAAAATGAATTTACTGACTTATTCCAAGCATAATCAAAGTTTTAACATACTGAATGATGTGACCACTGTTTGGGGTTTATTATTAATTAGTCTGCACTAAACAAGCTCTGTTTGATTTGGAATAAAACTGATCTGGCTTGACAAAACTCCATTAATATAATAAATGATAACTCTTCATCTCAGATAAGCTACCCACCTTTTGCTCACCCTGCCTTCTACTTCCACATCAGTCAGTGTACCTGTTCATTTCCCAGAATGCCTTGTGACAACCCCCAATAAAAGAGTGTCAATATCTGCTGTGGTGATAAAACACCCTTTATGCAAAATGCAACCATTTTTTTGTGGCTGTATTGCATTATGAACTACAGTGGAGCATCTGCTGAGTCTATCTTATCTATGATGGCTTTCTTGCTGTATGAGTTATGGAAAGAAGTCTGTGCTTTTTGATTCTGAGGGAGTGACACCAAGTCAAACACTTGTGCTTTAGCTGCCCTGGAAATAACTCAGGATAAATGGAGCTAAGAATGATAGGTGCATTGCCAATACATATTATCTCTGAAAAATATATGTTCTTTCTGTGGAAATTCTCTCAAGATTAAAATCTTGGTCAAGAAAGCATGTCAAAAGAGGAAAGATTTGTCTTAAGAAAAACACGAAAAATGACTGTCCTCCCAAAAGATTACAGGGAAGATGAAACTTGAGAATTATGGCTTTGTTTTGACAAGAGTTATTGAGCAGATGGAGGCTGTAAGGCTGAAGGCAGTAATGGCTGGAACAGCGACTCGTCTCTGGAATGCAGTGAAAGGGCAGGGCCACTCTTAACACCAAGATTTACTAACACATCTGAGGCAAAAATCAGATCGACACACTTTGGATAAATGTTATCAGAAAAATGTGAAATATCATATTACTGGTGGATTTTGTCTTCTCTCTAATTTGTGTCAAGAAAACCACATAAAATGGATAAAAAGGACATCTAAAAAGATGAGCATTTATACTGCAATCTCAAAGATGTAGAAGCAGAGCTTGCATATGCATTTGTAACAGAAAATGTATAAAAACAGAAGTGAATTACTAATTGTGAATAACAGTATGCTGTGATTGTAGTGAAAAAAATTTGTCTTGTTCGGAAATGAGACAAATGGCAGCTGCAGGGGCCGGTGTGACTCACGTTCAGTCTCGGGGATTGAGCTGCTGATGGAGGAGCTCGTGGAAGTGACGGTACTCATGGAAGGACTCATGCCATACGCAGGGTAAACTCCCGTCATTGCCGCCGTATGGGACACCCACGCAGCCGGGTCAATTGGCCGGATTGGCTCACCTTTTGGGTTAAAGCAGGGAAGTGGTTTGGTGCAATTATTTAAAATGTTGCCACAAAATTGCAAGTGAGAGTAACACAAAGCAAGCTAGCTATATATTAGGTCATCTAGCTCGCTAGATGATGACTGAATATATAGACACAGTGGCCAGAAAAATAGAAACACTTATTTCTTTGTAATACAATCCAATGCAACAGTCCTTAAATAAAGATTCACTTTATGAAACTAATACTTTTCTAATGCTGATGACACTGTCAGAGAGGTGTTGATTCAGCTCTAAGGTCTTTTTTGAGCCTGGAGTCTGTGTTGTTGTTTTACTGGACTGCATTATATTGAACCATGGTCCTAATATTTTGGCTCCTTGTGTAAGTGAATGAGGTGGGCAAAATAATAGAAACACCTCTAAATATAATGCAGTCCAATACAACACCTCCACAAAGTACAGCCTCAAAAAAGTATATCATGAAATTGAGTCAGCATACAAACAACATGAATAGCAGTCTGAACAAAAATTTAACATTTTAAGTAAGATAGTATTTATTGCAGGACTGGTGTATTGCACTATATTACATTGGACAAGTGTTTCTATTTTTCTGGCCAGTGAGTGTATATGAACTGAGATATTTATTTTAAAATGCAGAGTATTATGATACGGGGGGGGGGGGGGGNAAAAAAAAAAAAGAAACAAATAATTACTGCGAGGCAGAGCAAAGCAGCTCCGAGGGTTTGGGTCCCAGCACTTGGCCACAGTCAGAGTAATGGGGCTGTTTAAAAAAAAAAAAAAAGTTTACACACAGACTGTTAACATGGACCTAAAAACACTCACAAAAGGATTCTGGCAGAATTTTGCTATTTCTAACAAACTGTGAAGATATCCTACTTGTGCACAAGTGCGTGTGTTTGCTTATGTATATTACTTAGTGAGTGCCTGCATGCATGCGTGCAACTTACCCTGGCTTGTGCACTATGTCTCTTAGTACTCGGACTGCATCATCATTGCTCATGTTCTCAAAGTTGATGTCATTAACCTACAAGAAAAAAATAAGAAACAGAAAATTAATAAGATCTCTCTGATTATAAGTATGTCTAAAAATGACTATTGTTCAATTCCCCAAATCAAATCATAGCAATACACGACAGCTGAGTAGTTTCGTCTATAAACAAGTATAAACCTTTCACAGCATTCCAGTAAATCCCACTACACAAAGCCATTAGTGGGTTTGGCAGTGCAATGTGGAAATGGGTTTTCAAGAAAGGATTACATGAAAAATGAAGTCTAAGGCCAATAATTATGTCCTCTTACTTTGGAACATTTGGATACTGAAGTGATATAATTACTCTTTTGTCAATCAAGTAAAGACGTCCAATCAATTAGTCAGCACTTTGCCATACAATGTTATATTTGTGGATTAATCTGATGAAGAAAACAAAAAAAAAAAAAAAACAGAAAGAGAACAAGCAGGAAAAGAGGAATGACCAAAGGAAAGTTAGGAATAGAAATAGTGTATGACAAAATTAAAGGAAAGATTTCATACATTTCTGAAATTCCCCTAATGACTGTGATAATATATAATTTGTGCATTATTTCAGTTGACAAACATGTATTTTATCCCTTACACAGTGCCATCCAGCCAGAAAAAGATGTGATTACTCTCATTACCAACTCATTTCATGTACCTAACCACACCTACACCCGCACACACACACACAGAGTCACACGCACACACACACTTCTCTGGTATAAGTCCCAGGTATGCAACACATTTTTTCCTCCTCTGTCAGTTTCTTACACGTAGACACACACCTGCAGCAGCATGTCCCCAGGCTCTATGCGTCCGTCTGCAGCCACAGCTCCTCCCTTCATGATGGAGCCAATGTAGATTCCTCCATCTCCCCTCTCATTACTTTGACCCACAATGCTGATACCCAGGAAATTGTACTTCTCTGTGAAGAAAAGATGAGATGAAAAGACAATGAGTGTATTTAACATTGTATTATCAGTCAAGTGAAGATAGAAATCAGTTACCTCAAATGTGTAACTGTGTATGGAAACATCTGCATTCAGAAAAACATGTTATCAATGACTATTGTGGATTCACTAAAATTTCCACGTGTCCGACCCACTTACCCATGTTGAGAGTGACGGTAATGATGTTCAGAGACATGGTGGAGTCTGTGATGCTGCTGAATGATGAGGACTGGAGGGTGCAATGACAGTGGGGAAAAAAAAAAAAAAAANGAAAAAAAAAAAAAAAATGACAAAATGAATCAAAAATCAAAGTAAAATACAGCTTGTAATAAAAAAAAAATGTCTTCAGGTAATTTGCAGTTATTTAATAATGTGAAATTGTGCATGATCTCACCCTGTCCAGATTGGAGGTCTTCGGTTTCCGCCGGCGACGGCGGTGTCGTCTCATTAGATGAGAGGAGCTCTGTTCAGTGGAGCTGCTAAACCTGAATATGAGAAAGAAATAATAAAAAACAGGAAATGAAATTAACTAATAACCAAATATTTGTTAAGATCATGATTTCTTCATGTTCATAAAGTTACTTGCACAGAGGTAAGCTGACAAACTTAAATGTCAATTTTATTGATAAAAAGCACATAAACCAGTGTGTCTTATCAGGATCAGCTTTTAACAACTCACTTAGTTTTGAAGTTATGATCTAGCTGTCATCAGTTGGTCACTCAATGCAGAAATACTCTCAGTAAAATCAATTTCTTCTTATGATGTAAACCAAGATATTGATGAATAAGTCTATTAAGGCTGCAACACAGGAAAAGCACATTCCAGAGGAAAGGAATGTGCTTTCCTTTCCTCTGGAAGGAATGCCTAAAGACCCAGAACAGCAGATCACATGGTGCCATTCTCAGTCAAGCCCCACCAATAGTACTTCAGATACATCGCTCAAGCCAAACACATTTTCTCAGCCAAATGCACAACAAGTCGGACAGCTACAAACACAGCATCTGACTTGCTGGTTGCGTCGTCGTCCTCTGAATCAAAGCAGGAAGTTGACTCAAGTTCGCTGCTCATGAAAGAGGAGCAGCTATCGTACTCGGCGCCTCCACGCCCTACTGCCCGCGACGAGTACCCATTCTGCCTCCCACCTGCAGAGGAACAGCGTGGTGATCAGGATGACACATACACTGGACATGTGAAAATGAAGGTGCTGGGGGTAGTAGCCTAAATTTATATCTCATTTTAGTTGTAACAGCAAAAGGTCAGTGACAGGGAGAGACTCTTTGCTCCTCTTTATGCAATTTAATCTCATTATGGTTTACAGTAATTGAGAAAAATAATTTTATTCAAATCACATTTGTTCCTTACTAATCAGTTAAAATCAAATTATTATGAAATTTTAACAAAAATTTTAATCTTCACAACACCATCACCACATAAATCCCCCTGTTCTCTTTGCATAAATCATATGCCACTCTCCCAAATGCAATTTAGATTGTAAAGCACCTAAATGTTATTCCAATTATGGGACAACCTAACTTGCTAAAGAGTCAATAAAACCACTGTGGCATTAGCAGGCTGGGCACAATGATTTTGTACTGTGCAAGAGCTTTTAATCTGGGCCATTTTGAGAGACTCACTTGAGGTGAACCTCAGTTGAAATAAAAAAAATAAATAATCCATGCTTAGCTAACACTGGCTTTTTAGCCCATCAGATAAATAAAATTAGGGTTTGTGAAAATGATTGAATAAACTAGATACAGAGAATGACAGTGAGAAAATATAACATATATCTATACCGCGGTCGTTGCTGTGTTTCCGTCGAGGCCGCGCCCTCTCTCTCCTTTGCGACACCATGGAGCCGGTCTCTGTGTCATTGTCCAAACTGTCCCGACCACTCGCTGCTTTCCCACTTTAGAATGGTGCATAGGATGTAGGGAGAATGAATGTAAAAAAGAGATACAATTCTGTTTCTGTAATTGCATTAAATCATTCTCAAACATATTTAGTTTAGAGCTGCTAAAACAAATGTTTCTAATACACGTTGTTCATATTAGACTCATATTATTAACTGAGTTGGGTCAGAGAAGGGTATACCTCCTCCTCTAAATCAGCTATGATTTAGAGGGCTATGACAGGTTGCACACTGTAGTTAAGTATTTGGCATTGATTTAACTGTTGCATTGGTTCACATATTTCAGTCCCAAACATTTCTTTTTCAGTACTTTGAATTTTACACATATATCATTTGGTTTATATGTAGATTTACAAAGGTGCAAACTAGCAACGGCTCTCATTTAAAACCAACCTAAAAGACTGAAAAACATCAATTGTTAGTAGAAAAAAACTGTCTACTTTGCAACTCAGTTACAATATTCTCCAATAAAAGACTCAAATGACTTAATAAAGAAAGACAACTTGATAAATGAAAGGGGGACAAAGCAGATTTTTTCCTCTTTGACAGTCAGACTGTTATACTTTTTCCATTCAATTTGTTGTCTCTTCTCATTACGGTTATTAGGAACCGCAGGAAGACATATGCAGAGTCAAACACAAAGCATGCACGGCATCTTCCACACTCACACAAACACTCACACACAGTACACAAAGTTTCTCTCTTGCACGCTCAAAGACACCACACATGCACGGCCCTCTCAGCGCATACTGACTGGTAGGAGGGAGGTCTTGAGTCTCCGATACCCCCTGTCCTCTCCAAGGGGGGTGGTGGCTCTAAACTGTCTGCCACTGAGCCTCCATCTGTGTGAGCCCCATCTTCAGAGACCAACTGTGGACAGACCGAAAGTCAAGTCAGAGGTTTGACACAAACATCCCGAGGGAAGAACACACAGAAAGACACAACGGGCACCAGATTCAGGTCACAGCATTACTGCATTCACACTACACATATTCTAGGGCTGGATGCCATATTCAGTTTCTATTGTCACTGCAATATGACTTGTTATGATGGCAGAATATAACAAATCAGAACATATGTATACAAAAGATATGCCATTATTTCAGGTAGAAAATTAAAGTATGGTTACAGGTTTTTTTTAAGCTTCAAACTACCACAAATGTTCTACAAAATGTCCCAAACCTGTGCTGTTTGGAGCTATAATAACTTGCTCAAATGTGAGAATGAATTTGTTTTCTACTAACTTTCTACTAAAAGAGCAAAGCTATCCAAAAGCAGCTTTGGATTCAAAGAGTTGGGAAATTAATTTCCTGAGCCAAGACTTGTGGTTTGTCTACCTGAAGGTGCTGCTGTAAGTTTCCAAGGTTGAGGAAGAAGTGGCATCCAACGGAACATGTCTGTGTTGGCAGATGATGTTTTATCACCACTGAAGTTTATTTTAGTGCATTCTGCGGCGTACATTTCTATCATTTCCATTTCTAAAAAATTTCAGTGAGCGTAAACCCTTCCTCAGATCTTGTGTTCTAAATCTGTGGCAAGCTGGACACTATAGCATGCAATAACACATTTTTAAGGCTGAGAGCATAGCTGAAAGCTAATATGAGATCCAGTATGAAACTGCTAATGTGTGTAAAGCTAAAAATCTGCTATATGTCCAAGTCACAGCTGCACTATTGAAAACTGCTGTTCAACAGAATTTCAACATTTTCAAATAACACAATTTCCATTATGTAGTTGAATACAATTACAGCTGTTTGAACTGCTATTCACTTTAAAGAATCTTCTATACACAGTACGCACAGGCTGCTCTGTTTTACTCCACATCTGTCTCAAATGTATGCATAAAGAATACTATAATACTGCATTTTATATTACCATCACCATACCCAGAAAAATAACCACAAATGTTTCCATATTGTGCAGTGCAATCCTACATTATAGTAGACATGAGCTTTTTAGATTTATACCATAACAATGAAGTTAGAAAAATATGGATGAAAAGGTCAAAAAGACAAATGACAGAGAGCCACTAAGTACAGTAAAAACAATAACTGCAGTAAGCACCCCATTTTCTTACAACTGTAAGCCAGACATTCATGATCAGTATTTGTGAGTCTGTTTTTGTGTGTGTGGGAGTTACACAGAGACAGAGATAAAGTGAGTGACTCAAAGTAAACAAGCAGGCACATGTAAAGTTTCCTAATAAAAACAAGAAAAAATGTGGTTTACCTATTTTGCGTTTCATTAAGGGCCTATCTGTTCACCTACAGAGTGCATGAGGATTAATTCCAGCAGGGATTTACCTTTATTCATTTGGCAGACAATTTAATCTGAAGTACTTACAAGTAAAGTATAACAAAAACAATCAAATGAAACTGAATCATATGTACACAGATATTAAACCCAAATGCCATCAGGGATAGAAACGTAAAGATATTCATGCTCATTTTATTTGCAAAGTTATTTAGTTTATGGCTAGACATCATCATATTTGCACTGCTTTATTTGCAGTGTAGGCTGTTTACTTTGGTGTGCAGGGAGGAGAAGGGTGTGTTTGAATTGTTGAGCAGGCCAGATGAACTGCACTGAGATAAACTGTGAATAATTATTTGATGAACAAAACATGACAGCAGACAGGCTAGACCCAGGCTGTGGGCCTTGTATGTTGTGATGATGTGGCGATATGGAGCCAGGCTCTTAGCCCCCAGAGAGCAATCCATCAGGCCATTGAAACAACTGATGAACACCAGAGACAAACAAACGGACAGACTGTAACAGAAATAACACTTCATTGTACATGGAACATTGCGATAACTCCAAAGAGAAAAACGTACTCGCACGCTTTTACATAAAGAAACACATCAAAAGGATAGGCTTTTAACCAGAGCCAACCGAACCTCCTCACAGTCTAATGAAAACGACCACAACGTGGCACAAAGCAGGACAAACATGCTGGATTATAAACTCAAACACATGCTGATATCGCTGCATTGAAGAATCTCAAACAAAACAGAAAAACATCAAATTATAAACACATTGCACCAAACCAACTAAATACAACAACCCTCACATCAAGACACAAAACACTCTTTCTCTCTCAACTCTCTTCTCCCCATCCTGTTGAGATTCAATCTTCTTGATAGGTGACATGCAGTGAGGCTCTTTGTGAAAGAGTATTTTCTTCCTATCCTGTGATTTCAGTTGCTCTTAATCCAATTTCAGTGGCGAGGAGAGGAAGGGAGGATGTGAACCAGCACAAGATGTCTCTCATGTTGTGGCGACATTAGAATTTTGCTTTGTGCCTTTAAGTGAGTTACTGCATGCCACTAAATGTATGTATGTGGTGGCTGGTGTATGTAATAACAAACCATATGAAATGACTTCATTTAAAAAAAAATAATGTAGCTCAAAACTCTAAATTTAAAATAAATTTAAATTTAAAATAGCATAAATTGAGTGTGTGTGCATATGTGTGGATGGAAGTTGTCCCTAGGATCATTATGTGATAATGATATTATCAGGCAGATGCATAGGGCCTCTCTCCCTAGAGACAGAGTATGGTTGTGGTCACTAGCCAACAGATGGGAATCATTGTTTTTCATGCACGCACAAACACAAACACACACACACACACAGTTGCCACACAGGAACTAAAGCAACCAAAATTAGAACACACGTGCACAAAAACAAAACAAGAAAAAAAAAAAAAAAANAAAAAAAAAAAAAAAAGACAAATCACTCCAGAATGCATTTTAAACTTACCCATGACACTACACGTCCGTTAAAACAGGGCAGCTTGGCGTTATCATCAGAAATTTCTTCCTTTACCACCCTGTAAGAGAAAACGAAGCTTTGATTTAGTGAATGTAGTAATGGTGATGGGAAACACTGCCATCATTCAGAAGAGAGACTGACAACTGAGACAAAACTAATTCTGACTTCATGGTTCGACAGTCCATTGTCCTACAGTAAACTGCTAATACTGTTATTTGCAATCCAAACTATAACTTATTCCTAAAAACTTTCCAGCAAAGACAAAACAACTTCTCTTGAATCTCTGGTCTGCACCAGCTGACTACTGATAATGAGGGACACAAAGCTAAAAACTCATTTTATTTAAGCATGAACAAGTAACTTAAGGTTTCTGCATCCATTCCTGCATCCATTCAAGTGTAAATTAGGTATCAGTGGAATTTGGGTTATTTAACATGCAAGATGCATCAGTTTACTTTACTAATGGAACAAACAAGATTGCACAACAGCTTGAGGCAATAACTCTGCAGAATAGAGAGCGAGAGACCTAGGACTGACCTGGAAGATTGCAAAAGACAGCAACTTTAGAATGAATTGGTTCAGACATAATATAATGAATTCTTAGTGTCTATTCATCAGGCTGCTGAGAGGGGGTTGCCACAGGGGACTCTCAAATTAACTAAATGCATAGTACAACTTTCTAGACTAACATTATTCCTGCCAAAAGTTTTTTTTTTTTTTTTTTTTTTTTAACTGAAGTGTTTTCAACCTTGTGAATTTGCAGCAAATCCTCCCAAATTTATCAGTCTATGTCAGATGGTATCTTGTCACTCAGCCAAGAGGACAAATCTGGCATGTATTTACCAAGTTTATCAGGATACTGGTGCTGACAGGATTAGCTGTGCCTTTCAGAGGAGAAGAAGCAGAGACAGTGAGATTCTTTGAGAGTCCTGGTAAATATGGGCACTTCTAGTCTCCAATCCTGTCTGACAGGCTGCTCATTCTATTCAAAGTCTGAACAAGCCAATTAAATGCACCAATGGTTCATTTACAGATTAACCCTCTACTATTCACAACATTAATAGTTTTGGGTCCCCTCAAAACACATCCGTACAACTTCCAAATGTGCAGAACAGAAGTTGTTGCCCCACCCTTCTTTGAGTTTAGCCAAAAACAACTAAGAAACTGTGGATTAAGTCTTTGGAAAATAAAGATTATCCTCTTTTTACTGCAGAAGGTCTGGCCGAACATAAAACGTCTACTCTTCAGCCATGTTTTAACACAAAAGGAGATGCTCATAAAGCTGCCAGAGTGATGAACAGGACATTCCTGTGTCCAACTCTGCATTCCTCTGGGCTAATAGACAACAACAGCAGCAGGGGCCTGCTGGGCTCACTGACTGACCGTTTCCATTCTGACATTAGCCTGTTAGCAAGCTGTTAGCAGACCCCTTCTACATTGGCTAGCTGTTGACAGTAACACTACTTTATTGATGATGTAAACTATCCCTAATCTTACTTTATCAAAACTAGTTAAAATGTCATTTGAGGCTTTTGTTAGTGTTCCCGAAACTCCAAAACACCCAACTCTGTGAAACACAAACCACATAAGCTAACCACACAAGCAATGTAAACAAATGGGTCAGGGAGCTAAACAGACCTGCTAGTACCGCAGGCTCGTAGCTAGCAGCTAACAAAGAAGCCGAAATACAAACAGCTAGCTAATGATCGACAGCCAGGTAATATTAAGTTAAAACCCATGATTAAGTTAAAGCCCATTGGTTAAAGTGAACAGCTGTGAACGTTAAGCTGAGAAGAGGGGAAAGCTAGGAGCGTCACGCTGAATCCGCGTTAAATAAAATAAAGACTTTAACAGTTACCCGAAGTCATCGTCCATAGATTTGAAGAAGAATTTGTAATTGGGTTTCTTCAGTACATTTTTGAAGTCCGCAAGAGTGACTTTGTCCGCTGGCATGGACAGTTTCACCAAATACGGGGTTTCTTGGTCGTCGAGGTGGTAGATAATCTTGGTCTCCCCCATCTCGGACAGCGGCTGAGGCGCGGCAGACAGGGTGCATCAAGCCGCGGGCCTGGCAGGCTCCCTCTCGGACCCCGACTCCCCTGGGCGCTGCGGGCGGCTCAGCCGTGGTCCTCCCGGCTCTCCCTGACTGGCCAACACGCTTCGTAGAGTTGGTCCTGAGGCTTTTACAGCTCGCTAACGTTACGCCTGCCTTTCAATTTAAAAGCTTCTTGGTCCTCCACAAAACGTCCCAACACGATCCAAAGACTGAATCGCGTTAGTTCTTGTATGCGTTAAACTTCCAATATGCCACTAAATAATAGAAAATGACTGCGAAAATATCTGAAAGATAAACAATCTGTGCAGCGTCGGTTTTCTCTTCGTGCTAGCTGCCAAGCTTGCTACTTTGTTGCACACGAAGCCGCACACAATCGTCCAAGCCTGTCTCAGAGGGGCGCCACCTATCGGAGAGGAGGAGAGTGGCAAGAAACAATATTGCTGCAGTGTATGAGCCCATTATGTCATAACATCGTTATTTTTTCCTCTTGCACTGCCGATTTAAATATAGTTTCTGCTTATGTCGTGATGTGCATGTTATGTTAATAAAGACCAACTATTTTTAGGAAAAAGTCGTACTGTATGGTCTCACTTAGGCCATATCCATGAAGTAAAAACAGCAAAAATTAATGTGAAGCAATTCAACTTTAAACTAATATCCAATACAGTGTTCATTGAAGACAGAACTACTTGCTCACTTGCATGATTGTGTTGGCGGTATTTGTTTGTGGAAACATGTCCACTGCCCAAATCCTTAAGTCCACAGTTCTGACATACTCAGTATCCTGAGGCCAATTATAAGGCAACCTCCTTATACTATATTTCATCATAAGGTACAGCCTACCCTTTATTTAAAGGTACTACAACTACAGGCCAGAAGTTTGAGGCCACCCCCATATTAAAAAAAAAAAAAAAAAANAAAAAAAAAAAAAAAAAAATCATCAATAGTTTTACAATTCATTGCACAAGAAATGACACATATAAACTAAATGTAACTAATTTTCAAGAAGAATTTGTCAACAAGAGCACATTCTGTAGCCACAGTGGTTTAAGAAATGATTTTTAATGAAGGCATGCCCAGTCTGTATTAGTGCATTGGTTCTCTGGTTGTGTTCCAACTCTCTTGTTGATGTGTTTTAACATTCTATTCATTAGCCTGCTGTCTGCCTTCTCTCAGATCATTTTGTGATTAACTTGGTATAGTCTGCTCATGCTAAATTTGAGGGTGGCCTCACATTTCTGACCTGTAGTGTTTATCCAACTGCACTAAGTCACTAAGTAAATCAATACCTGTTCTTGTTTATTATTAAGGTTTAACCTCAGCCATATCTTGTACAAACTGTTTTCTTGACAACTACAAAACTTTTGTCTGTAGTATTTTATGGATCTTACTGTGTACTTTTATTATGCTATACCATTTTGCTGTTGACATGTTTTATCCCAACCCACTTTTTTCTACATTACTTTATCATGCTCTCATTCTAAAATGCTTTGAAAATATTTTGGAAATACTCTTGAAACTTGGATATACACCAGTATCACGAGTATATCACCAGTATAATCTAACATGGAATACTCTCCACTCAAATGTGAATATGTACAGCAACTGCACTTTATTTGAATGAGTGAATTCTGATTTGCAGTTACAGACAGAACAATGAGAAAAGCAAATATACTGTATAAGTGAATGGAGTTAGTGAAATGTTCTCAGAATCAATAAATGATGTACAAAATGGAGAGTCTAAAGTGGGAAACAGACATTTCCTGCTTTACCTAAATATTTTACCTCTTTTCCTTCTGTGAGAAAAAACTTTACTGATATCATCTATTCAAATCCTTCCATTTCAGCAGGAGATATCACAACATAAAAGTTTTACGTACAAGTACATAGAAGGGGAAGGGGTGTTTGGTCTCTCTTTTTTTTTCATCTTAAATAAGCTCTGAAGAGTGCCAGGCAGAGTGGTAGCAGGTCTCAGTCATCTAGGAAGTCATCATCAAGGTTAACGTCTGTGGTATCGATGTCATCCAGCTCCATGTTGTCCAGGTCCACTTCAATTTCATCCAGAGACTACAGAGACGCACAGGAAGTTAGAAACAAAAGCCTACCATTGTCTTTAAAATTGCATGAATTGTTTATAGAACCCTGAGAGATCAGACTTTGTATTTTCTTGAATACAATAAAGACAGATAAGACCTACCTTATCTTTCAGTGATGACGTAGGGATTTCCTCTTCGTCCTCTTCTTCCTCTTCTGCTGTAGGTTTTTCTGCTGCAGCTGAAGGTTCAAACTGTGAAGGCATCACTGCTGCAGCAACAGAAGCTGCTGCTGCTGCCATTATACTAGCCACTGAGCTGGACTCTTCACTTTCCTCTGGCTGCAGGGCAGAGCAAATTTGCAAATGAGCTGAATATTGCGGTGCATTTGTTCACCTAAAATTTTTTTTTATCTTGCTAGAAAATCTTTTTGTGTACAGATTAAAGCATGCACAGCTACTGGCTACAAATTATATTTAATCAGGTATTGCTATTGGACAAAAGTGAGCAAGGATTGTAAACAAACCTTGGTGACAGGAGGAGGGAAGGTTCCTTTGGGTTCGTATCCTTGAGCCTCCTCCAGAATATCCCTGTCTTCATTGAGCTGAAAAAGGTTAAAATTGGTTAAAATACATGAGTGAATCTTGAGAAGTTACGTTAGTATTAGGAAATAAAAATTAGCATTACCAAAATGTAATCCTAAAGTAAATTACTTTAGGATTACGTTTTGGTGTTTTACAAAAACAACTCATCAGTAGTTAAGATGTAAAACTGTCCACACGTGGTCACTTTTAAAGTTGTGGCCCTCACCGTGACAAGAGGATAATCTTTGGCAGGCCTGGATGTGCCCAAGCAGATTTCTCTGAGATAATGTTCAGCTGCGAAGGCTTCTTTCAGCCCGGGGAACAGATTCTCATACTCTGTAGGGTCTGCCAGGGATTCAGCTGCCTACAAGAAAGATTTAAGTAAAGTGTAGCATGGTGAAAAAAAAATATACAGATATAACTCCAATATACAATTCTTAAACATACAAATTTATAATTCCTTCTTTTGCAGATACCATCAGAACTGTGGCAGAATGCTTTGGGCTCTACATTTTTTATTCATACAAATAATATTTTTCTCCATTGAGATCAAAGCTGTAATACTCAGCTGTCCAAGATTTTCCTTACTAGCTACAAACTTTCAAATCATACTAAGCTAAAATTCCTGTATCAATATTCAAACAAATAATGTTCCACAAAGCAGAAGAACTGACCTTCTGGTTGACCTTTGCTAGGCTTTCCCTCCACAATTTGACTACACGAGACACCTGGCTGGGCAGGTAGGTGCGAGCCAGGAAGGCAGCCTCAGGTAGCCGATTAGTTCTAATCAGAAGCTCCAAACATTGATCCAATCTGTAGAAAGAAGTACATGTGGAGAACAGTTACTCTGGCAACATTTTCAACTTGAATCATTTATAGATCTATTCTTTGATTTATTCACCATTCAATTTCACATTCATACACTTGGTACTCACTTCCCCTGCAAGAAGTAGGTCATGAAGGCCACATTGTTTTTTCCGTCCTTCTCCGCCCCCTCAGCCAGTTTACCCACCATGGTGGCATTGCCGGAAGCTGTGGCAAGGAGGAGCAGGCCACCGTAGTCCTGTGCGTGGTGGAGGCACTCCTGAGCCAAGCCGAATTGACACTTACTGATAGCCAGCTCTGCCAGCTGCTTCCACTTCTGTTCTGACTGTAGGAGTTAGAATGACAATTATCAGAAATATGCCTGACGGAAGAACTGCTCAGTGATGCAAAAGACACAACATCGATCCAGTTGAATGAAACTGGATGAGTGCAACATTTTGTGGTAAGTCCTAAATGTATTTACCAGTCAAATTAGAAAAGCATGATAATATGTGCTTGTTTTCCCTTCTGGTGTATACATTTAAGGTGCGAAGGGCAAAAAGAGCGACAGAGAAGAGAAGCAACACCTTACCTCTGCTTCCACAGCCAACTGGTAGGCTATCTTCAACTCTCCCAGCTGCAGGGCCAACTCAAACCTGTGCTCTGGGTCTGTGGACACAGCCAGCGCCTGCTGCTTGAAACCCTGAGGGAACAAAGAAACATAATCCATCAGCATACTACACTACTACTTTCACTACTTTTCTATTTGGTGTTCTAACATGGACAAACTTTATCGTATGTGCTTCCTATACTAAAGTTCAGCACTTTATTGAAACAGCATCTACGAGCGCTTAAGTTTTTTGTTTTTTTTTTTAACTCAAGCATCACCTGTCAATCCAAAAATACTTATCATTTGATTTTACCCAGCAAGACATAACAAGACCACAAGGATGATCTTGTTATAAAATTAAATTAAAATTAATATGAATTGGTGATGACAGAGCAACTTTAAGCTCCAGCTTCAAGTTCAATCTCAAAAAACTTTTATATTTAGAATACAAATTGTTTTTGTGCACGTGAACAGCTGCAGTCCCTTTTGTTGATTAAAAATGAAGGCTTAGATGCAACACTGCTAGTTCCTGACCTGTTTCTCCAAGAAATGGGCGACTCTGGTCCGCTGCTCTTTAGGAATTGTGGGTAGTACTTTGTCAGCCATACCAAAGTCCCTCCTCATCACGGCAGTTTGGTACTCCAGAACAGAGACCAACAGGGAATAGCTGACAATGTTCAGTTCTTTGTCTCCCAGGTACAGACGGTCATCTTTAGGGATGTATCCCAGCAGGTACATCGTTCTGCAGAGAGACGGTTGAGGTTACAGCTAGCATCCTTTAATCTTTGTGCACAAATGTCTGATGCTGATCATGTTATTCTAGTCAATTCATCCCCCCACCCCCTTAATTAATAAAGCTGAAGCTCTATATTCCTACCTGTCTAGGTGAGCAATGGTGACAATCTCGCCTCCTACAAAGTAGTTGAGTCTGTTGACAGAGCTGGTGTAGATGAAGCAGTCTCCCACCCAGAGACCAGTCTTCACAATCTCTTGGATCTCTCCTTGGACCTGGAAAGACACAACAAGCAAAGGAAGTTAATAATGGTTATGTCATTTTAAAGGACAATACCGGCAATATTGTATGTTTGAGCTCAATATATACAACCCACCTACATGTTACAAATACTGACAACCATTTCCCAAAATAAATATTGGGCTTAGACATGCAAAATCTCTGGTATTGTCCTTTAAAGAGATGGCAACAATATTATACTACACCCCTCCATTCTATTATTAAGTGCCACGTTGGAGCTATGCTGAGCTCCAAAATCTGTAAAAGTACTCTGTATTAGTGCCTCCATAATGCCCACTGAGTATTTTCAGAACTCAAAGTAATATACTCACAGTAAGTAACATTTGCCCTCCATTTACACACTCACCTCAAAGGCGTCCTCAATACCATCCTCTGTCACGCCTTCATTGGACTCCTGGGAAGCGGCTACTTTATCTGCCAGATAACGCAGAATGAAGAAGGACTCCTCTGTGGCGATGCAGACCAGTTCACCAGAGTCAGACCAGAAGATCTGGACATACAGTGACAGAGATATAGAGGGAAGAGAGTTGATCAAATTGGTGAAACAAACAAATAGAGTTACTAAAATTACAGAATGGATGGCCTCTGGTTGGGCCTTAATGAACACGTTATATGAAGTACACTAAGACTTGTATACAGAAATTTTAAAAATATCTAGTTAGACAAAACCTTTGATTACCCGACACAAATATCTAAAAATATATATAATTCCTAAAGTAGTAAAACATTGCTTGAGACTATATTTTTATCATATACAGCACAAGACCCAACAAGATCCGAAAATGAAAAGCAAGTCAGTCTTACATGTTTGGGCTGGATTTCGATGCGGCGGATCAATTCTGTATTCTCCCAGTCGTAAAATGCCAGACCATTCACTGACCTCACCCCAAGCAAGAAACCTCCGTAGATACCTGCAAGAAAGAAGAACATACAGTGAAGAGGACAGGGGAACACCGCTTTCCAAAATCACAAATCAACAATGCAGCAATGTTCTCATTACCTTCTGCTCCAAAGTCAGGCTTAAAAGATTTCTTTTCTTTGAAATTCTTGAAGATTTTGACAATACTGTTGCTTTCCCTTATGGCATACCTGTTAAAAAAAAAAAACAATCTCTCATTTAGCAGCATATGTATAAGCACTATAAGGAATAGATTTCAGGACGAGGCAACATGTAGAGCTGAATGAACCTTTTTTAACTGCGTACTTACTCGGACGAGTCGTGTGCCCAGACAAACTCCTGTGCCGAGCCGAAACTCTTGTTCCTCAAAGCCATAGCAGTGTAGATGATATACTCTCCATCTCCACACACCACGACAAACCTGTTGCACATAGATACACGCAATATAAAAGCATATGCAACCAAGATACACAGTGCATGGTACACATCTTATTAAATATTTGCAACCCAAAACAAACATTTGTTTTTCTCATAGGTAAAAGCTGAAGCTAAAAGCTAAAAGAACGTCGCAGCGTATTCGAACACGGTGTATCTGCATACCTTCCATTTGGGTTATGCTGGATGGTTTGGGGGTAAATCTCACAGCTGCCCATGTCTTTGACAGCCAGTGGCAGCCTCTCTCCATCCTTGATCTCAGCGTCACCCATGGCCTTCAGGTTAGCCTGCTGTACTTCACTGTGTTTGGCCCAGATGATTTTCCCGTTGGTGTCCATGGACATGGCCGGCTCCTCTCGACCCACCTTCACAGCAGAGAGAGAGGCAGAGGGAAGACAAAATTTTGATTATTTCACACAGTGCATTTCATTTGTCATCTTTGTGCCCTTCATAGATGAAATCCAGTTATGACGTACATTTTTCTTTTAATTTCTACTGCATCAATATTGAGTGAAAGCTATTCTCTCATTTCTTCTGTAGATTTAGAATTTTTCATATGCAAAAAACAATAATTCATGTACACAGGCACTCTTCACATTGGTAAAAAGTTTACCAATGTGAAGATGTGTTTATGTCATGTGTTCACATGACACTTTCTAGGGAAAGTAAACTGTGGAATCAAAATCGAAGCATAGTTCCTTCTTCTGCTTACCTTGATAATGATGCTGCCTTCATCATAGCCCAGCGCCACATTGTTGGAGCCCCTGAGGCCGCACACGCACCAAACACGTTCCATGCCATAATTCAGAGTGCTCTCAAGGCGGTAAGTGCTGGAGTGCCAGATACGCACCGTACCTACACAGGCAAGGCATAGTGTTATACCACTCAAAGACTACTAAAGTCATTAAAGATGGTGATGTGGTTGTGAGGGCTGCTCACCATCCTCTGATCCTGTGATGATGATCGGCAGCTCTGGGTGGAAACTGACACAAGAGACATTCTGGGCATGGCCCTCCAGAGTCTGAACACAGGTTTTGTTCTAAAGAGCAGGGAGAAAATTTTGGAACATGTTTATTATGTGAAGGATGCAAAAAAAAAAAACAAAAAAAAAACACGTTCTTATTACAACTACTAATTTTTCAAGTGGAATAAATTGTGAGACTTTTGCATCTTCCTTACTATGCTACATAGTGTGTATAAGTAAACTCCAGAGGACCTGACAAATTTCTCTATGTTTCTCCCACAGCCATCTTTGCAGTTGTAATTACACTGCTGACTTTGTGTAATTACAACTGTTTCTGTATCCAAATGACCTTGTTATTTCAAGGCTATTTGTACGGGCAGCAGTGAGAGTAAAGGTGCCGTTAAGCACAACATAAACATTTCTAACCTGGTAGTCCCAGATCTTAACAAGGCGGTCATCAGCCCCTGATATGAGATAGGGTTTGTCTCCACCACTATAATAGTCAATACAGTTAACTCCTTTCTCATGGCCCTCCAAAGTAAAATTAGGAGAAGAAGAACCCAGTTGCCACACCTGAAACACAGAAGCCATGACAGAGTGTTACTAAAGACAACAGTTCTACATCTGTAGGAATATTTCAAAGACATTACATAGTGGATAAATGTTGCTGAAATATACTTTTTAACTCAATGCAGCTTTCTCTCTCTCGTTATTCCCTAACGTTCACTGTCAGTGTAGAGATTATTAATTGAAACTGCTATAATTTTTGTGTCTCATGTGATTCACTTGCTCACAATACTAAACCTTAGGAATAGGTTCTGGTGCACTGGTGGACTTTCATAGCTGGTGTTCCCAGAGAGCCACATCTTACAAATGGAATAATCACAAATGGAGAGGGCCAGATCACTTTTAGAAATTCCCCTGATAGGCCTCAATCCAGATCCCTCAGATCATTAAACAACAAAATATAACAAGCCGCAACATCAACGATGGCAGCAGCAATCCTGGCAAGGAGAGTTCAGGTCATAAAAATAAATATGTAGCACCTATAGGTCTTACCTTGATCGTCCTGTCCAAGGAGGCGCTGGCAAACTGATTGTTGTCTTTGGGGTTGATGACAATTTGCATGACATAATGAGTGTGACCTTCAAATACCTGGCTGCAGGACCACTTCTTCTCCCAGTCCCACAGCTTGATCAGCATATCATCTGTATAGACGCAGAAACACATTCACACATGTATGCGAATGGAAGTGCACACTTGCAGACAGAGGCAGAAAGAAACAATTGAGATCTGGTTGTCAAAGGACAATTTGATTTCAATAAATTAGGAGACTCTAGTCTGCAACCAATTATGAGATGAGTTTACTAGCATACCACTGCTGGTGAGGATGTAGGGCTGAGTTGGGTGAACAGCAATGCAGCGGATGTAGTCAGAGTGGGCTTCAAACATGTGAACCCGCTCCAAAGTGTTGTAGTTGAAAACACGGATCTGCATGTCATCCTGCACAGAAGCAGAAAAAGAATGTCTGAGTTTTAGTGCAAGTTTAGGCCAAATATTTTTTTTCTGATAGAGATCTGCAGGTTAATAGAGAGATATTATACATAAGATTTTTTTTAAATTATAAAATAAGCTCCTGTCTGACTTAACGGCAAAATGAGAAACCACAGAGAAAATGTACAGCAAGACAGCAATTCCTACAATCTTTGTAGACATCTAAATAAATACTGTGAAGTGACAGCACTGTGAAGTGACAGCACGGTTCAAGATGATATTTCACCACATATATCCATTTTAGAATTAACCCACAATAAATTACAAATTTAAGGTCACACTCTCTTTAGGCTGATAATTTTTCAGAGCGTTGGTATTTCCAGTGACTTGCTGCCAAGGCTCCAAACCAGAAAGCATACTATCACTTACCGCTCCAGTGATGACCCAGTTCTTCCTGGCCACAAACTTAGACGCTCTAACTGGGAGGTCACAAACTTCAAAAGTCTTCACCAGCGTCTGGGGAAAAAAGCACAGTACTGACTGACTTTGTTATAATCATGGCTGCCACAGGATTTGGTGGATTTGTTGAAATGCCTGGACTACGTCTGCTGTGGACTATTCTTCTAAAGGCAATGAAATCTTTTGATGGACTTCCTACTTCACTTCACAGGACAAATAAGGAGCATCTCACTCTCTCTCTCTCTCTTTCTCTCTCTCTTTCTCTCTCTCTCTCTCTCTCTCTCTCTCTGTGTAGTCATTTGGATTCAGTGGTTAGAGTCGTGTTTTATTGATCCCATTTTAGTTCAGAACAGATGTGTATGATGTAGCATTTGAGCCACAATGGCACTGTTATCCATAATAAGTCACCTCTGTATCTCTGGCACATCAGGCTGTAGATTGTACTGAACTTCTACAGGACATTATAAAGGTTGCTGACCGATGTGTGAGTTATGTCTGATGATACCTGTGTTTCGTGGTTCCACACACACACGCTGCCGTTGTACAAACTGGCCAGCATCCATGGTTCGGTTGGGTGAAGGTCCACACTCTTCACTCGGTCTGACCTGGCTGTCAGCCTCCGCTTAATATCCAGCCTAAGAGGCTGAAAGACAGATGAAGAAATATATGTGTCAGTATCATTTCCTAGGCAGCTGGAGCTCCGAATGCAATTTTAAAAGTCGTGGTTAAAATCATTAAACGTCAAGACAATCTGAATACAGAATAACAAGATTGACAGTAAAGTAACATTTTCTATGCCGATTCTTATAACCTCTATACATTATTTTACATTATTCCTCGCTGTGTTTACATTATTACGTTATTTCGCGTAATGTTTTTTTTATAATGTCACCAAACAGTGGCATATATTAAATAACCAACGTCGGAATTGCTCGAGCAGCTTTAAATTGCCAAAAGGTTAACTAGCTACAAGCCTTGATGCTAGCTCCAGCTAACTACAGGGTGGGCTATTTACAAATATACGTCATTAGAGTCATTATTTCACGTTCCTTTGCAAAATCACGTGCATCAAAAGCAACTCTACTAAGCAGTAATCTCACTATTTCTTACCATTTTTTCCCCGTGTTGTCACTAATATCAACTGAATATGTTGTGAACAATTCCAATCGGGGTCTAAATGTTGCGATTTCAGTGAACAGCGCACTAGAGACTGACGTGGAACTTCCTGGAACCAAATCTCGCGTGAGCTGCGGATTGGAAATAGTGACGCGACATGGAGCTCAGTCAGAGCAAAGCGGAACTTTGGAGGTGAAACGAGGTGAAAAAGTGCTCATGTGAGTTGATTAATTGGGGGCTTTACTTTCAAATGAAATATTTACGCAAAAATCGGATTTCTCTTTCTAAATGGTGTGATCATTCTTTTTACTTCCTCTTAGTTCTGAGCATATAAAAAGTTTGAGTTCAGAACCAGTGTTAGTGTTAGATGGTGTTTGCTTAACTGATAAGAAATGTAATAATATATAATAATAACAAATAGATTCATAACGTTTTTCACAATCAGAACAACATGCTAAGTTTTACTGGATATATCACTTAATGATATTAATACTTTTTTTTTAAATTGGCCACAAACACATCATAGCTAATAAAGCCAAAGAAATGCTTAAAATACTGAACTCCATTTATCTTGCAAATTCTTTTATTACCAAATTTGTGAACATTGCAGATCTTTGCAACTTCTCTAATCTACAGAAAGTATTCTTAATCTGTATTTTCATTCTAAAGAATTTTTGGCCTTGCTTCTCATATTTTTGGTTTTATTAACAGCTTGCATACTTTTACATATTTGTATATTTTCAAATAATTATTCCTATGTAATTCATTGTCAACTATTTTACGATAATGGAAAAATCAGTATTATGTATCATGTAAATATGTATTATCTTCTCTTATAGAAATCTCTATTTAAAGAATATGAAAAAAAGCACCTAAACTTTACAAGGATCTCTAAAGCTTAGAAAGAATAAAAGAGCATGAAATTGAATGATTTTATTCATTAGCTTTGTGGCTTTTCCAGCATGCCACATCAGTCTGTAACAATAGATAAGCACATTTTCAATACATCATAGAGTAAAATTGAACAAACTCATCATAGAACAACTCGGCAATATAGAAGTTTCTTATAGTTTTCAAATAATCCTCAAATTTCTCATTGTTTTCCATTATCCATTTTCCATTGAAGTCTTCAGGCCTGATAGCAGCTGAGTGGACACTATTGTCAGTATGAGGGCAGAGAACTATTGATAAGTAAGTTTATAGTTGAAGGGATTGGCAGGGCCAGTTATTTTGGAAGGGGGAAGGAAAGGCTTGTGTAAAGTCTTTCTTTCAGTCTTTACATGGACCTTGGCGGGGGTTATTAAGGACATGTGGGGGTGCCCACACGCACACATATACACACACACGTTTTATTCCTTATTCTGACTAGACTTTTCCATCTTACTGAAATTTGCAATTCAAAATGAAACCAAATGTTGAGCATGTTAATACAGATTTGTCGATGTACCATATGTAAAAAGTGGACTCTTGTCATAATTGGAAAATATTACATTAGCACACACACACACACACAAACACATACAGCCACAAAGAAATCCAACAATTTGTGGCTGTCACCATGTGTTCAAACACAAAAAATTAGTAAATATTAGTAAAAATATTTTACTAATTAAATATATTTACTATGCATTTGAACCAAGTCTAAAACACTGGAATTAGCCTCTAAAAATATGCTACAACTATCTTTTAATTGTAGAATGTAAACTTCCCTTCAGGTTGCTAAAACTTTAAAATTCCCTGAAAAAAATCATGACGTCATTAACTCTGTCCTCAATTATAGCTACAGAAGAAGACATGTACAGTACATACTCTGTATGATGTACATATGCTGAATAAATGTGACAGTAAATAAAATCTAGTGATGTTCAGTGATTTCTGTTATGTTCCACCTCCTCACACATGGATGCAGCCTCAGAAACAAGTGGGATACAAAAAAATATTAAAGTGCAGGGGTCACCAGGAAAGTTTTGTTAATTACCAATATGCAAAAAGCTTTTTTTTTTTTTTTTTTTTTTTTTTTCCAGTGAGAAATATTTAGTGGAAGCCAGACAAATTAAATTGTTGAACACAATTTTATTTATTGACTGATTTATCCTACCATCATGGTCACACAGTCCAGGAACTGAGCTGGATACATACACACATCATATCTGATATCCATTCTGGAGTCTAAGCTTCAGCATTTAACAAAGCAGTTTACAGTTCTTAACTCAAATCTTCATCTTTTTCTTCCTCCATCAATATTCACATAATAATCCTTCAGAGAACTAAGAAGAGATTCACCCATACGTTTTTCGTTCTGTTCTCTTTTCTCCTTTTCCCGCTGGTCATATCAACACACCGTATAATCAGTCTGGCTCACCAATTAGATCAGCTACACCTAGCAATATTCATGCATCCAACATATCTAAGCATGTTAATCAATGGAACATTCACCCTGAGACAGATTTACAGTAGAATTCATCAACTTTTCTGTTTGCTTTTTGTGATGTTACATGATAGTTTTGTGCCGCCCCTTTGTGTATGAATCTGCTTTTGCAGATTAAGACAACAGAGCTGTTGAAAAAGAGATGTGCAGATTTATTTATGAAGAGGTGTCCAAATGGACACAACAGAAGATTGATGATATGTTAGAGGCATGGAGTGTGTCTATGAGCTGATGTCAGCCCATCCAGGGGGCCGTGTTGTGCAACAAAAGCCAACTTAGGACTTCTTGAAGACTTGCTTGCTAACAACTCCAGCAGCTCTCAGCTCCTGCAAAATATAATTTAACATTAAAGGATTGATCTAAAATGTTATTCAGTTTTAAATCAATTGTGTATGTTGCCAGAATGTAATCAGTTTACTAATAAAGTATCATTAAAAATCAGATCCAACTTGCAATATATTTTCTGCCACCACTGTTGCCTTATGCTCATTCACCAGCAGGGAAATTGTCTAATAACGAATTTCATGGCTGCTGACTGAAAACATCTGTTGGTATCACTTAAACCAAATAATTTGGCAGATTATTTTTACTTTGCTTCGACAGCATTAATCATACCTGATTAATGCATTTAATCATATGTGATAATATCAAGTCATTACTATAAAGTCTTTCCAGATGCCAGTGCTTTAATTACAGAGCACGCCAGACCACACTATGAATTTCACAGGAGATTTAAAAAGCTATTGAAGTCTTGTAACAGAAATGAGATCTGTTAAGTCAAGATAATAGCATCGCAGAAGCTGAGTTTGATATTCTCTGGATTACTGCAAGTCTCAGTTCATTAAGACAGATCTTACAAAAATAAATGAGTTGCAGGATCGGTATGCTTTTCATTTGGGAATGTAAGGGATTTATAATTTAAATAAGTTTGAGTTCTCCTGAGATTTTTCAACTTGCATCAGTCTTGCCGTTTGACCTGAAAGGAACACTTGAGAATTAAAAATATGAGTCTGTCTTGTTTTCCTTTAAGTCTATGATTTTAGATTAAGATGTAGTTCATTTTATGGCAGGAATCATTTGATTAGTCATCTGATGTTTGGGAACTACTTTAGTTATATTTATATATATAATAATATGCGCATATTATATATATATATATAATAAAATATATAATATATTTATATATTATATATTTTTTAGTTATATTCAGATTCATGTAAGGTTCATAAACATGTTTTTGTCTGAATCACACTTAAAAATGTACAGTATTGACTGCACAAATGATGCTGGTAGACATTTTGGAATTGGATCAAATAATCCAAATTGCATATATTTATATTTTTGGACAGAACTGGTGTTTTCTTACCAAATGAAGCTCATCTCCATCCACCCAGTGGGTCCAGCCTCTTCCTTCAATCTCTCCCTTCTGCACACATACCAGCTTGTCTCCTTCCCAGGTGATCGTGGTCTGGGGTCGCAGGTCAGAGAGAGAGAGAGAGAGAGAGAGAGTACTCAGTTTTCCTCCATCGTCTTAAAATTACCTAACAATGCTGATAAAATTAAGTGACCTTCTCACAGCCATCCTCCAATCAGCTTATCGCTTATCTATAATCAGCCTACCAGCACACAAATTAGGGTTTTGTATGGGGCAAAAGATAATCTTTGATCCTGTTCAGTATTCAGTGAGACAATCTGCTCAAATAAATATGAGCCTGAATGCATTCATGAGTTAAGCATTTGTTTCTCTAGTACATTCCACTGCTTATCCTGCAGCATCTGACCTTGTTCTTCAATATATTAGACATTAATACATTCTTTAGACAAAACTGGTGCTATTACTGAATGTTACATAAAAACATTAACAAAAATGACAATTACAGTAATTGCAAATTGACACAGTTTTTGAGTGAAAAGATGTGGAAAGCGCAAAAAATTTAAATGAATTTGATTATGAATATGAAATGGTTTAAGGGATTAATGCGTAAAACTTTATAACGCATCACATATTTATTGAAATATATTAAACATAACACAACATTAAGATCTCCATCTACTCACCATGCATTTCCTATCATCTACTCCAGACAGATCCTCCTCAAACTCTTTGCCCACATAGAAGTCCATGTTGTAATTTTTGAAGGTACTGAGGGTCTTGATGATTATGTGGTCCCCATCATGGACAATGTCTTTGTCAGGCTTCAGCAAGGTGGCGATTTTCCTGATGGCAACATTTACATCTGTGATGAAGGCAAAGGCCCCCCACCAAGGTGGAAAAATGAAAAGGAGACAGAGAACAGATCCCGCTGTTTATTTTGAGGCAAAGTGGAACATTTGTATTCTGTTCAGAAACACTACAAGGTTAAAGGTAAGTTATTCTATAAAAATAATTGGAGGACATTGGATGTGTATATCTCTATGAAATTATTAAAAATTGTTGCCAGACAAAATACCAGATGATTGCACATTTTAAATGAATATGAGGTTTTTTTTCTTTCTTTTTTTCTTTTATTATTAAGCTTGTTAGTAGAGCATCCTTTTGCTTTGGCCATGATATTTATTTATTGAATGGTTTCAGGCCCTCAACACACTCACCCAAAGCCTTCAAATACTCCTCGAAGTTATCATTGGAAATCATTTTCCAGTATCCGTTCAGATCAACAGGCATCTTGGATTTTTCTGTTGCTTTTCTTACTTCCAGGCACTGAGGAGGTTCAGCAGATTCGATGTCACTGGCTTCTTGCAATCTAATGCTGCACCTGCTGTTAAAAGCCCCAATTTGAACCAAAGCTCACTTTAATCCGATTATTTTATGGGTTTCATTTTCTTGTGGAATCCGTGGGTTGGACCTCCCACTTCCCTGCTTAACCCCTCAATCCTCCCATTTTCATGTACTGGTCACGCATACATAATGTAGGCAACACTTGTGATTTTGATCTTTGGGAATGCTTTCTCCGCCTATATGGGATTAGAATGAATACACTTTCTTTATCAACCCACAATGCATAATTCTGTGCTTAACTCCACGAACATGTTTTGGTTATGTTTTATAAATGTGCTGAGGATAAAGTTTAAATAAACAGAGGGGGAAGAAGTACTTAAAACATTTACTCAAGCGAAAGTAGTAATACAACAATATTCTCAAGATAGTAATTCCTTTAAAGAAAAGTTAGTTAAGTGATTAGTAAGTAAAGTAATAAGAAATTAATTAGTAATAAGTAATTAGTGAAGTGAAGTGTACCCAGTATCTGAAGTGAAAGTATACATTGTGAAGAAGGATCCTGTCAGTTATGAAAATGCCAAAACTGGAAATACAAGTATTTCCCTCTCCTCAGTGTACAAAATCCTTGTATCTCCATTTTGGACTTTGGAATGGAATAATCATACAGATCAGAACAGCTCCTGCCTTACGTTTATTATGAAAATTTCAACCTTAATAAAGTTTATTATGAAAGTTTCAACCTTACAATATGCAAAAACCTTTTATCTCCATTTTTTGGAGATTATGGAATTAAATAGCAAAAATCCCCAAAACTGGATACAAAGTTATTAATCTAAAAATTAAAATACAAGAAAAACCTTGTATTTTGGAAATTTTCATGTTTTCAGTAAAATTTACTCTCATGTCAAAAGTAAAGCACTTATTGTTAAAGAATGGTTTCTGTTTTAAATTATAATATATATTTTTTAAACTCATCAGTCCACAGAAAGTCTTGTATTTACAATTTTGGAAAATTTGAAATAAAATAATGGAAAAAGAAACCCTTTGAGGATATTCATGCTTTCATGCTTTCAGACCAGGTGAAGGGTTACAATAATTGTTGGATAAAAGCAGGAAATAAAAAGTAGAATAGTTTCCTTTGAAATATGGCAGCGTAGAAGCACAAAATTGAAGTATTCAGCTAAAATACAAACAGAACTGTACTTAAGCATATGACTTGAGTAAATAGTTATTTTCCATGATGCAGTCATGATGCATGACCAAGAATTAAAATTAATACACGGATCAGTTAAAATATTCATCAGCCTTTGACTATGGCTGAAGCTGGAGAAACTGAAACTGGAGCATAGCATGGATAATACCTGAGCTTCACAACATCTAACTGGAATAACAGAATGCAGACAGTACTGTTAACACATCTTTTGTCTTGCTCAAATAACTCTGTTAATTTGGTAAGCTCTCTTTTGGGCCAACTGCAAACAAACCACTGTCTAAATCCTTATTGACTGGAACACACACACGCACGCACGCACGCACGCACGCACGCACGCACGCATCGTCTTACAAAGGATGCCAAGCAGTATCAGTAGCACAGTGGTGCTTTCAGCCATCGGCCTCAGTGAGAAAACACCTCCTGTAGCGAGCAACTGTCAGGATTACTTTAAATCCTTTGGAGAAAAACAGGGTTTTGCAGACACACTGTGTGGCTGATAATAGGGAAACTCAATAGACCTAGAATGAACTAAGCTCAGTAAGCTGCTACAAAGTAGAATCACACACACACACAGACACACACAGCTAGAGTACGAGAAGAAATTAAAATTGGACTCCCATGCTGGCATCTGCTGATTAAATACACAGATAATGTATGTAGCAAAACACCAATTACACAAAAGCACTTCAAATATGAAGATTTTTATTTCTGTCAATCAATTTCTATGTAATGAATTGCATTGTGAAGAACACAAATTATGGAAAACTTTCATCAGATAAATTTAAATGCACGGTCATAGCTTTATCACCCCAACTCAAGAAACATTCACACTGTGCCGCTAAGGTGAGGCTCAGTATTTGCATGAGTATTCTTATGTGTACAATTTCAAATACACCAAAAGCACAGCACTGTGTGAAAACACATTTAGTAAAACGTATCTGATTCTTTGTAAACATTACATTTGAAAGGTTTTGCATTATTCTGTCTTTGTATGGCTCAGCAGACATTCGCAGTTAGTTATCTAGAGGCTTCATTGGCAGCTGTGCTTGCTTGGTGAGCTGCTTGAGCATGTGTCCCTCACCACCGTCAGCGTAGAAGTGAATTCTAATTCTCAGTCCGACCTTCTCTCAGAGTCCCAGTCCCTCCACAGGAAAATTATTTCTCTGTGGCATCAGGTTACGTAAGACTCTTCTGTGGCCTGCTCAGGCTACAGCCATTTGACTGATACAGATGCCCGGTCTCCAAACGCTCATCCCACCACAGGTCTTTTGATCTCGATGATGCTAGGAAATTAGCTCCAAACAGAAGCTCCAGTTGGGGATGTGAACCTGTGAGGAGAGGCAGAATAGTGAGGAGAAGACTGGTTACTTCTTTAACCATGATTTTTGAATGTTAGTAGAGTTTACCCAAAATGCAACAAAAAGTGGACTGAGATACCTGTATGGCTATTAAGACAATATCTAAATTCCAACATACCAAAACTCAGTCAAAGATACAGAAAGTGAATCCAGAGAGAATGAAACAAATATGACAAAAATGTGAGAAAATATGCACTTTTAACTATTTTGAGTAGTTTCCTTTTTTTTAATTTTTATTATTATTATTATTATTATTATTATTTAAACAAATTAAGATCTCCCACCTGAAGTTTCCTGAAGTGAAAGAATTGTTCATATGGAGCCACGGCACCTGCTCTGCATGAACAGAGTCATTGCCTATAATTTATAATTCTGCTTTGATATAGCTTATGAATATAGGGATGCTTGTTATTATAAAGAATGCCTCACATAAATAATAATGAACTCAGCTGGTTTGAGACCCATATGTTGTTTGTTTTCTGTTACAGTTTAAAGAGTCGTCATCCTGGGAGCTCAAAACCAAATCAGCCAGGAAGTCAACTAAACTGTGGTCAGTGAAGGCATCATAATCAACTGGGTCAAAAGCCACAGCATAAATTCAGACAAAATATAAACTTTCCACAATTGTAGTATTCATTAAATTTATTATCTTTATGCAAGCTTTATAAAAATTGAGTAAAAAAAAAAAAAGCAGCAGATCTCAGTAAACTGGTACATAAGCATAACATGACTATTACAGACATCCTTGTAATTGCTTTTGGTACATTATAAACACATGTGGCTAAATTAAATTCATTCAAATATTCCTGAATACCGATTGGCCAGCTTCCATTTATACAGCAATGAGAATACTTGCATGTTCTGTAGCTATGTAATGTTAATTTTGTGAGTCCTTTGTACACACACACACACACACACACACACACACACACACACACACACACACACACANACACACACACACACACAGTCTTAGTAGTCTCCCTTGTGTTTAAATCTATTCTTAATACTCTTTCACTGCCGTTAGTCAGGACCGCAGAACACAATTAGGCTACAACAGGGTATACATGCACAGTATGGAATAAATGCAAATCCCTATACTAAAAAAGGCTTAATACAGATGTGATTAAGTACTATGTGTGTTAGTTTCATACATAATACAATATACTTTTATATTTGGGCAAAAAAAATTAAAACTAAAATGAGATGAATTGGAGATAAAATGAGAATGCCTGAGGGGTTCGAAGGGTTTTGTTAGCGGACAGGATTATGGCCACTGGAGTGTGTTCCTATGCTTTGTTCATAGTCCTCCAGAATACGCCCACAATGATGCAATAATATATGTGTGTGTTTGTGTGTGTGTGTGTGTGTGTGTGTGTGTGTGCGTGAGAGAGAGAGAGAGNAGAGAGAGAGAGAGAGAGAGAGAGAGAGAGAGAGAGAGAGAGAGAGAGAAAGAGAGAGAGAGAGAAAGAGAGAGAGAGGGAACTTATAGATGAAGAAGATGAATGAAAACCTCCACTGTTTAGAATTAAATCTTCTTAAAGGTGTTCTTGTAGCTTTCCTCATGGGCCCACGGGACAACAGGCCACTTCATACCACAATTGGCACCCTTGTTGAGCAAACGGAGCTTAGAGATGACTAGCTGAGGGAGGGAGGGGGGGAGTCACCCATAAGGAGATTTATGAGAAATTGGGAGCAGAGGAAGAGAGGCAGCGAATATAACTGACATACTGTAGCTTAGCAATGCAAGCAGGAGAGATCTGGCAAAATAAGATGAAATGTGTGTCTGCAGCTTATCATGTTCATGTTCTGTATTAAATGTGTCCACAATATAAATGGTGTGCCATCATACAGTGAGGTACAATTTTTATAATAGATGTGAACCAATAATCAGACATCCATGATTTACTTCTCCTCATTTAGATTGTAGTAGCACCTCCTCCAACAGTAAAAAAAAAAACAAAAAAAACAAACAAAATAAAAAAAAAAACTATGTGTATTACTTTCATACATAGTTAAAAAATTGTGACATCTCTTCCTCATATCCAAATTCACAATTTCCATTTGGCCAATCAATTCTTTGCCAATGTTCCTTGTTTCACCCAATTAAAAACCAAGCTGGCATGGGTCCAAGCAAGTAATACAGCCCCCACGTTTCTACAACCCAGAATTTATGCTCAGGGACCCTGGCAGAGCTCTATTACACTAAGTTGAATTTGGCATGGTACAGCTGGATTAGGAGCAACAAAAGAGTATGAAGAGTGCTGGTGCTGTGGCAAAACTAATGAGTGTCAAAAGGAGGAAATATTGGTTTTATATGGGTTTTTGTGTGTTGTTGCATCAACTCAAAATGTAACAGGAGTGAATTGTCACTCTAGAGAGTAAAAACATTTTCTTTCTTCCTCAGCACAAGTGGCATTCTTTCTGTGAAGTAAATCTCCCTGGTTAACAACAGAGGCACTCAGAGTGAAACACTGACATAGCAAAATTCTTGGTGGACGGACAGAGAATGACTTACTAAAGTTTCCTGTTACGTGGTATATCATGTCTTCTACCTCAGGGTGACAAATATCTCCATCCAATCTGTCTGCTGGCTCTCCTATTCACCAAATGTGGTCCAGTCTGAGTTTTAGAGCCATAGCTTTGCCATAGCCATTGGATGCTTAGCCAGTACCAGGCCTTGCTTGCAGCGTCACACATTAGAGACAAAATGCCACCCACTACCTGGTACTGGCCTGAAAAGAGAAGCTAATTTTTTTCTGGGTCATGACAGACAATTTAGAAGGCATATAAATGAGCAGATGAAGTGATCACAACAAGATAATGATAAATGCTAAAGATGATGGTACCTTTGGTCCACCATCAGATATGAAAAAGAAAAACCAATGGAAAGTATTAAGAATGAAACCGTTTTAGATGAACTTTACTTTCCCATATGAGTGATACATCTGCGAACATGGCATGCTTAATTCATCAATGAGTTAAGGTTATAAAAGTAACTATGCCATCCATTTTATGACTGCGTTACAAACTAAGCCATCTGATAACCTGAGCATAGAATTAAACAGTTACTGGACCATAGTGCTAAAATTTAGACTAATTCTGTAACAAAGCATTTGTTATTTCTGTTTGACATTCAGCTTGGTGCAAAATGGACTGAACGACTGGGTAATGCTGATTGTGAGATTATGCACCAAACCATNCCCCCCCCTTTTATTTATTTATTTATTAATTTTTTGAGTTAGCCACATGTTTTTGAGACTCTTTTATATACGGATTAAACAATAACTCAGCATTTTCAAAATCTGACTGGGGAATCCAGTAACAAATGAAGGTTAAAAAGCATTGATGCCAAGTGGAACCATTTGAAAAAATATGAAATGATTACAAGCTACTTGAATTGAAGGTTTCTTTTCATCGATACTTTACTTACTTAATTACAATTTACTCAACTAAGAAATACTGTAAAAGGCCTGGGTTTAAGTGGCTCAAATTAGAAATTTATTGTGACCTGTCAATTGTGCACAAAAAATTTAGCCTCAAAGAGGCTGTTGAAAATATCATAGATAGAAGGTTTACATTGTCAATGTTATTGTTGAATCACTGCATGCCTTTAGTTAGTTTTAGTTGCAGTGTACCATTGGAGAGTTGTTGTATTTTTTTAAAGAATCCAACTGAATTACAATTGACTCAAATGGGCAGAATGTGAGATTTAATGATACAGTGGTGACAAACTCTAATTTTGGTGTTAGGAAGGTTAAAACCATACCGTAGCAAAAAATAAATAAATAAATAAATAAACAATAAAAAAATAAAACATAAATAAATAAAAATAAAAGGAAACACAGTTATGCAAATAGGTCCCACTGTACATGCAGCTTTCATTAATTTCTCACATTTACCCTCAAACCAGTCAGTTGACATCTTATAATTAAGTGGTCAAAGTGAAATGGTAAGAGCATTACTGACACTCCTACCCACTGTATTGCTGCAATGAGTATATTCACAAATCTTAGAATGGGAAAGCTGATTCAGGAACTGCTGTGTTTAAGTTCTAGTGAAAATTGCATGATGATGCTGATCTGGAAACAGCTAAACTCTTACATTTTATGACCATGTGACTAGAAAGTATTCTTACTCTGAGCAGCTTTAGGTCCACGTTTATATAAGCAGACTGTGTCTGCTGACACGGTTGTTTCATGGGACTGAGTATTCAGCACCTAAAGATACAAAGACTCCAGTGATTAAGTCTTCTGAAGCACAAGAGAACAGCTAAGCGTACATTTTAAGCCTACGTTTGCATTACAGAGTTTGATACCCAATCCCTTTTTTTTTTTTTTTTTTTTNCTTTTTTTTTTTTTTTTTTTGGAAGCCTTGTTTTTGTTGTTGTTGTTGTTGATTATACATTTTCTCTTTTTTGGGATTTAAAGGAGCTACAGCTAGCAAAACTAGTGGGACATGGCGAGTTGCCAACTTGATTTGTCCCTTCATACTTCACTAAAAAAAAAACTGCAAAGGAAAACAGAGGGATACAAAGGTGGCACAGACATATGCTGAACACTTACAGCATAGTTTGCCAAAAATAAATAAATAAATAAAAATTACAGTTTGTTTATTCTATGGTGCACTTAGATACAGTATAACTATTTCTCTTTTCACATGCTGCTATTTAGTGTTGCTGAATATATATCAGGCTCAAATATGCAAACAAATCACAGGTATCATACTTTAAGGTGTTATCTTACAACACTGTAGTGATGTACAACAGACAATCCCTTTTATTGTATTTGATTAAGAAACGTACAGATATATTGTTATAGTGTATAGATACTGTTTTATAGTGTGTTTTAAAGTCACAAAGTTGCAAGAACATTCAGTAAACAGAGCTGGTTTACTCTCTCCCCTCCCNCACACCCCACCCCCACTTGTCAGGCTGCTGCTCCTATGTTCCGCAGAGAAAAGCTGGCTGAAGCGTGACCCCTTGTGGAACAAGATATGTTCTGTTCAACATTGTGGAGCTCTCCGTGGTGCTGAGATGCATATACGAAAGGTTGACATGTCAGTAACTACATGTTGTAATAATGATACCTCATGTTGGATAAACTTTGTGTGTGTGTGTGTGTGTGTGTGTGTGTGTGTGCGCATATTAAATTGAGCTGTGGGTGAGAGCAAATATTCCTACAAATAATCCTGCTCTAACCATAAACTAATCTTTACAACAAGAAAGCATCAAACACCAACATGCAGTTGGTGACCTTTCATTCCATTGTTGTTAACAGCTTCTGAGATGAAGAGGAGAAGCTGTGCCGAACACTAATTGACTGTCTGTAGTGCAGCTGGCAACTGATTTAAAAATGACTGTGCTGCAAATGGCTTTTCCAATAACTCCGCTTTGCAGCACCGGGACAAGAAATAATTTTGAAAACAGGAAAGTTCAAGGCAGTGCTATGGCATTTCAAATGCATCGCAAGCTCTTCGGATGTTGATACTAAATGTCAGACATCCAATGATAGATTATTCAAAGAATGAAAGAGAAAAATGTTATATCTGAAAACAGAGTAAATTAGGTAAATGACAAAATTTGTCTATGACAGTAATGCATAAATGTATATTTATGTAAAAATAACTACTCAGTTTCACCCATCATTTCACCTGTTTCACAGCATAGTGTATGGCATTAGTGTATTAGTTTATGTCTGTTATATGTGTTTGTGTTTGAGAAAGAGAGAGAGAGAGAGAGAGAGAGAGAGAGAGAGAGAGAGAGAGAGAGACATCTTGTATTTTGCATATCACAACTATAACAGAATTATATTTTTGAAATTTTTTTTGCTTTATTTTATTTTAATTTTTTTCTTTTCCTCTAATTAAGTCAATGAATTACTGTAATTTTAAATGACAATATATCCTGACTCATTTATACATCTATCTTACTTCATCCTTTTATTATTAGCTTTCTATTTATTATATATTACTATATTCTGATAAGTAGCACTTTGTAAACTCATTGTACCTTGTTGAATCTTTTTGTTGGACGTTATATACACAGTGCTTTAGCAATACTGTCATTTTATATGGTCATGCCAATAAAGCCTTTAGAAACGAAAAACGAGAGAGAGACAGACAGACTAAGACAGAAACAGAGTAAGGCAGAGGTGAAATAGACAAATAGCAGCTCATTTCTGCATTGAAATTCTTTCCTTTCACTGTTCAGTCTGCATCAGTTTAAATCCACATCTGTCCTCCATTCTAGCAGAGAGGAGTTTGTCCTGCCCAATAAGCTGTGATGCCACACCAAAGATTGAAGAGATAGAGAGAAAATGACAGCACCAAGAAGCATTTTCTGCAGATGGGAAATGCTTTTCTGGTTTGTATTGTTTGGCTCTAATACTATTGAAGTATGAAACTAATTTGGACTTCAATACTGAGAGACAGATGGAGCACCTATACCCTATACAGTGTGTCCTGATTGCATCACAGGTGAATATCATAGTTCGTTGGTTGGTGAACAGACTTCCACATTTTCACATATTCTCATTGGACTATTCAAGATTCTAGGGGTTACATTCAAGTTCTCTGCATTTTCCTGGCAAAATTAAATTTCTTGCTTCAATGAAAGTCCACCACCCTTGAATATGAATGAATAATTTGTTAAGTCGAATAATTTAGCAATAGGAAATTCTTTGTACTTGCTCCAGGATAGATGCTAAAAAAGGGCCACTACCTAATCTGTATTATTTATCATTAATATAACAATATAAATATTCATCAATGCCACAGTACAACTTATGCCTCCTTTCTTTGGAGCTGGCAGGGATTCAGTGTCTTGCTCCACAATTCTTCACTGTGGAAGTTTACTGACGTGACGGTTTGAACCCAGGCTGAGGGACAATTTCTGCTCACTAAACCAAATTTCCATCCTCGTTACTCTGCTGTAACTTTAAATTCAGTCTGCGTGAGCAAGTAAATTGATCCTGCATGTATCTACCTCCATATGTGTGTAAATGTATGTATATTCTATCTTTGTTATCCTCTTAACCCTTGAGGTCTGCCCACTCTTTCTAATTCCCCAGAAGACATACGCCTACACCCAACAGAAGAAGAAACATGGGGAATAATCGAGGAACATACAGAAAAGAGAGAAAAACAGTCATTCTGCTTCAGGGTAAAAACTGAAAGACTCAAATCTGTGAGGGGGAGTAGCTTCACTGTTCAGCCTCTTGTTAGGAGGATACAGCTGGAAGTGTAACATACAGTACTAACAGCTGTGGCATAGATGGAGCAGACAATGTTTCATCTCAAACAACAGTCAATTTTCACACTGCCATTTATCAGTTAATGTGATACACTATATGTATATTTCTTTTAATTTAAGAATTTTTCTTGCCTTCTTGACTTTCCTTAGGGTGCTCCAAATTCCTGAATTGATGGTAAATGAAAGACAATATTCTGGTAAACAAGCAAATAACAAGCATGCATGCTTGTGTGATAGGGTGAAAATGGGGAGTAATGGTGTGCTCTCACCCACAACTTTTACATTACATTATGAAAAATGTAGCTAAGTTATTTGGAGTTTGTTTAAAAACAAACTCAATGTTTCCTGTGTGTTATAGGTTTGTGACTTGTCTCTACCATAAATTGTCTTCTCGTTACTTCAAGGATGTGGTACATTTTTGGTGTTTGTCAGTTAGTATTAGATGGCAACTTGCCGTAGCTTGGGGTTTAGTGAGTTGTTAAAATAGCTGCCTGTGGAGGAGTGCAATCACTGGTAACAAATTCTTTACTGCAGCCCTGTTCTGGACAGTCCAAATCAATCCTATTCCCTTTTAATGTCAAACTCCCAACACATTCATCCTAGACACATTACCTCCCTCCATCTGTCATCCTCTCTCTCAGTTGTGCATTTCTGCTTTTCTGCAAAGAACAGAATGCCTTAGGTAGGAGACCCACTGGAGGCCAAAACTTCCTGCAATGTTACTCCACCAGTTTTGTGCTTCCCCTTGTGGGTGTATTGATGCCACCACCAGGATGCATAGATGTTTACATCATGATGTCAATAAATAAGTGGCACCAACAAACAGTGGCGGACCCAAACAATTTTCTTAGGGGAAGCCAGGCTGAGACATGTCTTTGGGGTGGCACCTTAATTGGTGGTTTTTTTTTTCAGGATTTTTTCTGCGTGTTGCAGTGTTGTAGGCCAAATATCACCTTTTTCAGTCATTCACTGATTGTTTAGACAATTCAGCAGTTTAGACAATGCTTGCTTTTAGCTAAAATCAGGGTATATTCTAAAAATAGTCTAGTCAGTAGAAATAACAGTAATTGATTATTATCCTCTTTGAAAGAAACATAAGAAAAACTTGAAGCAAAAAAGAAAATGGGAATTTCTGAATATATATTATGTTATTACACAAAATCTTTGTGTCTCTTCTTAAACTTGTAAAAACTAGTGTGAAACCATGAGCACACATGAAGCTCCCAGCTCAGCTACTGTTATTACTCTGCACACATGCTTCCGGCTGAGCTCCGTGCTTAACGAGCTCAGCTGGGAGCTTCACGTGTGTGCACAGCTTAAGATTATATTGTACCTAAATTCCAGCATATGAAAAGTTCACCAAAGATAAGTCAGTCCACACAACAATGAATGTTAGTGGTATTGGTGTGGTAGTTTATGGGCATCACAGAGACATAAATGGCCAAAATATGTGTGTAAACATGTTACTGCTACAGATATGACATCTTGGGGGATGAAACTCTTTAAGTTTCTTCACATCTGTCAGGAGCTGTATAGCTCAGACTAGTCTAATAAGCATGTCATGCTGCTGGGGTAAAATCAGGAGATTTTGCCAGCCAGGGCATAATGTGTATTCCTTCCTCTTCAAGAAAATTCATGGAGACTTGAACAGTATGTGAACCAGTATTATTTGGGGGCAATGCAGTTCTCTACAACTGTACCAGTAGCCTCACCATAGCCGCCAGTGTTTCATGTCAGTACCTCAGGACTGTTAGGGTTCCAGCAGCTATCACAATGAAATCTGCAGGATTTTTGACCCTGTTGATGACATTCATAATACATCAAACATGTCTAGCTACCTCATGCAATAGATTGCTATTTTCAAGGAGTTGCTAAACCTTGGTAATCTCAATTTAGAACCAGTCAGTATCACCAAAAAAAACCAAAAAACAAAAAACAAAAAAAAAACAACAAAAAAACAAAACAANAAAAAAAAAAAAAAAAACAAAAACAAACAACAGGCACTTAGCACAATAATTGGGAACAACTTCATGTTAGGACAAGAACAACAAAAGCTGTTGTTCTTGGCCCTTTTATTTATTTATTTATTTATTTATTTTAGCATCTATCCTGTATGTGGACAATAACTGAAAATCAGTGAGCAATGGACACACCTGCCACAGCCTGACAATTGATTTTTGTTACATATACTACTATCTATATTTGAAAGATTCAATTATATACTAAACGTTTTTTCTATTTTTTTATATTAACAATAATATACAGCCTATTTTGGTAAGGGTCCTACAGACTTGAGACATGCACGATTTATATAATTTTTCTCAACACATCGGTATGACCATGGATTTACTAGCAGGTAGGTCAAGCTAGTCAAAGAAACCCACAGACAGAACGGAAGTAACATTACTTTGCCTTTAAAAGAAAACTTAAAATGTGTTACGTTTGAGTGAAAACATTCATTGCAACAGCTATTATCGCTATGATGCGAAATTTTTTAATTCAGTTTTCATTCACTGCAAAGTCGCTCGTTGTTTTGTACTGTATTACGCAAAATATTATTCATCAGTGTTTTATTTTGAAGACAATTTACAGGAAGTGGAATTTTTACTATGGCTAATTTCATCTCTCTCTCTCTCTCTCTCTCTCTCTCTCTCTCTCTCTCTCTCTCCTGTCCAGTGATTGTCTCTCTACCAAAGGACTGCTCCTCGCGTGCCGACTAGTTCTTTTCAACCTCGCGCTCAGGGCGCGTTCAAGGTATTCAGAGAAGAGGACAGACGAGAGACACCACCCAGCTCCATCATGCGCTCCGCCTGGGTCCCGTTTTCTCTGTTCTGGCTCATCTCGGGCCACTCCTGTGCTTCCGGCGGAAAAGGTAGGAAACAATTAATAATAACTTGCATTGTGACTCTGCTTCTCCGCCTTTTAGTTGCTCGAAGTTGCTGTCAACTGCATATTTAGGATGTTTTTGTTTTTGTCAGTTCCGCAAATTAATGTCAACACCTGTGATTTTTTATTTATTTATTAATTTATTTTTAAACTAGCTAACATTCAGGCTAAGCTACACAGGCAAATTGCCAGGACAGGTGATGTGTTTGGAGCAAAGTTGCAGCCTGCAGAGAATCTGTAGTCTACTAATGACGCGGTTTTGGGATACATGAAAATGGATTAGTGTAGTAACTGTAATAATATACATCAGTTTTACTAAAAAAACAAAAAAAAAAAAAAAAAAAAAAAAAAAAAAAAAAAAAATCATTGTATTTATGTTGGCTTCAAAACATGAGAAACTCCACATCCTTAAATAACACGGAGTCAGTAAGTTCCTGGAGGCTACCTTACACACCTCAGTCTCTTTTGAGTTCATAGATAACAGCATAAACACGATATTTATTGAGGATATCTTTGCTGGTTTACACTGCTGGCATGAGTAGTCAGAAATCTGCAGATGATTTCCTTCCACCATAATCGATTAGTGGAATGATAAAATACAATCACATCCTCTCTCTCTCTCTCTCTCCTCTCTCTCTCTCTCTCTCTCTCTCTCTCTCTATACACACACACACACACACACAGCGCCTAGTGGTGTTGCCTATGAAGGGCAGCGGCGGTTTACACTGGTATTAATTGGGTCTCTGGAGTGAGACAGGGCTGACTGCCTGTCTGCACACAGCCAAACATTACCATTATTTTTGGTCTTCATAAAAGATCTCCATATGGCTGGGAGCCACAGGGAAGACTAAGTATGCTTAGATTACAGAAGAGCCTGTTTTTTTTTTTTTTTNTTTTTTTTTTTTTTTGTTTTTTTTTTGTAGAGACTTTGACCATTTAAGTGCTGGGCGATATGACAATATATTTGTCATATAGGCTATGTTGTAACTGATAGTATTTAACAATTCACATATCTCACAGGACATAATTTGTTCGCTTCCTGATTTTAATAAGTGCAACTTTATGCTAAGCAAACATGCAGATGCATGCTAAAAAGGGAAGGTGATAAAATTGAGACAAAGAGCATTAAAATGGTGAGTTGTCCATCAACAGGAAATAGTTTGGTATTAAAAACTGACAGCAAGCAGAATAAAGTAATGCAGAATATGCAGGAAGATTTATTAAGCAACCTCGTCTATTACCTCTAAAACAATAGTGTTTTTGACTATGAGGAATGTTTTAGAATGAGTTTTGGCTTCACTTCAGCTTGCAGCCAGTCACATTTGGAATGTACATTCGATTGGTGGGGGAAGGGGATCAAACAATAGAGATCAATATCCCCAACTATGATTATGAAAATGAGCTCTCACATAGACACAAGTTGTCAGAGCCAGAGTTGTTTAAAAACACACCCCTACAGAGAACATTCAATGAGGAAACACATCCATGATAATTCATTCTGGCTCTGACAGCTCCGGAACTCATTCACAAACGCACACACACACACACACACACACATCACTCGCCTGTGATTATCATATGTGACTATGGCTCTTGAACTATGCAATTGACAGGCACTCCATGGTCTGAAGGACAAGTATCACATTACAGGCTATAATTTGGCAGATTTTGGCATTGACTCATTATAAATCACTATGTGGACATGAATTTATTTAAGACTTGGTATCTTGTTAAGCACAGGCAATCCCTGTTAATGTTTGTAGAGGAATAAGTAAAAGCTTCTGTTTGATGGATGTGCTGTCTGAATCCTAAGGGAGGGAGAGAGAGAGAAAGGAGAGATTTTTTTTGTATGTAGATTTTGTTCTTACGAGCTCAACAGGTTTAGCAGTATACATGAGATGTTTCTGCTGAATATTTTTACATATGAAGACAGTAAACAGACTACAGCAGATAAATAGCAAAGAACACAGGCTGAGAGAATTTTGAGGGGGCCCAAATAAGAAAGAAAAGGGAAAAAAAAAATAAATTGAAAACCAGCTCAGATTTATGGACGTCTTTTCGAGAGAGCCGTCGAGCTGCATTATCCTTGCCGGAACATAAATTGTGAAAGCTATGTGGAAGGTAGAGGCATTACTCAGGTTTCTGTGCAGTGACTGGTGAAAGAATGTCTGGCAACTGCTCAGCCCTCCTGTTGTTCCTTTTCTCTCTTTTGTCAGTCATTCCCTTTCTTTTCTCTTTCTTTCTTCTTTCTGACTCACATTTTTCTCCCTTCTCTGTCTGCGACTCGACATCACTCTTTGGCGCTCTGCTCTGCTGAGCTGATGCCATTCAGAGGGCAAATGTCACGGACAGAGAAGTGTTTCGTCATTCTCCTCACTTTTTTTCAAGCTTGAACAGTTTCCACTCTCTCTCTCTCTCTCTCTCTCTCTCTCTCTCTCTCNTCTCTCTCTCTCTCTCGCCTAGATTCAATTCCAAAGTTGTGCGGGCTTAAGTGAGATGTATAAATGTAAGACGTTCTCCTTCCGTCTCACTTTGTGTTTTCTCATCAGGTGTGTGTGTGTCACATTCTCAGGGTGGCCTAGGTTCTATTACCTCTTTTTTTTCCTCACTCATTTATATCCTTTCCCACTTTCAGCATTCTCTCTTTCTTTCAGCCCTGCTTTATCCTTGCTCCTCTCCAACCCATTTCTATTATTTTTGCTTCAGATTGGATGCAAAGGAGAGCACGTGTTGCCAAGGTGTGTAACAAGGTGCACGTATGTGTGTGAATCATGATGGCGAGCAAATGTGTCGAGATTAAATGTATTTATGCTTTGTGTTGTCATTCATAAGTATGCGGCAGGTTTGTGTGCTGCTGGAAGTATATGCAAATGAGGGCAGATATGCAAATCAACGTCTTAATTTAGGTGTTAATTACTCAGCACAGTTAATTATAATATGTCTGATGAGGCGTAAGGTGGAGGAGACAAATGGACGCTCTGCCATTAGATGATGCATGTGTAAGTGTGTGAATGTGTGAGTGAGAGCTAGAGGTGTGTGTGTGCATCTATGCGTGTTTGTGGCTCACGCAAGAAAGGGCAAGAAAGAGAGAGATGTGCTTATGTGTATTTAGTGCTATGTTTGTGTGTGCGTGTGTGTGTGTACACCAGGATTACACCAGCTGCTCTGATGGCCCTGTTGGGGATTTCTGGTCAGCGCTGCTCAATATGTGGTGGAAAAACATTGCAGGCAGCACTGACTTCTGACAGACACACACTGCACACGCCTCACACACACTCACACTTGGACATTTAAATGCTCTGAAATAGAGTAAATATGTTTCCTATATATATTTCTCAATAAATAAACATATTTTCCCTTTAGAGCTATTCCAAACTATGCTGCTCAAGCATCAGCTGACCATGAGAAGTCTGTAAGCTCACAGTAAGGAGTCATAAATCTCACTATAACGTGGCATTTTGAGGATGAATGTTGATCAGTCCTTAACCTTTTGCCGTCAGTATCACTCCTGCACAAACAAGCACTAAAGTTAATCATACAATAGATTGTAGGTTGTGTGTTTATATTCAGATGCAAATCAGGCAGCCCTTTTCATTCTGTGTTAAATATGCTTATTTATGAAAGACTCTCAGGCTTGAATTTGGCTCATGACCAAAGGCAAGTGTGTTCATGGTGCCATTGGCCTCCATTGATTTTTTTTCTTCTTTTTTTCATTATTAGATATGTGAATGCTGTTGCCTTTGTAATAGTTTCACTTTTATCTTGAATAAGAAGTCTGTTTTCCTTTCAAATACTGTAAAATCCTGAAACATTTCTTTTACAAATGAGGCCCCAAAAATTCAATTAAAAAAAAAAAAAATTCCTTGTTTGCGCTCACTGACGTTAAGAGCAGAGAAAAAGCAGCGTGACTGAGAGCAGCAGACAGTCCTCAAGCAACAAAGCACAAGGTCAAGTGCGTCTGTATTTCTGCAGCAGCTGTGTGTTCAGTTATACGCTGATATATGCTTTTAGAGAGTTCTGTCCTGTGGGGTATGGACTGAACTGCAGCTCTGTTTCTGCTGCGTCCTGTGAGCCAGTGTCATTGAAGTGCTCTCTGTTGTCTCTAAGTGCACGAGCCCAGTGATCCTTTATTACACAGCAGCCTGTGGTCTGTTGTGACTCGTGATAAAGCCTAAAGTTATGAAGATGCGCACCACTTCATGCTGCTTTTAATTACAATTCCAATATAAACGTATTAGCCCAATGTTTGCTTGTACACCCAATAAAATGTGTTAACAATGCAGCTCAGGTTCATTTCCAACCAAAAATAATGAAGAAACATTCACGTATAACAAACACAGCACACACACACACACTCTTTATATTATCCAGCTCAATGGAATCATCTCCTTCATCTTTTCAAGTTGTCCTCTGTCAGCCTCTTGCACAGTCGGTCCAAAGCTTCGCCATACCCTATGAAATGGCTTTATTTGATTTTTTTTTTCATGTTGTGTTGCTTCTGATTCCCTCTCTGTAGAAACCATGAAAGAGTCATGTTTTCCCATCACAAGATGCGAGTCTGGAGATGTTGTACAACCACAGGTATGAAGAGTGGAGAGGCGGGCTGCAAAGTGAAACGACACCGTGGAACATCACAGGCGCTGTGGCAACTCATGCTGACACCAAAGGAAATGCTTTTAGCTTTCTAAGACTTCGTCTGCGAGGCAACTCGGTGTGTGAGTGAAAACCAAATAACTTTGACAACAACAAAAGAATACCTCGAGAGAAGAATGAACAAGCTTGTGTGTGTGTGTGTGTGTGTGTGTGTGTGTGTGTGAAATCGCACACAAAAGAACAATGTGGCACGGTTTTGTTGAAATCTCAACTCGCGACTGCATGCATATACAGACACACACACACTCACACATACCTGGTACACACCTGAAGTTACAATCAGTATTCAGGAAGAAAGGATCACAGCAGAGTGGAAATATGAAAGAAAAAAGATTGAAATTTTCAGAAGGCAGAAGAGTTGGCTCTCTTCCTTCCTGTCCTGTTTCTTCTTTGACTCTCTTCTATCCCACCATCCCATCTGTATCTGTTTGTCTCAATCTGTCTCGTTGACTTCCTGTTCTCCTGGTAGGTTCCAATGTGTCAGTACGACGATGTCCACATTTCTCCTTTCAGATCTCATATCTTCATCTTCTCCTCTTTGTAAAGCTGCCAGTGTCGAGCTTCATAGCCTCTCTGAACAGAAGAAGCCTTCACCTCCATCACTGCCCTTCATGCCTTCTCTTTCCTCCTCCGTGCTCCATGTACTTGATTTCTTTTCTCATTCTCTTCCGGTATTCAGATCATGTACTTATGGTGACTGTGCTGAGATGAGATTTCTGCATCCACAGTGTTTATGGATGTTGTCTTGAGACTGTCAGCTTCTCTGAGATTGATTGCCATTTGTTATATGTCTATATATGTGTGTGTTGTGATAATATAAGCATTTGTCTAAAATCCCTGGCAGCAATTTGTCTAGTTTTCCAACAGGCAGATGTTCTTTTGGGTTCTTATAATGTGACAGTACATTGAAGTGGAAGACATTTGTTGCAGGTCCCACAGAGTCTCTCCTCATACATTTCTTTATATATTCTCATATCTTTTTTGTCAAAACAGTCGAGAGAGAAATTTTGGTTTATTCTGGTTTTCTAATTTAATTTTCCCCTTAAAAATGACGACCTGTTCGATGAAACGGCGAAGGAATACATTTTCATTGATTAAAGCTGTAAACATGTGCCAGACATACTTAATGAATCCAACTTGAAGCTGGAAAACTTTATAAGTTATAAAATAAATTATACTATATCGAGAAGCGAGCAGCATTTCAATTGTGCGGAGATGTTTGTTGCTAAATTGAAGATGGTATTTGAAGAGCAGTGGGAATATTTTCTGTTCTTTCTAAAAGCCTGGATCCTTTTAAAAATATATGGCTTTTTCATCTTTTTCCTTTTGGTGTGTTTTCTTCATCTTCCTACTCTCAATGTGTCATGCTCTTCAGGTATTATGTAATGAGCCAACAGCCCAGGGGAAAAGTTAAGGCACACTTTTATTTATTTATTTATTTATTTATGCAGCAAATACAACATAAAAAATAAAATATATGAAAGATAATGGCACACACAAAATAGCAATATGTACTTAGTGAAATCTACAGTTTGAATGCAGTTGGTCAGCACTGTTGCCTTGCATCAAGAAAGTTGAATCTGCTGGCTGGTAGTAGCTTTTCTGTGTGGAGGTTGGTGTATGTGTGAGTTAAAGGTTCTCACAGGTAAGATGGAAACTCTATATTTCCTGTAGGTATGAATGGGAGTGCGTGCAGTGTGTACCCTGTTTAAGACCGCATGAACACTAATAACTGGGTTTAGAAAATGACGAATATGGTAACATAATTTGATCAAACTTTTGCAGGAATCTAAACACAAATCTGCACCAAATAGCATACGCCCTAGTACTTACATACTGACATAATTTCTTGTGTTTTTTATTGAATGATTTCTCGTGTGAATGTACAGGTATGTGTATATGTGAAGGATGAACTATAATTGTACTGTTATGAGGCCGTTTACACTTTAATATGATGATATACTTGATCTGACACTTGAATATGAGCCAACATTTTTCCTTAAAGGACCATACTGGCCATTTTGCATGTTTGAGCCTAATATATTCAATTTTCATGCACGAAAAGGTCACTGACAATCATTTCCCAAAGCATACTACTGGAATGGTGAATTACATTATTTTTCCGACCTTCCAGACCACCATTGGTTTCAGTTCATTCTGGTACGCTGTTAAAATCAACTTGTTGATACTTGAAACGTTCTTGGAATAGGTCATCGTGAACAAGACGTGTATTCAGGTTTTTATCAAAGTTTCATAATTTTAGCATTTAAGCCCAATAAAAAGCACGGGAGTGAATGTATGTCTCCACCAGGGAATATAGTCCCAAAGGAAGACCTGTGTTTATAGAAAAATTTAAACAATTGTGACTTCATAAGGCTGCGCAACTATTAGCAGGCGAGCCATTAATTTTTAAGATGGGTGTATTGCTTGAATATTTGATTTTGAAAGATTAAGAGATTTTGCAAAATATCTGGAAAGCTGAAATACAGTTTTATCCTTTGGGAAATGATTGTCAGTATGAAAATTGAACATTTTAGACTTAAATGTGCAAAATGGCGGTATGGTCCTTTAATGCTTTAATTTTGGTGTCAGAACAGCACAGAACCTGTATGTGTAAAGTCTGTCTGTCTGTCTATTCAACTATAGGTCTGTCGGTGTATTCTGGTCTGCTTTTTAGCACTGTAGTATTGGAACATTTCCCATCAAGCCCATATCAGCAGATGAATTTTAAATTTTACTTAAGTGTAATGATGTTTTTAGTTTTTTTTTTTTTTTTTTTTTTTTTCCAGTGGTACACAGCTTTTTGCCATTACAACTCTGTTCTCTGTCAGCAAAAAATCCTGTTAATCTTTGTGCAGGTTCAGCATTGTTTTTTGCAGTCTGATAATGATGCTTACCCAGGTTTTTCAAGCTCATTATTGTTAATCGATTGGAATTTGTCATCGCAGACAGAAAATGAAACGTCCCTTTTATCACAGACAGGTCAGCTAAATCTTTCTAATATACAAAATCTCACACCAGCTTACATGTTTGTATACATGATCATCATACTATATTCACTTTGTACCGTAAGGGTATGAAGTGTATGTTGGTGTGTCCGGTGAGCAAGTGTTTGTTGTGGTAAGGAAATATGAAGAGTGACCTTCAGTAAAATTGTATGTGCAAGACAGAAAAATGAGTTTCTTCTGTGTGGAACACAGATAAAAAAAAAAGATAAAAGAACCATCTTCCTAACAAAGTCTGCCAAGAAGACATATCTCAAGAATGTCCTTTTAAGTTTACCTGTCACAATTAACCCACACTGAGCTGTTAATTTCTATTGAAATGCCAATGCTTTGTTTCTGGATTGCTCACTCTGTATGGTATGGCATTTTCCCTCTATAATTACCACATTTCCCTTTGCAAGTAGACAATAACTTTGTTGTATTGAGTTGAAAAGACAGCTCCCCCCACACTAGCACATCAGAGCGGAGCACAAAAATGACTTTTGATGGTTAAAACCAAGAAGAGGAATACTTAAAATGACGAACACAAAAGTCTCCTTTCTGCCAACACATTCTAGATATCCTCATGAGACTAAATAATTTATTTTTCACTAGAGCACAATAGTCAGAAGTGAGCTTTTCTCTGCTAGATTATTAGATGAGTAAATTCAACGACACAGGCAATAAAATGTTAACAGCTTTCATTTACCATTTATGGGATCCAGTGGCAACAGATACGGTTTCTGAAATACATTCAACATTTAGTACGGCAGCAAGCTGATTTCGAATGATAAATGTGTCACTTATAAGCTGTTCTTTTGCGGTGAATATCAGTTATCAGTTGTGTTAAAGCTTGGGTTGTTGCCGTTTTGAATCTATGACTACTGGTTGTCATGAGATATTTAGTAATAGGCATTTTTAAAGCAAATTCAGGATGTGAAGCTTTGGAAAAATTTCCTAAAGGCATAAGTGTGATGAGAGAGGAGGGGAGCGGAGGGTCACAGACGAAATGAGCAGAATAAAAGTGTGCAAGAGTGAATAAGAGAGAACAGATCACATTGGTATGGGATGTATTAGCATTAAAACACATCATCAATCCTCTCTCCTCTCCTTTCCTCTTCTCTCCCTCTGTGGCTTCTTAGCTGTTATACTTTATTTAAAGTAATTGGCCAGAAAATGGCTCTGAGTCCTCCTCACAAGTCATCAGAGGGGAAAGCGCTCCTGTTAGCAGCTCCAAGCTCTTAACGTAGGGACTTAATGGTTGTTTGCCATTACTGGACATGTGCTTGTTGTTTCCCTGCCTCCCTCCTCCCTACCCTCTCCCCTATGGCTGTCAGTTCCCTTATGGCTCTTGCACTCTCCTCCTTTCCTCATGCACAGTTACACACACACATTTATTCTGTTCCTCAGCCCCTGTAATAAGGCTGCTGTCCTCCCCAGTCATCAGGATTCCCCAAGAGTGGAGTGTTCCAAGATGGCAGCTTTACAAAGGATCACACAAATGCTTGTGGATGAAACAAATCAGGGAGAAGATGACCAGCTTACATTTCTCGTTAACTCCCTGACCTCTGTCTCACCCCTCTCATCCTCCCTGCTGGTGGATGACTGGCACTGTAGGTTTGCTCAAGTCACTAGCAACTAGGCTAAAGCGTTACACAAAATTAAAGAGAAACCTCTCAAGGTGCCATTTGCCTCACAAACATTTCTTTATTTAGACAGTAGCCTAGACGAACAAAATGAAGAGGAAAAACTGGCGATTTCTTCATTTTCTTCATTTTTAAAACATTCAGATTTTTTTTCCTTTTTCATCTTTATTATTGCAGAATATGTAAGGCATGCCCCTTGTCAGGTGCTAATTTTAGCGAAAAAGTGATGATAAGCAACAATATTTTCTTTCCCACCATGATCCCTGTGGTAAATTAAAGACAATGCTGAATAATGTATTATAGCATGGTTCAGTATTAAATTCTGAAAATGTCCCCGTAGGCTGATGATAATGTGGAAGTATAACTTTAATAATCCAAATATATATACTTTTCTCAGTGTAGTGACCTAATACGAAATTTTATATAAAATGCTGAGAGAGAGAGAGAGAGAGAGAGAGAGAACACAGAAAAAAAGTATTTACAACACTATAAAATTCCTAATAATTACATCTTATCTGCCTAAGAATTGCACTTTGATTATTGTCATCTTAATTACCAGCTCTATGGAGCAGAATCAGTATAGTTCTGACATATTTGTCATATCTGCATGATACTTCATTATGTGCCATCTATTTCTATGAAAGCTGAAATCCAACACACGCACAGTTAAATTTATGTAATTGTTAAAACTGTAACCAGGTAAGCTATGTATTAGTATACCCTCATTCTATTCACTGGTAGTGTTTAAATTCACCTCCAGCATCTTCCTGCTTTTAAATCCCCTGCTTGCTTTCTCTTTTTGTTGCCTGCTCCCCTTGAAGTTGAAAGAAGAGATGGAGGGCAGAGATGCATCACAGGAAAAGCTAGAAAGAGAAAGAAAACAAATGGAAGAGGCAAAAATGGAAAGAGACAGCAGAAAGCAGGTGAAGAAAGCAAGGACAAATGAAAAGCAAGATGTTACAGAGAGATAAAGGCATGAATGGAAAAAAGAGTGCCTTGTGATAGGAAAAAGGAAGATGAAGAGGGCCTGTGTGGTGTGGCGTGTTTGCCATTGCCCGTCATTGTTTGGCAGTGTGAGCAGCCAGTGACCCAGAGTGATTCATCATGATTATGTGGTGGTAGGCAGGTAATGTCACAGCAGGCAGGGCCGGGCACACCCCAGGCAGAGGCTGCTGCTATTTCTGGGCATTCTATGCCAGCCAGGATCCAGTCATACAGCCCTATGTCTCTGTTGTGCACTGTCTGCCTCCTTGTTTGTCTCTTCTTTTGTTGCAATTCAAATTAAAGTAGGTAACTGTATGTTTCGCATGGTCAAGTGATGTGATGTCATGCAAAGTTCCTTCATTGTTTGTTGGACCACTTTAATGATCAGTCACCAAAAAATCATCAAAACCTCATGGCAAATGGGAGTCTGGTGACCTCATTCGTTGTGGTGGTTTTAAATATTTAAATTATTTAAATATCCACTATATGTCATTGTGTTTCTCTTTCCATTGATTTGGTTCTTCTTCTTCTTCTTCTTCTTCTTCTTCTTCTTCTTCTTCTATCATGCATATATTTTGTTTTTCCCTTTATCGATCCCAGTCAGTTAACCTTTTGTTCCTGTCTTAAAGCAATAATGCACACTGCAGAGATGAGTTGCCCCTAGTGCTTGTTTATCCAAATATCAGCAAATGTGTACATAAACCTGGTGGAAGTATATGTGTATACTAAATTGCTATGCTTGCAGATTTCTGTGTGTATCACACAGTTGGTGAGTGTTTCTGGAAACACACACACACACACACACACACACACACACACACACACACACACACACACACACACACATTCCCTCACACATATATTAACAGTATGCCATGTGCACTTCCTGTGTAAGTCTCTAATGCACAGCTTGGTGGTAGGGAAGTCTAAATGATTAATGATTGCCTCTGTGGTGTGTCTGCCAAGGCTGCAGCTAAAACCACTGTCATTCTCTCTTACTGCCATCCCTCCATGAATATTGTATAGGATGTGGACTTGTTTTGCCTGAAAAATAAGTTTGGTCAGTCCATCTGCCACCAGCTGATCCATTTATCCATCCATCCAATTCCCTATCCATTCACTTGTCTTATATCTACATGTAATAATTTGCTACAATTTCATAGAAGTTACAGTCTCCTTTGTGTGTCCTTATATAACACATCATGTAAAGTTATTTATGAAAGCTTTTATACTGTATGTACTGCTCTTTCCTTTGGAAAACAAATCCTTCAGTGTACACAAAGTGATGAATTTTACATTTCCAGCAGTAGCAACAACAGCTGTTTGTTTGGAATGCACTGAGGAAGTGGGTGGTTAGCAGTAGCAGGACAGTTAAAGTCAAAAGATACCACAGTGCTGAACACACTGCTTGACAAATGATCTCTGAAAGTACAGTGCAAATCATCGTCATGGCAATGAGTTCATAGCAACAAAGATGCCATCAGAGATGACTACCACTTCTTCATTGTCAGTACTGACATCTTGACATTTCTTACACTTTGCACATAATCTGCTGAGGTACTGTCAGAGCCTTCATCTGCTATAATCACTGAGTTGAGAGGCTGTATTATTGAACCATATTAGCGTGTTAGTGTGCTGCTGCCCTTAGGTGCTCTGGAATATGATTACTTGTCTGCAGCGCTGCACTGTCAGCAGGATTCAGGAGGCAAACAGCAGAACATCATTTAGGTTTTTTTCCTTACATATTGTGCTTGGACAGCTGGTTTAGCAGTGTGTGTATATACTATAAGCTTATGCACAGTATTGATGCACACGCAGTATGCATCTGAGTACGTGTCTTGTTTGTACTTTTGCTTCTATAATTTTCTAAGATTTGAGAAATAGAAAGTCATGCTTTGTTTTGTTTCTGTTGTTAATTTTCTGCCACTGTATAGGGACACATTTTTAAATTGAAACTTTGAACCCTGCCCTACACTGCAGAGATACACTGTCATCAGCACCTTCAGTACACTTTGTAGCCTATACTTCTCTGGAGAATTGTCCAGATAACAGGGAACTCTGGTTAAATCTTGACCCCAACTTATAACAGAATGAGCATACTTGAGTTGAGAAGGTACAACAAACTGTCCTCAGATACATCATCCAGTGCCGTAATTGGAACATGATTAATGGCCTAGTTATAGCCTACATTTGTATGTAAGTTGTGAAGAGTTTTATTTATTTCTATAACTAGGTTGTGTGAGTGATGTTATTTATAGTATCTTAGTTCCCATGGAGAAAGTTTGCTGCAGTGTGCAGTCACATAATTCCCATAAAGAGGGATGTGTTCTAGTGTTTTGTGTCGTCTGAACACGGTATGAACACATCAGAGGTTTAACCAATAACAGCAATTAAGAGGCATGATACGCCGGAAAAATGCTGCAGAAAGAGAGACAAAGTGACCTACTTTAATTCAATACAGCCCAGCTTATTTGTTGAGACAGGCTTGCATTGTTGTATATTAGAAATAGCGGTGAGGGCTTTACTCAGCAGAACGGCTGTATAAAATTTTATATTAAATTAACAGTTGGCTGTGCTGCTTATTAATCTTGAAGGTAAAATTCTTTACTTCACAGGCCAAGGTTCACTGCATGGGCTTTTGAAGTGATTTATTTAGAATTATTTAAAAACTAGTTAAAGGACAATACTGGCGATATTGCACATTTGAGCCCAAAACACCCACATCTGCAGTTTATCTTGAAATCAAATTCTGCTACTGTAGTTTGTTTGGTACATGGCCCAAATGATGACAAGGACTCTGGAAAGTGTCTTTGTTCCATGTTACTTAGTTATACATACATAGTAAACTTTTTCCCATTTTGATTTTGTTGCTCCCACCCCCAGACATGTCTGACCAATGAACAGAGGGATTGTTCTCACATGACTTTTCCTGCAGCGTTTTGGTTCAAGTGGAGTTTTTGCTATGTGAAAACCAAACTGAGTGGTAAATGCAACATTGTAACAATTTAGTCTCTGATTTGGACCAGAACTAGTGGGCTACAGCTCTGAAAACTGGAAAACTGAAAGCTGGATTCACACGACAACACACGTGACCTGATTCCGATTTTTTTGCTCATATGCGATTGGATACACTTCCTGAAGATGTAAATGGTTAAAAGCCACATGGAATCGGATATGCTCAGATCCGTCTTGGGCCACTTGCGTATATGGAAATAAATCGGATACGTATCGGATATCTGCCAATGCGACTGCTGTCTGAATACATAGATCAGAATTTCCTTCCCATTCTGACTCCTATGTAACATTCTACCTTATCTGCATATGGATAACGTAAGCAATCAATATGATGACCGCTTTCTGTAAATAGAAATGGAGGACATACTATATACAGTATATCAGACATACTGATGTGTATTTATGTGAAATTGATGTGTTTGTGTGTGATATACAGGCTGCTGTTACAGCAAAACTGCACCCACTTCTCTGTGATCGCCCAATATGTCTGGATGGGAGAGATAAATGCTTGAGCATCAAGACCTGTAGTGCAAATCCAGCCTTAGTTGTTTTTGTTTGTGTTACACTTGTTCTTAAAGTCAGATTTAGGCAATGAACATTTTCCAGCACAATATAAGTTGACCTTATCTGTGTTGTACTCTTTCATTTTTCCTGTTTTTGTGAGGATTACGGTGATGTCCCACAGTATTAAATTAAATGTTGATAGCTCGATATAGCAGGGGAGGAAATTAACGTTGAGCTTTCAGAAATCCTCCCCAGAGCGATTCTGTTTGTTGACAATATTGAGTGTATCTGGAGGTGTCTGTGCTATCACTGCAGACTTTCACGCTCAAACTCGAGGCATATCGCTTAAACCATGCTAACTGTTTACATGCACACACACACACTAATCTATCCAAAAATTCAGGCAAATGGATTACAGACAGCACAAACTGTACAGGGAGAAAGTGTTTGATTTGTGAGAAAGAGAATTACAGCTGTAGTACACACACACACACACAAAGGAATGCATAAACTTCGAGGAGAAATGTTTATTGTGATTTTGGGACAATAACTGTTTTCAGTAGACAAAATAATGAGAGTATATATTGTTGCAAACTGTGAAACTGATGATAATACTGATTTCTTTTTGTTCTGATTACAAATCATACCAGGAATCCTGATTCCAACTGATAATTTTAATCTTTATCCTGTGTTCGTAAAAAGGGAAACAAATTCTGAAATTCTTGAAATATGACATCTAAATATATTTTAAAGTCATCTCTCAGTATATTATTTTTGAAATAACATTTAACAAATATTCAACTTTTGCCCTTTACAAGAGTATATGTTCTTGATATTACATCAGCTGAAAATTGGAGTTATCAAATACCAGTAGTGATTTCAGCAATCTAAAAAAATAATAAAATATGTTGAGTAGCTCCCATAGGTTGGCTCTGTTCTCAAAATGAAATACAATTTGCCATGTTTACACCAAAAAATGGGTTTGCAATCAAAACAAAGTTCTACATTTACTTTAGCTTCATTTATGACAGTCTGTGTAGCAGGACACATTTATTATTCCTTTTATCAGCTGATTAATTAACTCAGTAGTCTGTAAAATGTTGAGAATGGAGACAAATACCTGTAACAAATTCCCAGAGTTTAACGTGTCTTCAAATTTCTTCAATTTATAATTGCAACCAGCAATATCTCACTCTTGAGAAGCTAGAACAAGTTGCACGTTTGACCTTTTTACTTAATAAATTACTAAAATCATTAATCGACAATTAAAATAGTTTTCTGTTGCTTGACTTATCAATTAAAGGATTAATTGTTACAGCCCTAAGGTGTAGGTAGATGCTTTTTATCATTTTCCCCTGTGCTCTGACAAGACTTGGACAACTGAATGATTTCTGATTTCATTTTTTTCTTTCTCTAAGAACGAGTCAATCAGACCAAAACAGCCTGTGGGAAGAACAAAAACATCCTCTGCACTCTCTCCCCCTTCCTACTTTCCTTCCGTCTCCACTTCATCTGTCTTTGCTCCTTCATTCTGAACAACTTTGTGACTGTAGCCAGTGGGTGGCTTGTCACATCTAACACTTCTGTGATGAATGTCTTTCTTTTGTGGAATCTGTGGATGCTCCAGTGTTCTTCCCACTCCATCAAGATAAATAAAAAGCTTACTTGAATACCGCTGTCTAAGTGGCATTTGATCTTACTTTTTAACAGTTTCTTTTGGTATTATTGGTCTCTTATATTTGCTGTGAGCTGTCTTTTTATGGTCTTGTTGACCTGTTGACCTTCATGATGCCTTACAGTGTCTCTCAATGCCATACAATTCTTTTTTTTTTTTTTTTTNTTTTTTTTTTTTTTTTTCTAAGCTTACTGCTTTGGTTTATGACGGTTTCCTGGAAAAGACAAAGATCTAAAATCAATACACTTATTTTTATTATCTCATCTTTTTGCTTTCCTGTCTTCCTTCAGGAAGCTGTCAGTTAACATCCCATCTTCTCCCACTCTCATTTTCAGACTTAAAGCTTTGAATTCTGCCACAAGCGTGTCTCTTTTTGACTTCTTCTTTTTTTGTTTTTTTAAACCATCAGTCATGAAATTATTTTGCCGCTGTCCCTTCAGTAGGAGGTCATTACAGGACTAATCCTCTTAGACAGGATGAGCTGTCCTTCCTTTGCTGTCTAGTGGTACTTGTGGATGTGGATGAGTGTATTCACTTTTGTTGAAGGGTGGAATTATGAAATGGGTGAAATTTTAAAAAAATGTGGATATTTTTCTGAAAATTGCTAATGTCACTCACAATACTGAAAGACGACGTTGACATGTTTCAGTATAACAAGCTCCATATCAACTTAAATGTAACAATTTGTGTGCTGTAGTCTGTTGTTAGGCTTTTTACATCTATTTCTCTACATAATTTATCATTTAGTTCATCATATCGTTGTTTTCTCATAAATAAACAACCTAATATTGAACATTACTAAATTCTGAAATGGCAGTCAAGTAAAGCACGATCAGGGCAGAACAGTGTTACATTAGAAATAATGCTTTTAGTCTTAGTCCTGCCATTCACCTCCCTCCACCAAATTGATTTTAGTAATGGGGAGGTAATGACTGTGTCAATACAGCTTTGAGCTAAAGTGATTAAGTGTCCAAACAATCAATCAACAGAGCTTTGAACTACTTTTTCATACCAACCAAAACCTCCATCCAAATCCAAACTGCATGTTAGTGGATGTAGGGGAGGGAGGGAGGTAATGCTGTTCCCAGAATCAACATGTCTGTCAGTTTTATTTTTTCTATCTGGACCACAGTAAGGAAAGAGCAACATCTTTTCCTATACATGAATATACAGTATACTTAGATGGAATATCAGTTTGAGTTTCATTTTTTTTAAGTTGACCTACATGGGTATTAACTGTATAAAAACTGCTTCTATATTCCTACAGACTTACATTACTCAGACTTGTTTTCTACCTTGTTCTTAGCAACTGAGATGTCTAAAAATATCTGAGTGCAAGTTTTTTTTAACTGACATAATACAAATCTAAGTCAAAGGGATGAAGTCAAAGAAAATAAAGTAAATAAGATAAACATTGTGCTCCACTGTGTGCAGTGAATATTGATGAACAAAAGATGCCTTCGATTTGCACCACGAACAATGATACACAATATCAACCTTTTGATTTAATTCATTCATACCAACCTTTATACATGTGGTCTAATGAGATGGGTTAACTACCTAAAAGCAGAGGTACTATATGCTGTAATTAGTCTGAAAAAAGATAGTCCAAATAAGATGGAAAAATTCACATTACAGTGACTCTAAATACAAGGAAAGATTAATAAACTGATTAAAGGCATAAAACCTGACATTGTAATAACAATAAATAAAGCCTGCAACAAATGACAATTTTTTTTTTATTATTAATCAATTATATATATTTAATCAAGTAATTGAAAATACTGTCAATAAATGATAACTAATGCTCGTCACTAAGTTCTCAGAGCCAAAAGTCTTCAACTTGGTTGTTTTGTCTGAGCAAGTTATAGATATCATCTTTTCTCCTATGAATTACTTTAAACCCAGCTGCTGCAGTTGTTCTATCTGCATGGAGCAAAATATTGAAATGCTTTTTCCTCACTGAGTTCAGTATTAAACTGGGGAATGGTAAACATGCACTGTCTTATGAATAAAGAGTAAAATAATCTTGGTAGTGTGATCAGTGAAATTAGTTTCCATTGTTATCCTGACAAATGAGCAATCAAAGCCTTGCAATCACAAGGAAAACACACAATTATTTTCAGACATTTTGATTTAATTGATTGAAAAAATTTAACCGCGGGCCTTGCAGGCGTGTACAGATTGCGCTTGCTTGACATCTTTCACTTTTCTGATATGTTTTTTGTACTTGTTAGGGCAGGAATACTGACACCTTCATGGTTCTTTTAAACAAATTTACAGCATAGCCCCACCCACTTCAGCCTGAAAAGACATCTAAGAAATTAGGCACTTTTCCACGGTCGGGCTGAACAGTTTCCAGGGCTGCTTTGTGCTGTTCCGTGCTGCTCCAGACTCGTGGGAATGATTACCATTTTTGTTTTCATCTGTGGGAATGCTAAAACCAGACAGCAAGTGATGCAACACATTTCATCTTTGGAAATGCAGCCACTAGCAGATGAGATTTCTGCACTGATCACTGAAAATTATGCTCCGTATCAACAAAATTATGCCAGACATTTAAAATAAAAGGCTTAAGTTAAAAAATACCCAACTTATGCTTTGATTAGTCTACTATTTAATAAGTTTGAATGAAAGTATGTATGAAACTAGTTGCCACAACTGACCATAGTCATTCACTATAGCTTCCAAGAGCTGTGTAGCTGTGGTACACCCGGGATGGATCCTAAAAATGTTGTCCAAAAGTTTGTAGAATCGATCTGTTTTCCCGGTGGCTCTGCTTTTGCTGTTATTGTCCTTCTGGATCCTGTACGTGTGTTTGAGCTTTTTAAAAGTTTTTTTGTCTGCATTGTTTGGAGGTTCATGAATCTGTGCTGTCAGTGATTCGGCTATCAGATGTGGAGTCACAAAACTTACGTAAACTCCTACATCATTAAGCCCACCTACCTGAATGGTTCTGCTGCGCTGAGCACAGTTGTCTATCCGTGCTGAGAAAATTGTGCTGGGTACAGTTTGTAAGCATTCCGTGCCAAACCATTTCCAGGTGGAAATGCCATTGGAATTGTTCCTCTCCATGCTCAGAACCGTTTGGCCTAACAGTGGAAAACAGCCTATTAACCTGTTAGCTATTTGACCTGGTTTAGTTCTTAAATTTCAGCCAGTTTAACCAAAAAAAAAAAAAAAAANGGGGGGGGGGCAGTGGTTACATAACAGACAGTTTCACTTGTAAGTTGTCAGACAATCTATTCTGAATATATTAAATTTAATGCTTTGATTTAATCCATTTAAAATTCTAATTCCTCCCTCCCGTGACACAGTCTGTAAACCATAATTTCTCCAGGACAAACTACATAATCCCCTGTGCCCAGAGGTAATGTTTGAAATGCCAGATTCATTTAATTGAGACTCTTAGAGAGAGAGAGAGAGAGAGAAAGAGAGAGAGAGAGAGAGAGAGAGAGAATGACTAACGGTGGGAGAGCAAAGGGAGGCGTGGATCATTTCAGACAGTTTTCAGAAAAACAAGTGGTCTAATGCATGAATAAATTATCTGCAATGAATAATGCACCATTTACACAGATAATGTAATTACTTGTCTTGAGATATGATTAGGGTTGCTCCTGACTTGAGTGATTGCCAGATTCTCTCATATCTCTCTTCATTTTGCTAATCTTTCTCTTCTCTGTTGCTCTGTCTTTGTCTCTCTCTCGTTCTTTCAGCACAGCACACACACAGCTGTTCATTCACAACTATTTGTTGGTCTCTGAGTAGAAAAGCCCTTTCACATTTGTGTCATAATTATAATTTTCTTGCCAAATGTAAATAAGGCCAAGTATTCCTCTAGTCTGTTAGCCATACTTAACCCTTGTAATGCTGCTTAGTTTTCTATTAAAATTAAAGCTCTGCTAAGCTTCCCATGCGACTCAATCTCTTCTTCCCTTTGGCCATCAGTTAGAAGTTGTTATAGTATCTACGTCACGCTCAGCTTCTCTATTCCACCGTCTTTCACACATTTCACATCTTAATAATACAGCCTTTCTCCATCCCTTCCACTCCCATCTGTTTCCTTCCTTTCATCTATCCTTCCTGCATTTCTTCAATCCCTTAACATCTCATTGGAGTAGTGAGCAGGAGTGGAAAGTAATTAAATTCACTTAAGTACTTAAGTACATTAATGGGGCATGTGAGCACCACATATATTTGTTTTGGTAAGTGTTGGGTCTACAAACTGTATCCATCGGATTAAAAAGCCACACCCATGTGATGTCTCTTGAAAAGTCTCCGTGGAGCTTCTGTTTTTGTGCCGTGTGTGTGGCAGTGTGTGTAGGCACAGGCTGCTGGTGAATGACAGATTTGAGATTCCATTGCAGCTGTTGATGATGCACAAGTTGTGCTTAAAGGTTAACTATTTGTAGAATGTTAAAGCCTTGGATTCTGCTCAGACAGAAATAGAAAGTCATTAATCTTGTGATTTAAAGTGGCCAAAAACAGGTAATCGGCCAGAGACTTAATGTAGCTTATCACTGCTAGCTGATGTATTTTCTCTGTCACCCAGACTAAGAAGTCCTCCTCTGCAGGTCGGTAGGAAATGTTCTAACTCCTGAAAGTTATTGCAACACGAACAGCATCTTCCTCTCACAGCCCTGATACCCATGAACACTGCAGAACCTTGGCTGGACTTATGTGGCATTACAGACCTAAGTCTGGAGTGTCCCTGGATACCCTGGAGAGCTATCTGACAATCTGTCAGTGTTACCATAGATCCTCTCCTCTCCTCTCCTCTCCTCTCCTCTTTAGAAATGACTAAGGTCAAGAAAACAGCATTAAATGAACACTCTCCACAGATAAAGAGTCTTAACTGCCATCATGCCTTAGCTAGAAAATACATAGTTTGTACTTTTTAACAAGGTGATCCTTGGAGCTGCTCCATATACAGCAAATAATAGATGGAAAGGATTGCTCCAAATCTAATGGTAACATTTAGCCTCCAAAAAAATAACCCTATACTGTCCAAAACTTAAATCTTACTGTAATTTTCATTTATCAAGCTCAATGCTATTGAGATAAAGGACTTTGTTTAGGTAGATTTGATATACATTGCAGAGAATGTGCTGGAATATTTAGATTTGTGCAGCTATTCCTGTTTAATCTTCTTCCAAACCTGCCTCTGAAACTCCTGTGACTCATGTCATGTTAGATTTTCAATTTGTAACAGAGGTGGGTTGAACATGTTTCACACTTGCATTGAGTTGTTGCTCATTACAGTGTCAAGTTTTTTCTTCATTAAAGTTTTAAATTATTTTTCCCCCAGAAGCCAATGTTCCATTTTTACTTTTTACCGAGCTTTGCAACTTACACTGCGCACCCTTCACTATCTGGGCCAATGCACCCCTTGGCCATAGAGTTACTGTAAGTCAGATACCGTGCACAAATAATCAAGGAACAAAAGTGAACACACACGCACACACACACACACACACACACAAACCTGCAGTGTCAGCTGTGCTGCTGGTAGTGCTGGCCCAATGCAGCCAACCCCTCTGTCTGGCTTTGTGTCCAGGAATAGCGGTGTGTGTGTGTGTGTGTGTGTGTGTGTGTGTGTGTGTGTGTGTGTGTGTGTCCCAGTAGAAACAAAATGTGCACCTAACCAGGAATAGATCACTGCTAGATGTAGGAGCTTCATCATCTCTGAGATGTTTACTCAGTTGCCCATACACTCCATTAGTCTACCGTAACCCCAAATACATCACACTGGACTATATCAACACACAGTGTAGTACAATACAAATGAATGCAGCACAGCATGTATGACACACTCATTCTTTACTACCAAGTGTGATATATCCCTGCATGTATTATCTACTGGATAGAATTATTACCTTTAACGGTATTGTTCCATTACTAAAGGACCAGTTTGCCAGCAGTTTGACAGAATAAAATGCTTTTAATGCTTACACAGTATATAGTATCACACCTTATATAGTGTACATAAATAATGCTGCTGCTTATGCACAGCATTACATATGTTGCTATATCACAGTCAGGCTTTATTCATAATTCCTAATGACTACCTTCTTTATGCAGTAAAACTGGTAAAGCTTGACTCATGTTGTGCAGTGTTTACATATGGTTGCCATTTTATTCACATTTTTTCCTCTTGTTGTAGTTTCATACACATAGTGATCCCAGCAGCAGTCTTATAAGACGCTGGCACCTCCTCGTACTGTGATTTTTTTGCTCTCATTCCTACACTGACAGTTGATTAGACAGCTTGGGCACTCAGGATCCACATAAGAAGACTCAGAATTGGCTACTTCCCAAACATGCTGGGATAGTCTCCCATTCCCTGCAACCCTGCACAGGCTATAGAGGATGGATGGATGGATGGATGTTTGTGTACTGAACCAACTGAACCACAGTACACACATTATTCTGTGCACTGAAATGTGGGTCGCATACCAAATGGTACAGATTTTTAACAATATACCCCCATTATTAATGTGAGACAACAGAGGACACCCTGGTATCACCACATCCACAGGCATATGCACCACACACACACACACATGCACATACGTATACACACACACACACACACACACACACACACACACACACACACACACAGTACTGACCTCTGCCTGCTCCTCAGGCAGCCACTAGAATTTGATATGGCGGCTTTTATGATGGTATTTTGGAACATTAGCCTTTATAAGAAACACTGTTCCTGAAAGGAGCCACATGAAGGCAGGTAGAGACTGAAATCATCATGCACCATGAAAACAGAACTGCTGCCATTTAATGGCATGTTTTTCTTCCCCCGAGCCACACTTTTAACTCCCACAGGGAATAGATTCCACACCTCTGCAGTCTTCAGGTTGTCCGTAATTTGTGGCGATAACCTACCAGTAATGTACTATAACCTTCAAAATATTAAAGGTAATAAAAGAAAAACTTTAATACCACTTTTATTGTCATCTCAATCTGTATATCTTTACTGGTGTTGTCATCAGTTTAACTTTTACAGTAACAGAACGTAGACTGTTATCTTTATGCAGATTACTTAAAATTAAATGGAAGGAAGATATAATTGCCAACATTTTTTTCTGGCAGTTTTACAATGCTGACATTTTGTCATTACTAAATCCCCAAAACCGCAGGTCAATTATCTCCAGAAACATAATTGGTTTCCCCCTAAAATGGGTTTTGGTAAACACGAAAGAGAGGCATTGTGATCTTTAAATGGCTGTTTGAGATGCAGAAGCTCACCGATGCCAACTTCTAACACTGATGAATTAGAATAATTTCGTAAAGAATAGACTGAGGGCCATAATGACATACCGCTAACTGAGGATGAATTGCTCTGAGGACGCGTAATGAGATTAAATGCTTCAAATGAATTACAAACAACAGGGTATGGAAGACCTGATTTCCATTTGCACATCCAACTCTTCAAGAATCTGCCAGCGTATCTGCACCTGCAGGCACCCAATTAATGTTTAAAGGGTGAGTTAGGATGGTTTGTCCTCTTTTGATTCTGCATCATTGCTCTCTCCTTGTGGCATTGAGGTTACTGAGTGATGCTGGCAGCCTGAGTGGATCAATAAGCCACCGTTTGAAAGGAGTTGAAGCGTGACTCACCAGCAGCTACAAAACTATAAAGCTACTTTAAACCCTTAATGAGAAGCAAAAAGATGTGTAGTGGGTGCAACAACCATTTGACTGATATCAAATTTAACATACTGTAATTATATGCAGTATAAAGGGTTGAAGACTGATTTGTGTTCTGCTAATATACTTCAAAACAAAACAAACAAAAAAAAAATCCTCTATTTGTCATTTATATAACTATTTTTGGCTGTTTATTGAAATTTTAAAGTTTGCTAATTAAGTCTGAGCAATAATCATGCAAAGCTGCAATTGTCTGCTAAAACAAGCAAATATCCAGTTTGTCATATAACTGTTTGTTTGACTATCACAGAGAAGAAAAGACAGAATTTGGCAAAAAGTGACATGATTGTGGGGCTGGAATGAAAGTTGTTTTTTTTCTTTTTCTTAGATATGAGTCATGCTAGCAACAGCTAATTTATTAAAAGCACATTGAATTTCCAACAATTTCCAGCTGTCTTTTGAGTCTGTCCTTTTTGACTCAGCTTGTATAGTGGGTGAACCATGTGAACTGGTGATAAGACCATGCAGGAATTTCCATTGTGGCCATATGACACAGTTCCTCACCATCACACACCAAAACATATAGCCTAAAAAAAAAAGGTGCAGAGACACAGCATGCCATGGAAGCTCAGTGCTCAGAGCTGGTGACATTTAGTTCGGGGTAGTGAGATAAAATAACCATAACACTAGTGCACTAATCATGTCTGATGCTGCAGTAGTGTTACACAGAATGCTGTAAAGGACAGTTGGATTGATTTTGGTTTATAGTGATCATGTTTACACTACTCAATGCAGAAAAGGAATACAACTTTACATTGTGCACTAATATTCAATGACAGAAATGTTTTCTCTCTTGAAAAACAATCTTACAGTAAGCTTCTTACCAAGATGTTTTTAATTTGAAATGTGTTATTTAATCAAGGAGTCAGTGGTGTGTTGCTGGGACCTAATGGGATTTTTTTTTTTTTTTTTTTNTTTTTTTTTTTTTTTTTTTTGCATTTGTCAGTGAAAAGAAAAGTAACATGTCTGCTCTGCTCAGCATAGTGAAATGCAAAATGGCTGTCATCTGTCCTCTGTGTGCGTGTGTGTACGAGTGTGCATTTGTGTGTGTTTATTTGCAGTTCATTTGACTTTAATTTACAGTATGACTAATTGCATTGTGACGAGTAAGACTGAAATTACTTTAGCAGACTTTAAAAGATATTTACAGTCTGGCTTTTAGTACATTAAACATGAATTGCAGATGTAGTATCTCCATTTAATTTTTTAATGGAATTGTTCTAAAGTATAATTATAGAATTATAATTATAAAACCTTTTTAATTTTTTGTAATTTATTTGTCAAAATCTCCTTTCACATATAGCTTCTTTGCAAAGATCTTAAAGGGACTTTTGACTAGTAATCACTCAAATTAACAATATATCCTGTAATCATAACTCATTATCCACAATTGCATTTTGACTGGTCAAATCATAGCTTTAGATATGAGAAAAGGTAAATAAGATATTCTAAGAAATTAAATATACCTTTAGTTAAATTCATGACGAGTTTGAACTAAAGAGGATACTGTAACTTATATTTACATTTCAAAGAGTTAAAACAGATTTGTAGCTATCTTTAATTAAAGGTTAAATACAACTTTGGAAAAAGTCGCTTTAATCAGAATTCAACTATAGATTTCTTAAATTAGTGTTTTGAACAGTCAAAATGTAAAATGCAATGAAAAAAATCACATGCAATGAAAAGGATAGTTGAGAGGAAAAGTGTATTTATTACCATGAATGATTCTTTTTTTTTTTTTTTTNTTTTTTTTTTTTTTTTACATTTTATGTCTTTTCTACGTCACATAGAAATAGAAACGATCATGTTCCATTTTGTACTGTAAGAATGCTAAGTGTCACAAGCAAACAGACATGTTTTTCCCACATTTATATTCATATATTACCATATGATTACTTCCATGAACAACACCGCATTATCACTAATGTTTGTGCAAAAATGTGTTGATTTTGTAGATGCACAATTAGTGCTTAAAGGGCTTATAAAGGGACTTACCTTATGGTCAAGTAATAAATAAAATTAGATTCCAGAAATAAACTTCTTTCACAGCTGCCTCTTTTATTTGCTAGTTTAATCATATTTACTAATAGTTATGAGTAATAAAAGTACAATAAACCTCTATATATCCTTCAGGATGTATATATGACATGTTTCTCTGATAACAAGTGTAATAACTACACAATGAGAAGTAATTGACTGTTTATGTATTCTAAATTGTAATGCAGTGAAGCCCCGTTTAGTTTTATGGGGAGATACACTAGCCTATATGTGAACAAGTGTTGCACAATAATTCATCACACAAAAGGAATATTTCCATCAGGTCCTCTTTGTCCTTTCCTCTCTGGATTTGAAAGGTCAGAGAATGAGCTTTTTTTTTCCCAGAGCAATTTGCAGTTGTCTTTTTCTATTTCCTTCCAGTTTTATGAATCCATTCTTTATCATCTCTAATGAAATTTGCCGGCTCTCCCTATTGCATTACTTTTTATCCCTGTCTGCGCTGTAAGCCAACTCTGGGCCTATGTGGCATTATGAGACCACAGCTCAGGCGGGGACAATTATTCAGCCATTAGACCCAAACAGGCTGACTGATTAGCTTCATCATCAGGCATCTGCTATCCCACCTGCAATCCAAGGTCTAAATAACCTCCAGTCAGCACAGAAAGCTTCTTGAAAAGCATTGCTTTGTGGAAGTATTCTTAAGGGTCCCTATGCTAGGACTTCAAACTTACATTCTATTTACATATGAATCAAATGTTTGAACAAATTCCTTAAATGATCACAAATGGACTTAGTATTGATTGGCTTCTTTTTACTAAGTAATTACTAAGGTCGTGTCTAGTTAGTACTTTTTATTTATTTATTTTAACCAGCTTTGAAAATTAAGTTTTCTTTTTCATTTCTGTTTGCCAAATATTGTAGGTTCTGTTCTGTTTATTATTGTGGCTTTTAAAGCCTTACTCATCTGCTTTTAAAACAATCCTAGTTGAATATTCTAAAAATAGTTGGACATACAGTGTTAGAAAGAATGCTTTGTTTCAACATTTCAACATCTGCTCATTAATAACATTCAATTTTTTAATGTATTATCAAAACAAAAACAAAACAATAGAAGACCCAGGAATGTGTTGAAATTAAGATGCCCTTTTTGAGAGTGAAGTTAGAATCAGTAAATCAATTGTGCTTCCTTTTCTTTTCACCTCAGTTTGAAGAGGTGATAGAAATGCAAATCTTTATTCAGAAAATATACGTCATGATGTGTTAGAGGAGCTGTTTTTATCAGCCTGTAATGGTCAGTACAAGACTGTTCTGTCTGTGATGACGGATTCATTTATTCAGTTCAACTAATTCCATTGAACTTTTAGCTACATTTGTGCAATGCTTTCTTTGAAGCATTCAACAAAATTGTAAAACAAAAGAGGAAATCACATTATTTTTATTAGTTTCTTTTAAATTTTGGTGCACGTTGGACCTTGACATTGAGCAGCTGTAGAATATTCAAGTGAATGTCAAATGAAGGCTGAAGTGCAGTCTCCATGACGGCTGTGTGCTGTGAGCTTCGAGGTGTCAACACACAGGCGTGAGGTAAATGGAAATGTATAACACAGATGCTGTTGTTACTTTTCAGGCTGGAGTGAATGGGTTTGGCAAATGACTCAGGATTATCACGGCCTCCCTTGGCAGGCCAACCGCACTTCTGCTATAAGATCTTCTGCTATAAGATGCAATACTTTCCACAGCTGCCACAGTGGTATAAAAAACACGCCACACTCGGGATGTTTACATGGACGTTAAAGCTTCGATTCTAAACAATAATCCAATAACGGTCAGCATAAGCAGTGTCGGTATGTATATTAGCTGACTACATAAGTCATACACTGTATATACATATATTGAGCAAATGACAGAATCCTGTCAATTCCATCCATGTTTTTGTCTTATTTCACATTCTTATTAACTGTGGTTCAGATTAAAATGTTAGTATAGTGTGCATGCAAATGTACTGATTGACTTATAAGTGCATCTAATGCTGGATATCATTTTATAATTAGTACAAAAAAAGGTCATCTTCAAATTAAATATTAAGTTTTCCCTGCTTTGTTCTTCCATTACAGCAAAGATGCTGTTAAGCAGCAATTGTGGCTTTGCAGTGAAAATGCAGAACTTCAACATACAGTATGAGCTTAAAAGATGGAGGAGAGGGAAAAAAAGAAAAAAAGATGGAGGAGAGAGATAGGTCTGTGACAGCTTTAAATGTTTGGCCAGTTGTTATGTGGATGGTTATGAGTTGTGACTCCTTGACTGTAATCTGCTGAAGGTGCTATAAAGCAGAAAGCAAAGCTGGAATGCTGTCATACCGTTGTAATAACATTGAATGAAGAGAGAAAGTGTGGTGTTGATGGATGTGAGAAAGATGGACAGCCATCCTAGTAAAAGCTGTGACTCGGTTTACAACTATAAAGCTCAGTAGCATTGATTGGTTGATGAATAATCTGCAAAACACAAATTGTCAGTTTTATAACCTGGGAAGTAGTGACTAAATAGGTCTTATACTCACTATTTTTTCACAGTGAGCCATAATGATAGATCATGATCATCAGGAGAGCCGCAATAAAAGTTCATGTGTACTTATATAATATTTGCTGTTCTAATATCTACTGCCAGGGAAAAATTTGTCATTGATGCTGGCATGTTTTAAAATGCCACTCCAAATTACAGTGTTTTAATCCGAGGCATGTCTTGTGGCACAGCAGGCAGAGAATATTTGAGATGTTTTCCACAAAGAAAAGTTTATGTCCACCTTTCTTGAAACTTTCTGTTTTCCATTTCTATGGCATGAACCTTTCTCTTTTTGCAAACTGGTTTTCCTTCATTTGTGTGCCCATCCTCCTCCTTTCCTTCACTTGTGTTTGCTTATGCTTACTAGCCTGGTCTTTTCCAGGCTGGTTTAGTTTTATTACAAATTGATCCATCTTCTCACACAGCGTGGCAGCAAGCTAGCACCTGCTGACATGGACAGGTTATTGACACTGCAGCAATTAATGACACACACTCTAGCGAGCCGTGCAATGACTATGACTGACTTAGAATATGAAGTTATTTAGTTCTCATTCATAGTGCCCTAAAAAGTGCAACTAAGTTAAATCAATCATAAATTACTGATGTAGATGTACAGGCTATGCTACAAGACTGTAAATTCAGAGAGTGTGCTGTGCATCAAAGGGTAAAAAGAAGGACAAGTGTGACCAGAGTACATGGTGTATTATTACAGTGCACATTTTGGGAGTCTGTGGATGTGCTAAGTAGCTTCACGACACTAATTTGGGACTCTGCTGCCTCAGCAGGTTTACACAAGCTACCCATCTTCTTTTGCAATGGCCTGCTTGGCTGGCAGCAAAGAGTTTGCACCGCGCTGGCTTACGGGCTAAATGTGTGTTCAATTTGTTAGAGTCACCTCTCCCAAAAGACACCAAGCACAGCAGTATTATGTAGAGACCGCTCGCGACACCTGCATTTCTATAATTAACCAGCAAATTAGCAACCAGCAAACAGGGAAGGACAATTGAAGTGGACAGATGGCTCAGATGTCGCCCAGGCTGATGCTGTACGAATGTGAGAGTGAGCAAGAGGCTGAAAGAAGAAAGTGAGAGATAGAAAGAGAGATAGATCAATAATCAGGCTGATGGCTGCGGCAGACAAAAACAGTAAAGGAGAAAGAAAGTAAACTAAGGCCAAGGACGAACACGATGCACAGCAGCACACAAGGACAGAATGTGTGCGATATTCCAGACTTGTGCACACACAGAAGTAGTGTTATATGCAGCGAAATATGGAGTGTAACTTTTTCAGTGACCATTCTTTTTCACTTATACTACTACAATCCATCTGAAGCCAGATGCCTTCATGTGTTTATCTCCATTTTGACCAGCTTGAAGCTTTACATATAAATGGCAACCTGCTAATCAACAACACTATAGATACTTTTAGGTTCATCTTTGAAAATCCTCTTTATCTACTTTTGTGGTGATATGATTCAAAAAACATTTCCAGTGTTCATCTAGCCGGCTTCTTAGTTGACAAACCCAGACTACGCGATTTTAGTCTTTTTAGTCTTCAGATTTTTGAGTTGCATATTGATCTAGAATGCGGAAGCCACATCACTGCTTGTGCCTGTCACCAACACTCACTAATGTTAGCAGTTAGAGTCGTGACGAATCCTGGAGCTGTCCCCATCATGTTTAAAATTATCAGCACAAAATCCACATTTCTTGTGTAGTTTGAGTGGATCTACAAGTCCCTAGAACTGCAGTGAGCACTAGCTAATGATCGTAAGAGGAGGCAGAAGTGACAAAAACAACAACGCAACTCCTCCACATTTTGACTTTGTCTCTTTTTCTTTTTTTTTTCTACACAAAATAGCTCAAACACTACTTGAACGGCAAGCAGTTCCTTCTTGTTTAGGTCCATACTGGCAAAATCATGGTTAGTTCTTGAATATTTGAATTTCTTACGTGGTTCTGCATGTTTTCATTTCTCATGAGGTTTTGTCAGTACTGATTTCAGACATCCTGCCTTTTCCTCTCAGGTTACAGACCTTGTAATTTATGCAATATATGCAAGACATAAGTTATGTAATTTGAGCACTTAACAGATTTCAGGATTTCTTTCTTTCTTTCTTTTTTCTTTTTTTTTTTTATTTAGATAAAACGATTTGGGGATTTCTGAAGTCATATCGTCTGAGTTTGGCATAAGCTAAATGTTCTGTGACTGCATCATGTCTGCTCTGTTTCAGGCCTCCTCCTTCTTTTCCTTTCGGCTTTCCCTTCAGGGGTCACCACAGCGAATCATCTGCCTCCATCTAACCCTATCCTCTGCCTCCTCTTCTCTCACACCAACTAACTTCATGTCCTCTTTCACTACATCCATAAATCTCCTCTTTGGTCTTCCTCTAGGCCTCCTGCCTGGCAGTTCCAACCTCAGCATCCTTCTACCGATATGTTCACTATCCCTCCTCTGTACATGTCCAAACCATCTCAGTCTGGCCTCTCTGACTTTATCTCCAAAACATCTAACATGCGCTGTCCCTCTGATGTACTCGTTCCTGATCCTATCCATCCTCGTCACTCCCAAAGAGAACCTCAGCATTTTAGTCTCTGCTACCTCTAGCTCTGCCTCCTGTCTTTTCCTCAGTGCCACTGTCTCTAAGCCATACAACATCGCTGGTCTCACCACCGTTTTGTACACCTTTCCTTTCATTCTTGCCGAGACTCTTTTGTCACACATCACACCTGACACTTTTCTCCACCCATTCCAACCTGCTTGCACACGTTTCTTCACCTCTTTTCCACACTCTCCATTGCTCTGGACTGTGGACCCTAAGTACTTAAAATCCTCCACCTTCTTTATCTCTATTCCCTGTAACCTCACCATTCCACTTGAGTCCCTCTCATTCACAGCCATGTATTCTGTCTTGCTGCGGCTAACCTTCATTCCTCTCCTTTCCAGGGCATATCTCCACCTCTCTAGGTTTTCCTCCACCTGCTCCCTGCTCTCACTACAGATCACAATGTCATCTGCAAACATCATAGTCCAAGGGGATTCTTGTCTAACCTCATCTGTCAGCCTGTCCATCACTACAGCAAACAAGAAGGGGCTCAGAGGTGATCCTTGGTGTAGTCCCACTTCCACCTTGAACTCCTCTGTCACAGAGGAGTTCAAGGTGGAAGTGCTCTGTTTCAGGCCTGATCTGATAAAAACAGACTGCTTATGATGCTTTTGCCCAAACGCTTCCTTCCGGATCTGAGTTAGTCCGATTGTATTAGCTTATCTGAATACCACTGAAAAAACCCTGACAACAGGGAGAATCAACAGTGACATTACAAATTGATGTAGAGAGAAATGTAGTGTGGAAGTCGCAGAACAAACCCAGCACTCTGGGACAAGGTTTGTCCCAGAGTGCTGGGTTTGTTAGCCCACCTATTCTCCTCTTCCTCACCTTGGCAGATTGGGAAGAAGAGTCCTAGCCCTTGGAGAAGAGTTCCTAGACTTTGGGAACTCAAACTTGAGCTGAGATGGTGGAAAAATTTGGTTTGACTAATGGGGTTTCATTCATTCATTTCTACTTATTATCGTTTACATTGCAAGCTATTTTGTATTCACTCTCTAGCCCCCTTACCAAAAAGGCCTCGTTAATTCACCACACACACACACACACACACACACACACACACACACAAAGCAGCATGACTGTGACCTGTCCTGATAACAGCCTGATGGGTATCTGCTGACCTTGCTGTGTTAACAGTTTGTCCGCTATCTGCCTTTTTTCCCCTTCCCTTTAGTTGTCACTTAATGGATCTACTTGTGTAATTATTGAAAAAGGAAGAGAGAGAGAGAGAGAGAGAGAGAGAGAGAGAGAGGATCTAAAAAGAACCTGAAAGTATGGGAGTGAGTGTGACAAAAACTGCAAAATAATGAGATGTGAATGACTCTTCTAACTACATAGTAAAAGTTATTTTTATGCAGTATACATTCAGGATTTACTTAAAATAACATTTGCCAATTTGCCAGTTCTTTGCCCACATATGACTGAGAGTGCCAGGCTAAGCAAATTGTCATGTAAGGCATGAGCTCCAAATGAAGTCCCTGTAAGCTCATCTGTAGCATCTGAAACCCCCCTTTTTTGAGTGTTGAACAGGGAAGGTTAGAAAGCTTTATAACTTTCTGCAATGGACAAATTAGCAGTCATACAGTGCCATGCATGATTGGCCACGTGTGTTGCAGCGTGAAATTAAATAGGGTTTTAATTTCTCTCTTAATCTCTCTTTGTTCTTTCTTCACATAATTAATTCTTTCTTTCTTCACAAAAATAATAATTCTTCATTCTATCACTGTCCATGCCTGAACTATGATGTGGTACCCTGGTTGGTTTCCGATGGTTTTGGATAAGACCTCAATCTTCGAAGCGTACTGAGACCTTAAGGCGAATTATGGCGCACTTCCTTTCCTAATCATAGACAGACAGTATTTAACCATAAACTTCAAGTGTTTGAGGTTTGCACCATAACTTATTTCAGCAGCTTTTAACAGTCTGTCAGTATTCATGGCCTGTCCTTCACACACACACCCACCCACACACACACACGCACACAATGGACCACAACCTTGTAACTCATCTGTAAAGCTCAGGACCTCACTGACCTGTTATCTCCCTACAGAATAATTCTCGTTCCTGTTTGGATGAGATTTAATTGATGTTGACCTATTGATGGTGAAACTAACCTAATAGAAGGAAATTGAAAGTACAGGCTCCTTTGTTGCTTTGTGGCCACATTTTTTTTTTTTTTTTTNTTTTTTTTTTTTTTTTTGTCATTTAATCCTTAAAATCCATTTTTTAACATCCATGCATCTAACAACTTCCATGCATCTAAGGATCCATGCATGGATTTTTCCTGAATGTGTGAAAGTGTTTATTTGCAGAGGAAAATTCTCAACTCAAACAATTTAAGTTATGAAGTTTTGTCTCTTAGATGCCACTTATTATGTCCAAGATTTGTGATTGATATTCAAAGAAGCAAAAAAAAAGTGTTGAATATTAAAATTATGCCTCACTGATGTTTCTGCTGGCAGTTTTGTGGTCCTGCCAGAAGAGAATAACAGAGCAAATAAACAGATAAAAATATGAACAGAACCAATATGAATATGTCTGAAGTTAACTTGTTTAAAGGATTAATTACAGTCCTCTATATATTCCTACTCCCAAAAAGCTGCTGCTGTTTTTAGAATCTGTCATTGCCAACAAATAAAAGAGGACAAAAACTTAAAAAAGACAGGAACAGGAACAGCCAAAAGTAAAGAGCAATTTTAGACTGCCTCCTCAGGGGAAATCTTTGAATTTAGTTCTGCACCTTGGGAAATTACCTGCAGGTGATTAGTGTCTTTTGTATTTATTTGCACCGTAGATGCACAAGCATTTAGACTGACGCATGTGGAAATGGATGTGTCAGAAGGCACATGGAGAAGCATCAGGGTGCTCAGTATGGGCTGATAGAAGCGACATACGGCTCCAACTGATGTCTTGTAATATCAAAGCAAACAGAAACTGAGGGAGGTTTGTGTACAAGTGAAGAGGAGTTAAAAAAAAAAAAAGGCAACTTGGGAGACGGGGAGTCGGAAATTCAATTTGATTGTAATCTGATGTACACATTCTACTGTTTGTGAGTTAAATTAGATTTTAGATTTGTTTTCTCTGTCCCCTCTTTACTCCTTACAGTATTAGAGAAAGAGATTTATCCAGAAAGATCTATGGTTGTGTCTGATGGAAGAATCATGCTGAGGGAATGGTGGGCAGATGGTAATCTATCAGCAGACAACAAAATGTTTTATTTCTTGGCTTCTCGCCAAGGCTCTGAAGAACAAACAACTCATTTTACCCTCAATTATAAAACATTTGGTTCACGGACAGACTGGTCTCAGCGTGGCTTAACCAAAGTCTGCCTAAGAAACTGTTAATGACAAGTTTTTAATTAAGAGAACACAGTATTATTCAGTAGCATCATTTAGCATCATTTCCCACTGTTTGTCTGCTTCTCGTGCCTGTTTGTCTTCTTTCTCCATCCCATTTTCCTTCTCAAACCATTTGGCAAAATATTATTTTTCCTTGCACAAAGCACAACATTTCTCTGGTTATCCTCCTTCAATGCATATTCATTTCTGTTGGCCACTGGTATTCAGTGTTTTCCTGCCTTTAAACACACTTGATAGACTCTGTGCAGTGCAATTAGGTACAGCAGCGTGAAAGATGTGTGGAGATGAATTTTCCTAACTTGAATTTCAATTTATTATACTTTATATTAGGATTTTCTTTTTTTTTTTTTTTANTTTTTTTTTTTTTTTTAATGCAGAAGACAGGACAATTCTTTTGGTCCAGCCACACTGTATTGTTTGTAGCTCAGTGAGCCCACATAAGAGCGTCTGGATTTGCACACACACACACACACACACACACCACCACCACTATTCCTTTAGGTTTCTGGTCCACCTCCTTCCAGTCCTGCCTTGGAAAACATGAATTTTCTCCCCCTGGCTAACTCCAAGGGTACAGAGGACAAATCACCTCAGCCCTGCACTCTGCTCATTCCTCCCTTTCTAAATTCAAATCAAGAGCCAAACCTGGAGAAAATGTGATGGGGTGGAGTGCAGGTATAGGGCGGAGGCCATTCAGAGAAGGGCTAAAGGAATTTTTTTTGTGGAAAAAAATGAAAATTACCTGTTCCACCTTTTCACACTCTTTCTTTCTCTCCCTTCTCTTTTCTTCTTCCACATTGGTTCTCTTTCTCCTCTTTCTCTTTCTCGTATACGCACACACTTTCCCACCTGAACGGTTTGTCTATTAAGCAGTTTCTTTCTGTTCACCGACCTTGGCCAGTTAAATGATCCCATCCCCCACTGCCTCATGTTTTATCAGCCCTTTGTCAGACGTGTCAGATGGTTTCATCACACTCCTGGATTCATTCTAACCCACCGTGGTTGAAGGCTTTATATCAGTCAGACTGCACTTGTGAATTTTTGGCCTGGACTCACATTACCGTTTGCTCAGCTTATTCAGAATCCCTGTGATCATTTTCTAATAACCGAAACTGCCTTTTTACTACCTAGACCATTTCTATTATAATTGCACACATACTACAGAAACTACAGAAATGTACAGAGAGTGATTACAAAGAGTTATGTAACGTTAGCCAGGCTAGCCGCTGTGCCTCTTTCTTTATTCACTCTTTTCACTAATGTGAAGTCAAATGGAAATTCACGATACTCTGGCTTTATGCCTTTACATCTCATCTTATTTAGCATATATGAAAGCCAATCAGAATATGGATATAAAGACCTCAGTGCTGTGAGATGAGAACAAACACAGATGTCAGACTTAAAAGCTTGATGCACAGGCGCAGTCTCAGAATACACTTCTACGCTTGTTTGAGGAGCAGTTCTCCAATGTAGGGACCATCTTGTATTAAAAAAAAGAGAAAAAAAAACTGAACTGACCTCATATATATCAGTAGACAGAGTTATGTTCTGAAACTTTCAAACCAGACTTTTAAAAGCTACTAGCATGTTCTCGTTAGACTTTGAGTCATCTATTCAGACTTTCAGGTTCAAGAGAATGTGAATATTTCTCCTGCATCATTGATAACAGGATCAAATAAAGGTTGCTATAGGAAGTAAACTCCAATTCTTTCACAGCCATTTTGCATTCTGGCCCCAAAGCCTTTATCAAGTGGCTGTGTAGCCGTCACCATGCAGTGATTGTGTACAGATTGTACCAACACAAAGGCCTAATGACTACCCCACAACCACCAAGCTGCTGTGTCAGGAACGCACAATGAATCATCAGGCCAAAGATAATATTAAAAAGTAGCATAGGTAGCATCAGCAGAAATATCGGGAAAATCGCCCTTATTGTTCTCTTTACAATGTGGATCGTTAAAGGAACAATAATGTCAATAGAAGCGCAGCCAATTAAATTGCCAAAAAAAAACAAAAAAAAACTGTTTAGGGCACAGAAAGAGCAGCCTGTCACTTCTGTTTTTCTTTTACGGTTTGTCATATTATGGCTGATTATCAGCATTGCCTGATTGCATGTTTAATTGGGTATAAATGCAAATTTGGAAAGTGGCTTGATAAAGCATGTGTTTTTTGTTTGGTTTATTAGATTTAGAGACTATAACTGCTGTCGTACAAGGACTGAGGATTACGATCAACAGTCGCAGCTGCTTGATAGACAAAAGAGCAGACTGATCAAGTGCAGGAGAATTGGTGCTGAAATTACTGGACATAAGGTTAGACTTATGGAATGTGGATGGAAAACTGGAGCGATATTGGCATCCAAATTTCATTCAGGCTGTGTAATGCCAGCATTGTGGATATGCCTATCATTAGTGATCTCAGACAACTGGGACATGGTGCTGTTTAAGGAAACACAGAGGTAGTTGGTGACCACTTAATAATACAAAGGATGTACTGAATATACTCTCCTACCCCCTGTTTCCTCTACACCTACTCAAAGCCAGATTCTCCTTTGTGCCTGTCAGCACAGGGAAAGTGAGTAGAATTTGATAGGAAAGACAGGAGAAAGACTTGGTGATGAGCTGCAAGCTGTGAGCCGGTTTCTGCCATTGCATGAGCTGAGAAGCTGCTATGTCAAAGAGAAATGCACCGACTTCAAAACAGCTCTATTCCTCTCAGTACTGTGACTGCTCAGTATAAAGGACCAATAATGAACACATCTCTGTGTGACAGGTTGACTCCACACTGTCTCTGTTATGTCTGTCCTACTTATCGGATTAACAACTGGTCTTCACATTGTGCTCTGGATTCTCTTCGATCTCAGCTTTAACTATCACCGAGAGAACTGAGGTCCCACATTTCACCCAAAGATGATATTCATATAGGTGGAGCATTTAAGCCCACATGGTCTCTGTAAAGCTAAGTAACACTCAGTTAGAAATTGAAATAGAAAAGTAGAAAACTAATTTTTTAAAATTATTTTTTGTTAGCTAGACTTTTGACTCATTTTGTAATTTTCTGCTTTTTTCTTTTGGAAAAAAAATGGAAACAGAATCTTCAGTTTGTGTCCCATATTCCTATATCAGTATCCAAAAGTTGTAATTAAAATAATATCCAGAGCTACTGATCAATAATCACTTTTACACTGATCCGAGGAACCAACAAAATTATTTAAGAGACCTGATTTCAAGCTGGTAACCTAATATTTCAACAATATATATTTATGGACCTAATATTTCAACAATATGTGTATCAACGGTTTCAGTCCCTCAAAGTCAAAGTTCATACATCTCATCCTTTGCAGGTACAAATCCTTTGCAGAAGAGCATGAGTTACCATTTTACACCTTCAATCTACTGTGTGAGTGTTTTTAATAAAAAATGCAACACTCACTTTATCACAGGCAGCAATCGTGCCCTTTTGCACTCCACCTATGCTTTAGGAAAAATATGTTTAAACATGTCCCATAAATTTTGTTTAAAGACCCCTGGGAAATGTAGGAAATCACACTGCAGAATGATGGTATAACAATCTAACAGCATCCTTGATGAATTCTTACATCAACCATCAACATGATCTCTAGAAACAGAGGGGCAGACAGAGTTAGTACAGAGGGAGGAAGTGAATAAGGATGGGAGAGTATGATGGAAGGGTGCAGAGTGAGGAGAAAAGTGGATGAGGGAGAGAACAGAGTTGTTTGAGAATCGGAGGAGAGGGGAGAGATAAAAAATTAATGGACTCTCCAGCTTCAGCGTGGCGTGATCACACAACCATGACTTTCTATTCATTTTGCCTGAAACTATAACAAACATAACATAACAAGAAGTGAAATGTGTGTGGGTGTGTGTGTGTGTGTGNNGGGGGGATTAGGGCAGGATAGAATTTAGGACTGGGGAAATGAATCTAGATGTAAAAAATAACAAATCGATGTTGACAAGAATAAACAAATTTTCACTTTCATTCAAATTCAGAGACAGATTAGAAAGTGTTGCATATTTTTGCAGCATTTTTTTGAAACTCATGTTAGATGTTGCAGAGTAAATCAGTGGGAGTCACATTCTAAGTCAGCTTCATCAGATCTCAGTTTTGGCAGTAAACTTAATGGATCATGTGACAGACCTGCGTAATTACTGGCTGAATATGGCAATAATACCTGATGAGGCATTTTTATTCAGTTCTGTCACTCAGTAGGAGGCCTGGAGTTTATGAAAGGCATAAAATGAAAATTACAACAGATACACAGCAGGAATTAGCAATTGAAGTGCTTAAAATGATAATCAGTGAGATTTTGGAGACATTTTTGATGTTACACTTTCATTGCTGAGGTGTTTTTACACTGTGCTTCCCAGAGATCATTTGCAACACTTTTTCCTGATGAAATTTGAATAATAAGCAACGCTTCTTTCCTTTGTTCAGCAGCAGAGGCTCATGGTGCTCATTTTTTTTCTGCTTATTCCAAATAAACCATTTCTGTCAAGTTTATTTGTAAAGACCAATATCACATACAACGTCTCAAATAGATTTACAGGTCCACACAGCAATAGTTTCTGACCCAGCCAATGGAATTTGAAATCCCTTAACAATCTTAGAATGTACAAAACATAGAAGAAATATCAGAGTAGTCAGGTGTACAGTAAGAGCCAGTGGTGGGTGGGGAAGCAAAGAATGAGAAAGCAAATGTGTAAGTGAAAATACACTGTGCAACGATGGAAATATGAGCCAGCAAGAGTATCATTAATAACATAATATATACAAAAAGCTCCTAAAAGTTTATGAGATAGTCTAGTGAAGAAGGTCTTGTATGTGGGGTAGGAGTTTTGATGAGGGTCTGTGCATGGTGCGGCTTGGAGGATGCGTGGGTGGTAGACTAGTTCAAACCAGGAGTTTGGTGGTGGGTGTATGGGTGGGGTAACTTTAGTTTGCAGGAGGCCCGGATCCCTCAGTATCAGGCAGGAAGGTGAGAACCCAGAAGCAGAGACCGACTCACGGGTAAGATGACAAGAAACTAACTGTTTATTCTGTGCAAGGAGGTATATCCACAGGCAGCAGCGAAGTCCAAAAAACAGGCGAAGATAATACACAAGAAGCAGGTAAACAAGCAAACAAAAACCAAGGCGGGAAAGGCAAGGTCAGAGTCCGTAAACAGGCAGAACAAAGCCGGTACACAAACTAACAGATCAGAGAAACACGATAACAGCGGGACTGACAGTGACAAGCACAGTACAATCTGGCAAACACTAACTGCAGAATCAGGATTTAAATAGTGCGGGGAAGAACAGGGGAAGGAAGGTGCCGAAGCTGAAGGCAGAGAACGGGTGCCCCTAGTGTACGGGAGGAGAGAGTGCAGAAGTGGATGGAGTAGTGACACCTCAGATCCCAGCATAGAGGAGCAGTGTAGGATTCTGCTGTGAGAAAAATAAAATGCATCCCTTCTTGTCAGGAAAATCCTGGCACTTAAAGGACCATATCCATGGATTTGTATATATAAGTCCAATAAATACTACCCACGTAGATGTTACATTACTACCAACCATTTTCCAAAAAATACTACTGGAGCAGTAAATTTTGGAATTGTTTTTCCTACACTCCAGGCTGCCATTGGTTTTAGTTAATTTCAGTATGATGTAAAAATCAACTTGTAAATACTTGATACGTGCTTGAGATTGATCACAGCAAACAACATGGTATTATTATTTTTTTGTCAAAGTTAATTAATTTATCAATTCAACACCATGCCTTCTACATGTGAATATGCATGTTAGCAGGTGAAGCATTGAATTTTAAAGTAGATGTATCACCTGAACATTTGCTTTCGAAAGATTAGGGGATTTGGCAAAATAACATGAAAACTAAAATATAGTTTTATGTTTTGGAAAATGGTTGGCAGTAACCTAATGTGAATGTGGGTAGTATCTATTGGGCTCAAACATGCAAAACCACGGTATTGTCCTTTAAAAAGAATGATGAACACTCACATGAACTGCATATATTTTAGTCTTTATATGCATATTCAACAGACATGAATGAACATTATCAGGGAGCAATTAAATTTTGCCAAAAAACATTGTTGAGGTTGGATTTCTGTTGTACATAAACGCAATTTGTAAAGGACCGGGCTCTTTTTATTTTTTTATTTTTTTGTTATGTAGAGATAAAGCACTGTCTGTGTGTGTGATGTGTTTTGCTGTGTATGAGCTCAGATCACCTGGTCTATGTTAAATGACTCAACCACTATAATTAGTCAGACCAACCTTCTGTGTCTTTGATGTGTTAATCTGACAGTGATAAGAAAGAGACTGAGAGGAACAGATGGATATTATCTTTTTTATCTTTATCTTTTCTTGTGATGCCAGTAACTGGGAATAAAAGCTCATTTAATGGAAAGAAAACAAGTTAAAAATAGTTTTAATTTTTTAAGTATTTATCAATATCCCTTTTTGTTATTGTTTGTGTCACTAGGCTACAGGTTTAGTTGTCCTCTCTGCCGCATCATGCTAAGGGTTCATACGTTTGAGTCATATCAAACCAACTGATAGTAATAAATATATGATTTATCTTTATTCTAACACAATATTGCAGGCTATAATTTATCTAATTAAGTGTCAAAGCTTCTTCCCTGTTAGGCTGTAGAAACTTTTAGGCCAATCTTAAAAGCAACTGTGGAAAGTCAGCACAGCATTTTTATCAGCAATAGAATGTTCAGGTAGAAAACTTTCTGCTTTGAAGCCACCAAAACAATTTCACGGGCAGAGTTTAATTTGGAACGGTGACCCAAGCTCTATTGTAGCACAATGGAAAGCATTTCATCGTGGCCCAGAAGGAAACATGATGTAATGTTGCATGGGTGTTTCTCACTGTTACTGCAGGCTGACTTCAGTTCCCATCCAGGATGTGACATTAGTCTCAGTATTATTCAGCTTCTCAATTCTTACAGTGCGGACCCCCACAGTTCCTTCAAGTATAGGCAACCTAATTAGTTCTCTCCTTATTTCCTCATTTCTCCTCGTTTCTATTTCTGTTTGTTTTTTTTTTTTTTTNTTTTTTTTTTTTTTTTACTTGCAGTGCTTTGTTTTTGCACTGTTTCATGCTGTTGGCAATTGTTACCTTTCTCCCTAAATCCCACAGCTAAACAACTTCTGAAAAATGCCAAGAAAGAAGAATGTGTATATGTGTGTGTGTCTGTGTGTTCTAGATATTATGCCCATGTCAAGAGGAAATGTCGTTTATAACTAATGGTACAAGCCACAGCTTGCTTAGAAGATTTCAGGCTTCTGAGGGTGTGTGTCTCTCTGTGTGCATGTGCCTATGTGTAAAGGATTACTTGTCTTAAAAATGTAAATTTTGAAAAATTTAAGTAGGCTAAAACATTAAAAGTGTTCAGTCCCTATACTGCTCATGTCAAAGACTGGTAATATATTTGTTTCAGTAAAACATACAGCGAGTTAGGTATGGCAGATTAATTTTAGATTTTTTTCAGTACAACACTGTTTTGAAAAAGAGACTGAAGAATCTAAAATAAGGAGGTAAGAATTGGATTTTTGCATCTGGAGAGGAAATGTCTGGCTTCAGAACAATCGGATCTTCCTGTACAAACCATTTAAAGCAATTTATAGTCATTTTTTGCCTCATTATGAAATGGCTTCAGGTCATTCCCTGTTGTTTTGGAGGGAGCTCTATATCTCTTTGTGTTATATTGAAACACTGCTGTTATTACAGTATGGTAGAAGTGCGTTACATTGTCTGAGATATCAACATATTTTGTTTTTCAATCTCTAAACTATTAGTCATTAATCAATTTTTGATTAATCACTTTTAAAGAATTTAATCAAGAATACATTGCTCTGCTGAGATATGTTCTGTGTTATTTCATCTTCTTTTTTTTTTTTTAATTCAGCAGCCTGCTTACTGCAACCAGCTGCAAAACCCCTGTTGCCTTTGCGTCTTTGTGTTTGTTCTTCTGCCCTAGAAGCCCAATGTAATACAACCATACACCATTTTCATGCCTCTATAACTTGTTGATTTACATGTCAATAAAATCCATTTGACGGAAGGACTGTTTTACACAAAGGTATTGGCTGGAGTGCGCTCACTGGAATATAATATTTCCAATCTACATGTTTCTGGCCACACATAATGTATTTTTGTCGTAGCTAAACCTGGCCTTGGTTCATTAAGCCATTGGCTATTGTTGTCTCCCTGTTGTTTCCTGCTGTTCTTTCAGCTTTTAGAAAGTGTTGCCATGTGAGCTGTCAACATGGAACAATTAGTTGACACAATGGTGGGATGGTAAGCAAGGAGAAGGATTTTCTCCTCGTTTCCACCTAACTGGATTCAGTATTAGAAGGCTACCACTGGATTGCAGTCATTTGTCTTTGCTGCGTGTATATGGCATTATGAGTAATGGTACTTTCACGCTTTTCAGCTCCCTTGATTACTTTGGACCCCACTCCTCCTCCCTCCTCCCTTTTTATTCTTGTGACATGCAGTATTCTTTCAAATGTAATGCCAACATTTTGACAAAGTCAGATGCAGACTGTAGAGAAAAGCGAATGTAGGTTTGACGGTGAGAGGCAAAGGTGCTGTAAACTGTAAAGCAAGAAGAATGAAGAGTTTAGAGCCTATTAGCCAGTTATTGCTGAGTGGCTACTGACTGAAGTTTTTTTTTTTTTTTTTTTTTTCCCCTTGGATTCAGTCAGTCAGAACACACTCATATTTCTCACAGCTTGTATTATATTCTGTCATGCTCTCACAATGTTCTCTTATTCTCTATTCATCATTTGATTGCTGAAAATGTATGGTACACGCTTGCAAAACCTCAAAATGGCCCCAGTTGCTTGTATTTCTTTTTTTTTTTGTTTGTTTTTAAGTATTTCACCAGGCAGCTTGAAGACAGACAGACAGAAGCCCTTTTCAAGTTGAAACATGGTTTGGATTAAAATGAGTAATACATAACTAAGATAAGAATAGTAACTTTAAAGCCCTTAGTCACTAAAGCGAGTAATGTTTTTTCACTATTTTTATCTCAGGGTAGTTGAAGCAGTGTTCTAGCAATGGTAGTCCAGGTTTGGCTGGTCAACTGCTGATCAATGCACACTTCCTGCTACTGCTCCAGAGATGAATGCTGCTGGATAACGTCTGATTAGTGTTACTGAAAGCTCATAGATCTTAGCCGGCCTATCCCAGCCCAGGCCTCCTTTCTCACCTTTGTCTCTCTGGCTATCTCTCTTTCACACACACACACACACACACATTACTGTGTGTTTTATGTTGTCTGTAACTTTATGTCATTGCTGTCTATCTTGGCCAGGACGCTCTTGAAAAAGAGATTGTTAATCTCAACGAGGTTAAATAAAGGTTAAATAAATAAATACAATGAAACGTAAAATCATGTCGACGACTTCTGTCCATGCTAGGGTTTTAAGGACATTGAAATTCTATAAAACAATAGCTAAATATCTTCTTTTTCATCCGTCTGTAAAGAACAAAATGGTGCTTTATAGTCAGCATGTGGTGCAGAGTGGGACAAACACAGCCTGATTACTCTGATTACTCTCAGCTGGTGAAACCTTTTCTCTCCTCCTGCTCTCCATGTTCACTTTAATTGTGTACCATTATGATCAAATGCACAATTTAGTTGTTGTCATTGACATATTTTTCTGTTTTCAGACAACGTCATGGTATGAAAAAGTGATTTGGGTGCAGCTCATATTTGCTTCCTATTAACCAAGGCTGGGTTGATGTGGACGGGAGGACAAATGTGATGTCAGATATAGCCAGCTTAGCGTGGACATGATCACTTCACCATCACTTCCAAACATGAGTACTAGGGTGTCACACAGCCTACTGTGCCCTTCTTTCTTCCTAAAATATATAGTGTTAGGGTAGAAGAAGGCAGTCACTACTGCCTCAAGCGATGGTGATTTATCTAGAGAACTACACGACCTTCTGTTCAGTAACAAACCGTTGATATATATTCCTGTCTTTCTGTCTCATTTCAGTAACAATTTTCTGCCCCTTTCTCTTTCTGTCTTTGTCTGTCCCCTGAGCTCCAACGAAGACACAGTTATGCACACACACACACACACGCACTCTTTTATAATCTACACACACCTTATAGCTCTTGATCTTTGCCAATCCGATCACGTACACGAATGCAGCATCTATCCCCCAAATCCCAAACACAGTCAACTTTTATGCAGAGTTGACAATGTGTTCTTTCTGGCATTTGGTGTTCCACACCGTTTGGCTCTTGGTCCAGTTTATCTTCACCTGTCAGGCATCCTCCCCATTGCTCTCATAGACTTCTAGGAATTCCATCAGTCTGCAAAAAAAAACCCCCCCCAAAAAAACCCACAAACACACAAATCCTGATATGGCAGCATATACACATGCAAAACGGACACACACACACACGGACACAGAGAAAGAGAACAGTTTGCCCAAGGCTGCTGCTGAAATGACTGGCTAACCACCAAGAGTTACATGGACTGCTTTCACACTATCAGTCAATAGTCCATCACCCCTGGTCCTGTCTACCATGGTGGTTTCAATATAGCCCCAGGCTGTGTATGTGTGCGTGTGTGTGTCTTAGAGAGAGAGGGGTGCGGTGAGTTTGCAAGCATGGAATGAACAGGAAGGAGAGAAATAGAAAGCTTGAGAGAGATCGAGTGATGAAAGCACTAAAATATTTATTAATAGATTAAGATAATAGTTTTCCCAATAGTAAGAACCCAATAACTAACCCTAATGGCTCTACATAGCCTGAGTATAAACTTGGTTTATTGTCAGATCCTGACAAAATGGTTCATTTGAAAAACAAGTGGAACTAAAGTGAAGATGGAACATCTGGAAACGTAACCAGCCATGTTTTGATTAGTCATTATCAGAGATAAAATAAAATTATGCAATATGATTAATGTCTTTATGTAAAGATCTTTGCTCACGAAACAAACACCTGCACATGCACACATGCACCAAATGATGAATGTTTGTAGAAAAATGTATCAATAATTATAATCTTTTGTGTTGGTTTTACCTGTATAATATGCCTTTATGTCGGTATTGCGCGTCTGCTGCTGTGTATGTGAGAATATTTCCTGGGATGGGGAAATACTGTAGATGTGTGTTAGTGAGTGAATTGGCAAGCAGCCAGGATTACATCACATGATTTACCCAGTTATGTTTTGTGATTTTGTCACTGTTAAGTGAAATTTTGTGATTCAGTATTGCAATTTGTGTCATTTTTCTTTACTTTTTAAATACTGGACAGTGCAGCAGGATTGATGATATTGTCACTTTTGCTGTCATACGTAAAATGTCAGTAATTGCTGCTTCTGAATAATGGATCAGGGAGAAAATATGCAATGCCACGGAAAGGGATTAAGTATAAAACGTCTTAAACTGTTGAATGTCAAATAGTGGTAGGATGCAAACTTGTGCCACTTTGTGAGTCCCTAAGTATAAATGTCTAAATTTTAATTTTTGTAACTTTGTATCTACAAAATCTCCACTAACTGTGTGAATAGCCCATTTAAAGTTCTCTGACATGTTACCATGCTTGTACGCACCATTTTAACAAAGAGAAAGAGCACTAAAATCTCTATTTAAAAGCTCTAAATCTTGACTGGTGCATTGGATACTAATTCTGTTAGTGTTACTGGACTACTGTGTGTCACTGTGTTTGCATACACATTTGTGTGTAGTAAATGCTTCCTTTGTGGAAAGTAACAGTTTTCATGCTCATACATTTCTAGAGGGGCTTATAGGCCCCTCAGCCACCACTAAAGCTTTTCTCCCTCTTTAAAAATGCCTTTGCCAGCAACTTTAACCTCCCTGGAGTTTTTTTTTTTTTTTTTTTNTTTTTTTTTTTTTTTTTTCTCAATCTTTATCCATGGTGCCACAAGCAACTGTTTTTCCAACCATACGTTGTGGCATTTATTGAAAGTTCTTTAAGCCTGTATTCATCACATGAATTAATTCCATAGCACATTTCTACACCCCAAATGAATCAGAGTAATTACTTTCAAGGCTGAGTGAGCTTTGCATGCCACAAAATGGCTGACTATTGGATATATGAAAGAAACACATTTTCTTATCTTTTTTTCCCCCCACATTCACAGAAAGAACAAGAAATACACTTCTGTTAATTGTGAACAGAATTAGGTTGACATTCAGGGCACTATGATTTAATGATAGATAGTAATTATGATTTAATGTAGCTTATTCTTAAATTGGGATATGTTTTAGGTTTATATTGGTTATACTAAAAAATTACATCTACATCTGTTTTTCACAAAGAAGGAAAGTAGCTGCTCTTTATGTTGGATATTTTCACAAAATGAAGAGAATAACCATTTTTAGAAGCAACACTTGAATGTAGACACTGTGCTGTATGTGCTCTGTTGAGGATGCCACAGTGGAAGTAATTTCCTGCTCCCTTCTTGTTAGAGAGCTATTGGAACAGTTTTTGTGCTGTAATTGAATCAGACATCTTGCAGCCTGGACAGATAACACAGACTTCCTGCTGTTTTCAATCCATTATTCCTCTGCAGACTCAGAGATGTTAGACATTGTCCACAGGCAACTGAACTGAAGGACCAGGATGAAGCAGGTTGAGGGTATTTAGATATTTGAAGTTTTCTTTTCTTTTCTTTTCTTTTTTTTTTCAGAGGAAAGTTTGTAAAGTTTCTAGGAGGAAAATGCCTGCACTTTTTGCCTGTACTGGCATGGGAGACTGACATTCTAAATTTCTCCCAGCTCCTTTCAGTTTCACCATGGAGCATTTAATATAAGTTGTCACAGGGAACCCAAGAAAATACCCCAACAAATTGTCCGACTGACAGTTAACACCTGCTACCTGATACCACTGGCAGGTAGAGAGAGACAGAGAGCAAGAGGAAGACACGGCTAAGTGGGTATAGATGACAGATTTACAATGTCAGACAGTGACAGCCAGAAGATCTGAGCCAGATGGGAAAAAAGGGTTACAGGCGGTCAGACGCAGCTGATACAGCGGAGATATGAATGAGTAAGAACAAGCAGCAAGGCAGCCACTGAAAAGATGTCTGCCCATGGACAAATTTCATGACTGCCATAAATAAAGAAACATTTCTCTCATCAATGTGGTACCTGGAATAATACAAACCAACCAGTAACAACCAATTGTCTGTCATTTTCATTTCATCAGTGAGCAAACAGTGATGCCAAATCACCTTTAAATTATTTTAATGCAATTTGAGTGCTCTGCTTTGTGGGGTTCGTGCACAGTGGTAAAGAGAATGAGTGTTTTCTCTTGTTATATTCGCACTCTTTGAGGAACTTGGTGTTACGACATTTTTTCGAAAGAACCCCCTTTTCTGTAAACAAGACACAAATGCAGGTGTTGGCACAAGCTCATTTTAGAGTAGCCAACAGTTTTGAACCGCTGCAGAGGCGCTTCTGTGCACCATTAAGTGAGATCTAAGTGGTTTAATTATCACTTTGTGTAAAAGGGGCTCAGATCAGCTCCTCTTATCACCCTCCACCCTGCCAGTCAGTCTGTAGTAGTGATAAAAATGGAGAATGTAAACTAAGTTGGTGTCTAACTCAAAGAAATTATCAAAAAGTTGTTAAAATATTATGTTTTTCAAGCATTACAGAAATATTAGAGAGATGTAAATTATATGTACACTGTGATTAGCAGGAGTCAGCTTAAAATGTCATTCTTATTCTCCAGTATTTATGTACTATTTCAGCTACTTCCAAAGGGTTCACTATCTTTTTCTTGCAACTGTAATTGCAAACAGTCAACTATTTGTGCTCACCGATCATCACATGAAGCTCAACCCAGCAGAGTGAAACATTTCTTATTCAGTCCAGTCAGTAACACCTCCATCCATTTCCCCTCACCATGACTCTTTCACCGCCTGCTGCTTTCTGTTAATGGAGATATCACCTCCTCCTCTTCCTTTTTATCCCCTTCCCTGTTCTTGCTCTGTGGTTGTGTTCTCCCACTCTACTTTCACTTCACTCCTTTCAAATCCTTCTGTTGTGCCTCTTCATTGGCTCACTCAGTGAAGCTAATCGAGAGTAAGCCGTCACTCGGTGCCCTCTGCATCTCTTTTCACTAGAAACTAATCAGAGCCATTGTCGGTCCAATATTCGCTCCCTCCCTCCCTTTCTCATTGTAAATCAACAAATGATTCATAATAAGTGGAAGAAGGAGGGCAAGGGAGAAAAACAAATGGGGTTTATTATCAAGTGCAGTTCTGGTTGCAGGCAGACTAAATTCCTTTAAAGGGGCCTCGGTGTTTCCTTAATGTGAATGCCAAGTGTTCTGATGGCAAACAGTTGACATTTTGTGACTCTCTGGGTATCGCTTTAGCTCTGGCATCAGGAAATGCCACAACTGAGAAAACAACTTAATCAAAGAGTGAAAAAAAAAGAACTTTTTTCTTTAAAGGGTAAATGCACTTTTTTTTTTTTTTTTTTCCCCCCAGAATTGGTTAAGCGCAAATAGTCTATTTACTTTCACTTTCAACGCTAGATAAAGAAGCAGACTCGTTGCTTGTGTCTTCAAAGCACCTTATGACGCTTTAAGATAAATGTCTACTCGGGAGTTTGAATGATAATATCTAGCCTGATATGTCTATTATGTTAGTTTGTGTCTCATGGGTTGGGCTTCAAGGTTATCCTATCTGTGATGTAGCTGTTTTGGACTGGCAAAACCCATAGGAGCACATTTTAAGGACAGTATAGTGTTGTTTATCTTTATCATCATTTTGGATGAAGATTAGAAAATAGGTTTCTTTTCTCAATGAAGGGCTGGAGTCATTTTCAGGAACCACTCCACCCACTCATTGATTCTGCTGATACACTGGATCCACCACAATTAAATACCTGCTGAGTTTAATCTTCTGCTCAGGAGGAGAAACATGCTAGTGGACAAAACTACTCCTTTCCTTGCTTCCTTCCTTGACTATATATCCTTGTAATCATATTTGACCATGTTACACAATCTGTCTCTCTCCTTTCAGAAGCAGGTAAATCAGTTGCTTTTGTTTACTTCTTTCACCCACTATGGGTTTTTCTAAATAGTCCTCAGCATGATTTGTTCATTAGCAAACCCTGTACTCTTCCCAATACACACATCAAGTGACACTTTGCAGTTGTACTTATAGACTCGCTGGTGTGCAAATATTTGAGGCCAATTAAACATAGTGGCTTTTTCCTTCCTCTGTGTGTTCTGATGCAGTCAACAACAGACGGGGGAAATGAAATGTGGGAGCTGTACATTGCAGAGCAGTTATGGCACATCTTTGTCTCACATGCTGTTCTTCACAAAGGGAAAAATATACCCACTGAATTGTAATGATGGGATTGTGGGCAAAAGCCAAACTAAATCAGAATCTCCGTAAACTAATTGCACTCACAACCGGGGGGGGGGGGGNTAACTCACTGTAGATGGAGATCAGCGTTTATGGCCCCTTTAATGAGTTAAGAAGAAAAAAAAACAACAATACATCCTGCAATGCTAACTGCACAAGAGGAAAGATCCCAATAGAGACCGAGTGGGAAACATTATTGTCTCTGAAAATGACGCACTGGTCAGCTTAAACCTAGTTCTGCTTAATGTGCAAGACATAGATGCAGTACTCAGTATGCCTAATTACCCTGGTCTCGTTACACGCATCTTACCTTCAGCTCTGGGACTGTAAAAGGAGGAGTCGATGCTCACAGTACTTATGGACCTCATGTAATGATTTTGTTCCCCTTTTCTCATGAGTGCTGGACTTTCTAATGGCAGCTCAGTGTACTTCTAACTTGGTCAATGCTTAACCATTGATTCACTATAGAGTCATTTTGGCCATGAAACCAATAGCTGAATAGTTCCTTAACTGGTTAATTTAAGTTATGGACTGAGTATTGTATTTTGTATTGTTAAAGCGATATCTTTTGGACCCAGAAACAAAGAGAAAATCGATGGGAGTGCCTTGAGAAAGAGAGTATTTAGAAGAACCTTTAGGAGATTTAGATAAAATCTAACTTGGTATTTAATGCTCTCCAAGCAGTTACAAAAACTAAACAAAATACCTTCTTGATTGGCATTGGCATTCAAAAATACAGAATTTTCTCATAAAAGAATGTCAATTAAAAACCTTTATCAATGTCCATAGGTTGTCTTCTGTAACAGCATGAACACAATTGTGACCTTAATTGAAATTTAACATAGATATCTAAAGTTAAATGATTTTCCCCCCAGACACACGAACATGAAATGAAAGTTTTTTGCTCATACTAATTGTCCCTTCCCATATGCTTAGAGATGTGTTAGAGCATTTACTTTCTGCATCTAATGAGTTTTATGAAAGATATTTTCCGACACACTAATATGACTCACATTAAACTTGCCCATCATGCCTGCTTGTACTGTGCTACAACTGCTACACATAATTAACTCCTACATTGCTTAGAAAATAAAATGACATTAATTAATATAAAAAGTCTGATATAATGAGATTCACAGTTTATCACTGAAGTAATTATCACCACCTAACTGAGCTGAATGGCTCTGAATCTGCAGCTTTAATTCTCTGATGGCTTTTTAAAGTTAAACTAACAGCACCATAAACACTTTTCCCATGTGGACACATCATTGAAGAGTTAGGATGGGATGATTTCTTTTAACTGCCTCATTAGAGAAACCAAGAATAATAACATTCATATTCATTTACAATCATATGTCAGGGGACACTCTGGATTTGCTGTTTTCTCAAAGATAGATGTATAATCTTGGCAAGAATGTTCTCTATCATTTTCTGAATCCCTGTAAAAGTAACAAGGGGTAGAAAAGAGTATTTGGGGGCATCAATAGCCTAAAGGGTAGAGAGTGAGTGTGAATGTAAAGAAGGGCATTTCATGCATCCATGCATCCATGCTCAGTGAACCTACCCTGAATAAATAAAGGAAAAATAAATGTTGCAGCACAAGAATGTAAAGACATTTGTTATTTTAACTGACTGCAACTCAGTAGTTCTATGGTTCTTTTTTAGTGATGGAGACAGGAGAGTGGGCCATTTTGGGCAGCAGGCTGTATCTTCCCCCTGCACTGTGAAGTTGAAAATTCTATTGCTTGAAGACAATGTGAAAAGTGGTGAATCTATTATTCTGTTATTCATTCTCTTTTTAATAATCCAATAGAAAGAAATCCATCCATCCTCTATACCTGCTTATCTTATGCAGGGTGGCATGGGGCTGGAGTATATCCCAGCATTCATTGGGCAAGAGGTAGGGCATGACATTGACAGGCTGCCACTCTGCTACATGGCTGACATAGACTAATTTACGCCTGTGGGCAATTTCTGTTTTTCAATTCAACTAACCGGCAACTAACCCAAGATGTGCGGAGAGCATGCAAGTCCATACAGGCCCTGGTTGGATTTGAACCCAGGACCTTCTTGCTGTAAGGCAACAGTGCTAACCATGAACACTGACAATACGATAAGTTCTTACAACTCTCATGTTTCACACTTATGTCATGTCCTGCATCATAATTTCCTCTTTTTTTTTTTTTTTTTTTTTTTTTTGGCTACTGAGAAATACTTGGAAAAAACAACTGAAAGAAAAAAAAATGACATCTAATGAAGGCAAGTTTTGAATCAGACTTCACAGGAAGACTCATAGGTGGTCAACTCACCACTGGACCAGGGATTGAGTTTTTGGAATAAGGAGCCAGACACTGGAATGGGAGTAATCCAGCAGGCGAGGACTATGTAAGGATGGGAGAGAAAGATGGAGCAGAAGAGCAGAAGTGTTGGTTTGATATGTCCTGTGAAGTTCTTCATAAAGGATTTTGTGAGAAAAAAAGGATACCTGGACATATGTGAGTCCAATATCATTTCAGTCCTCAGCTTATTTAACATTCTCTGCACAGGATACACAGTGTGATCGATACACCCTTTGCTGAATATAGTATAGCCTTCTGCTTCATGTTGAACTTTACTTTAATCCATTTTCCAGCCCACATGTGACATACGTACTGTGTGTATGATGTATAGTTTTCCCTAAAAAGCATTACATTTATTTTATGTCTTATCTTTGTCTCATCAGCATAGCACATGGTATTATATCGGTATATGGAATAGTTGTGTTCAAGCACTACATGGACATTTTGTTAAAGTTACACCATAGGTACCTTATATACAGTAAATAATCATATTGTATAATGAAGCTAGTGCCACTTGCCTTATGAAGACAAGCACATTGACATATAAGTATGTGAAAATTAATACATGGATCTTAATTAATGGCCTCATTAGTATGCCTAGTTGTGGTGGTAATTAAGGCAGGACATTAGGCAGCTCATGTGCCTCATGTTTTTCTTTTGCTGTTTGTCAGCAGTTAACTTTTCCCCAACTTGTAATAGTTTAATAATAAAAAAGGCTTACCCGTCTGTCTGCTTCCAACATCTTTTACCTTCTACCCTCTTTGTTCTGTATCAGTTATCACTCCTTTCTCCTTTTTCCTTTTTCTCCTTGTCCGCACAGTTTTGCGGACAAAGAGAAAAAAGTTTTTCCTCTAGGTCTAACCTTTAGAGTTAACACGGTGAATTTTGTTTACTGAGATATGAAATGTGAAAATGGAGATATGAAGAACAAACAGGAAGGTCTTAAAGGCAGCTGAAGACTTTTACTATCTTGGCGAAAGAAAAAATGTTTGTCAGCATATTTTTATTTGCCAGTACCAACCCTGTGCTCTGTGAAAGATAAACACAGGGACAATGAGTTAGAATTACAACTCAGTATAATACAACTTTAATCACCAAGTAGAACCCATGAGAACAAAAGGATACTGTACACTATGACTGAAAACTGCTGATGTAGAAATCTGATGTCAATTCTCAGTATTAATGCATTTTTATTGCTGCATTCTTCAGTCTGTAAAATCTGCAGCTGAATATAAAGTATTGATTTTGTTGATTATGATTTTTAGTATTTATTTTAAATTCACTCACTATTGTTGGAAGAAAAATCATCAGTGCTACATGCGATCTTGATTTCACTGCTTCTTTAATATTCCATCAAAAATGTGATCTGCAAACTAGAAAGGAGGGCATTTTGTTACGTTATATAGGATGGTGAGCATGAACATATGGTGAGCAAGTAGCACAACTCTTAGCGGTCAGTCTTGGGAGAGGTAAAATCTGGGAGAACTTTACCTTACCTTTCCTCCATGCACCCATCTGGTTACAACTTGCACCTATGTTGCCTGTGCCATTGTTTTAAAACTTATTTTTAAAAGTATATTTCTGTAAAAGGAAATGCAACAGAGAGAGGCAAGGTGATATTTGACTAAGGTCCTGCATAAGTTACAGTTACCAGGATGTCCACCTTTACTACTCTTACTCAAAGTCGTAATTGAAATGCCACACTGATAGCAAATGCATGACTGATTTTTTTTTTTTTTTTTTTTTTTCTTCTTTGGAGGAGGATTTTCATTCTATTATCACCATCACTAAGTTGGATGTGTAGCAAAAACCTGACTGGAAGTATTATTTTGTGGAACTCTGTGAGTCAGATCCACCCATATATGATGATGATGATGATGGGCACCCTGAAGCAGAGCTGTCATGTCATCTTTCCAATAGAAAATACATTTATTATTTTTAGGAGGAAATTAAATTGGAGGATTTGTGATGTCCTACAGGCAACTGGCAATTCTTCTTATGCACAGCTCTAGCTATGCCTTCTCTCCTCTGTGTTCTCTCTGACTGCATTCTCCTATTATCTCTTTCCTCCTCCTCACCTCATCTCCCCACCCCTCACCCCACCGCCTTCAGTATGGCTTCACCTTATCTTCCCTTTCTCTCTCTTGCTCCCCNCACCCCTCACCCCACCGCCTTCAGTATGGCTTCACCTTATCTTCCCTTTCTCTCTCTTGCTCCCCTCCCCTTTTCTTTCTCACTCACTTTCTCTGTTTCCACACTCTTATGATATATACGCCTTTATGATCTACTTTTATCTCTACTGTTGACTAACGGCATCTTACAGGTTCACAGTCACAGCAATGCTGTCAGCAAGTCACCCATTAATATACAGCTGCGTATACTGTGTAATTCCCCATCCAGTTAGCCTTTGTGCATGTGTGTGTTTGTGTGTTCTTCTTACCCGAGTTTAATTACTGCTCATTGTAGCTTGCAGTATATTTGCACATGTTCAGTCTGTGCCCTCATTTCTCAAAAACGCTGAGGTTTCATCATTACTTTGTTAAACTTTTGAAATGATAATTTGGCCTGCAGCATAAATACATTTTCTTATAACAAAAAATATTCTTAGTTTAATCTACCCAACGTCTTTCATCCTCCTCTCTCATATTTTTATCATGCATAGTGTAAATTATCTCCTTTTCCCTCCTGATGCCTGATGGGCTATACTTTTGGTGAGGATATTTATGGTTTAGACCACGTTGGAGAGCACTGACATTCTGTATAGTTTGTCAAAAGCCTCATGTAATTTACACTGAAAGAGGACAAGTTTTCTATCATGTTGTGTTGATTTCTCTTTGTGGGTAACCAAGCATTTTTAGGCCATTCATTCCTTAGTGAACAGATATATCCTACTGTAAGATTGCTCTCTTCGACTGCAACCACTGACACCATAGTAATTTAATAACTCTTAAATCTGAAATAGATTTCATATGACTCGACTTGACTGGAACACTGATAGCATCTTAATATAACTTGTGACCTAAAATAGATTATTAACCATCTGGGTCCCTACAGTAATATGTTTTCATAAATCTCAGTCCCAGTGTGAGAGACGAACAGAAATTTTTATTGGTACCTGCTGGGAAAAACTGACAATCCCTTGCTGTTATTTACAGGAAAGCACTATCTTGTTTCTAGATTCCTGTATCCATATTACTGTCATATCAGATTTTACCCATCGCTGTACTAGATGCTTTTAGACTGTATCTCCCTCTGAGTGAATTATTCTTCCATAGAGTAATTTGCTGTGCAATGCTGTATAATAACTGCAGATATTCTTTTAGTAATGACCAAAGAATCCAGTCACTGGCACTTGTGACCTTATTAAAGCAAAAACATCATGCTACAACATTGGTCTTTTCAGTAACAGAGATAATCTTATGGAAAACTATTGCCCATTGTTTCATGCCAGGGTCGTTCTGCTTTGCTCACCTTTGATATATTTTTGTTTCTTGGCCAAGGCTCAATACAGTTTAGCTTGAATGTAACCAATGGCTTTACAGTATGGCATGTTGTAAAAGCAATTTCCATAGCCCAATGTATGCTATTTATTTAATTTTAATGAGTTTTATTCTCTTTCATTGTTTTTACCTTTCTCCCCATTTGGAATGCTTACTTCCCCATGCTACTAGCAGTTCCCATCACAACTATTTCCTCTGTCAATCTGACAAGAACCCTCTGCCAATATCCTACCCACGAACACATTCAACTGTGTTTGCGTCCTGGGGCCAAACCCTGGCTCTCTGAAGTAGTGAGCGAAAACATTTCTTTTACACCAGGCCTCATTTAAGGAGTCACATCTCTGCTGCATAAACCACCACCCTATCATGCACAGGACATTGAACTGCCTTCAAAGAGTGTATTGCAGTAGCTGTGAGCTTCTATTAGACATCTTGAAGATGTCTTCAAAAGATGGTAAATGCTGTGTGAGCATGACTGATCAATATGCATTCACACTATGTATTAAAATCCAAACACATAGGAAATAAGAATCTGTGAAATAATATTTATAGTCATAAAATTTTACCTCTGTGCCTTCTTCTAAAATGGACTTGTTAGAATTCTCTTTACCAAGACTCTTTCAGCTCATTTCACATCTGCTTTTGAGTGCATTTTTTTCCTTTCCCAAACACAAAACCATAAATCCAAGGAAAGCTGCAAACTTGCACCTTTAACACACCATGAAAAGTATTTTCCTGAGCCTGGGCCATGAAAGCCAGTGTGCTCTAATCCATTAATTTTCCAGCATTACGAGTACAAAATGTAAAGATACTTGAACACCAGCTGAAGATAGACTTCCACTCACCACCGCACTCTCAAGCAGAGCGGAGTCCTGCTGTGTGCTGCAGTGCTTTCTGTCTTCTGCATGAGCATGAGATGAAACTCCGAGCAAGAATAATGTCTTCCCTTGTTGTCCTGTTTCGCTGCCTATAATCCACTAAGTACTTCCTCGCAGAAGGATAAGAGTCCCATCTAATGATCAGTAGGTCTCTGTTAGTCAATTACAAGGTAAATGTTTGTGAAAAATAAGACAGAGGCACAATAATTGCCTGCAGTTGCCAATGTTTCATATTATCAATAAGTTGAAAGTCCAAATAACTGAAGTCCAAATTGCTCAAAATGCATGGTAAGAATTTTAAAAGGTATAATTAAGCTTAGTTATACTAGCTATTGAACAAAAATACACTCGGAGTTCATTCATCTGCCAAAGATTTTATTGCAGGGGTACACACAATTCTGGCAGACAACTGTAGCTAAGTGGTAAGGAACATGAAGTAAACCAAAGGAATAACTTTTTTTCTGGTTTGGTCCAGGCATTCTAAATGCAGCATTTTTTGTCAATTGAGCCAAAATTATAGAAGGAGATATGAAAAATTGTTTTGGAAAAAATTCAAAATGGTGGAAATTCTAGTCTAATCAGTGTAATTTCACCTCCAAAATTTAATCACTTCTTCCTCTTGACATTAACTAATCTGTTCCCCAAATTTCATCAAAATCCATCCATAACTTCTCCAGATATCCTGCTATCAATCAAACAAACAAACGCCAGTGATCACATAACCTCCTTGGCGGAGTTAAAATGTAATTTTTTTTTTTGGTTTGATAATGTACATTTTTACAGAGAATTTGCCTTACAGCTTTAAGTTTCAGTCTTCCTTTCTTTAGCCCTGTCTTGCTTTACTTTGACCCTGTTCTATCAGGTCAACATGGTGCTGAAAAGTGGAGAAAATGGAATAGGAAGGCAAAGCTGCTGATATTTGCCCAAACACATGAAAAGCTATGAGAAGGTTTTAGGAACAGCATGAAGCATTTTAAGTCACTGTCAGTCGAAAGCATCTTCTGCTCATTGGGATGAGACAAAGTGTTCCCCTTCAGTGAATTAAAAGGTAAAGTTAACATGACGGCTCTCTGCAGAGAGGGACACTTTTTCATCAGAGACAGAGAGCTATGTTTGTGTACACATGCACATATGGTGGTTCGTGCTGCTTGTATATCCGTCTGTCTGCTTGTGAGGTCCTGCTGTGGCAGAGTAGGAAGAAGTTTAATTTACACTGTCAGTAAGCTTGTGATGGTGATCAGCATTAATCTCAAACTCATCTTCTCAATTTATCTCAATCACGTGTAGAATAGAGAGAGAGAGAGAGAGAGTGTTTGTGGTGGTGGAGGAGGAGGAGGAGAGGCGTGGAAATCAAAACACAGAGCTTTAAAACTGAATGGATCTGGTTCACAGAATCCAGTCGGCATCTGGATTTAAGGTTACTGTTTTCTATAACTATTTTCTTTCTTTCTTTTTTGTTTCTGTTTAAGGAAATAGCTTTGGTCTAAAACCATATCCTAGTCCTACAGTATTGCTATTAACAGAAATGTGAATTTCAAATCAAGGCAATAATGCAGATATAAGATAAGATAAGATAAGATAAGATAAGATAAGATAAGATAAACTTTATTAATCCCACACTGGGGAAATTTACTTGTTATAGCAGCTTTAGATTCTGAGTACAAGTGATAAAAGTGAAACAAGTGATAAAAATATATAAAAATATAAAGTAGAGAAAATACAATATAAAAGGACATAAAGAAAAATTAAATACATTTTGTGCATCAGTGAAGTACAAAAAAATACAAAAACACTATATACATTAATGAAACACCAACTTAAACATGCTACTGTATATACATACATGAGTAAAATTGAAAGATTTCTTTATTTTGCCTCTTCTATCTTCCTCTAATCCTCCATTTTCTCCTTTTCCACAGTGAACAAGCACAAGCCGTGGATAGAGACGTCTTACCATGGAGTGATCACAGAGAACATGGACACGGTGCTGCTGGACCCTCCTCTGGTAGCTCTAGACAAGGATGCCCCAGTCCCCTATGCTGGTAGGAAACATAAACACATACATAAAGTATGTGTGTGCACAAACGCGCATGCTCAAATAGACAATATACGCACCCTCCCGTCTCTCTCAGGGGCTTCTAGGAACGGATGCTTCTGTACTCTGTGCAGACACTGTGGAAACTTCACACCACAGGAGAAAACAGAAAACACAACACGTTCTCTTAACTCACTGTTTGTCAAGGAGACTGAATTCCATTTATCACCATGAGCAGTGCTAAACAAATACATTTTTGTTGTTAAGAGCACTTTCTTGTCAACACAACATCACATAGCTTAACACAGATAAATAATAAAATCTCGAGGCCATCATTTTAATCTTTTGTTTCTTCAAATGACAAATCAGAGAGAAGAAAGTAAAGTTAGGAAACAAAAAATACCCTTTTACTCCTAATTAGATATTAGTATGTCTGTGTTTGAGTGGATTGGCCCTATCTCCTATAAATTATCTTTTTCATACTCCGGACTTATAAAACATGACTGCTCCAGGGTTAGGTTCATAATTTAATTTTTCACACGGTTTTCACACCGTTATGACCGTGTGAAATCACAGGATTTCACACGGTCATAACGGTTTGCATCACACCTAGCAAATTCCAAATCCTGTTGAGATTACATATGTAAGATGTTATTACAAACTACATTACATACTGATGTACTTAATGTTGAGCTGATCTGAGAATCATCACACAGAGCTAGGGTAACGGTGACAGGAAGCAGAGAGAGAGAGAGAGAGAGAGAGAGAGAGAGATAAAGANTAGGGTAACGGTGACAGGAAGCAGAGAGAGAGAGAGAGAGAGAGAGAGAGAGAGATAAAGAGCTATTATTATTAGAGAATTCTGAGAGTCAAAGAGAAACGAAGAGGCTTTTTGGCAGTTAAAGCTTAACAGCTCATTACAGCGAAATGGCTCCTATTAATCCCAATGCTGACAAGCATGGAAAACTGATATTCAGCAAGTTTTCTTCCTCTGTTTTTTTTTTTTTTTTTNTTTTTTTTTTTTTTTTTTGTATGTGTGTTTATTCCAATGTCATGGCCATAATTCTTTTACATTTTTTCACTGTTACGCTCTGTAAATAATGATCAAATACTGTTGACCTTGAAACATGTATAAACAGCCTGAATCCATGTTACAGGCTTGTTTTGCTGCTTTAAGAGTTGCTCAGCTATGGTGCATACAGTGGAATCCATACGTATGAAGATAAGATAAAATGACATGTGGAGGACAGAAGGAAGATTAACTTCAATCAGTGAAATTTGATTTATATTGCATATTTCCTTACACTAAACACATCTCAATGTGCTTTTCAGAGACATCTGATTGACTAATTAAAAAAAACATTAACCTGAATAAAAGAGGTAATAAAATGAAAGGAAAAGCAGTAAGTGAAAAGACTATAAAGATAACAGAGACCTATACATGCACAGATAATAGTCCATAAAATAAAATAACCCTAACCCTAAAAAAATAAAAATAATGGATCTGAACAAATACAAGAATTGTAGAAATAAATTAGATGTTAAAAATGGAAGAAATCATATAGTAACTGAAAACAATATGAAAAATAATAGGAAAAATCAAAAAAAGTCATAACTCAGAAGATAAAAGAAAGAAGAGTAAGACTTAACAATTAAAACTCAAAAATATGAATGAAATCATTCCCAACTTTTCAATCCAAGAATTGAAAAGAATAAAACAGTAAGGAATAAACAATAGATAAGGATGTACAATCATATTCATAAAAAAGATTTCTTAACTAAAATGGAAAACAGGCAAATATATGATGCAAAAATAGTAACATCGTCATCAACATCAACCTCAGAGTTCTCAGTCAAACAGCATGTATATACAGTATATATAGAGCACCATGGCGACAAAATCCTACAAGTGAGGTGTGAAGGTTAAATGGCATCACAATCAGCACACAGACAAAATCAGATATTAATTTAGATTATTTTTCTCCAAGCAAACACTCGGGTTGCTGACTTTTGAAGGTCAAACCTCATGAAATATAGCAGGAAAGGAAAAGCAAAGCAGTGCAGTGATGCAGACTGGTGATGCTTCTCTTTGAATGTTTTTAATGGCGTGTGGTTTTTATGGATGAAACCCATACAAAAGCTTCCAAGGAGACTCCACATAAAATGGCTTTCAAAAGAACAGCTCTGTCTTCCTCTGCCATTGTGTTTTGTACAAACTCACACCCCTCCTTTTTTCCCGTCATTCTCTCATTCTTTATCTCCTGGAATCTCTATCCAACTGTTCTCTCCAGTCTGTCTCAGCCTCTCCGGTGCCATCCAGCTATCCTTTCTCTTCTCTTCTCTTTTCTCTTCTATCTCTCTCTCTCTCCCCACCTTGCTCCAAGCAAACCCATGTGCAGGCAGTGACTTATGCATTACAGACAATCCCATCAATCCTGCTTTTGTTTCACGGCAGAAAGGAGTGGGTCATCCTTCCACCTCCACATTAATTGCAGTGTGGGAACACAGGCCAGGATTCTTAAGGACTTTGCCTATTTTTCCTTCCCCTTCATCCTTTATTCCCCCTCGCATCCTTTGGCTTCCCATCGCTAATGTTCCTCTTCTACCTCATACCTTCTCCCTCCTCTTCCTCACGTTCACCCTCCTCTCATTCACCTTTTTGTGCTTTGCTCTCTTTCCTGTCTCTCATTCTGTCCTGCCCCCTCCTGTGGTGCCACATTTCATTTTGATATAAACTACCCACATTGGGCCTACCTTCAACATTATACGCTGAGACGGGCATCCTGGAGATGAATTCTTATTACCACATGCCATGATGGCATCCTCTACCCTCCCCCAACACTTCCCTTGGAGCAAAGGTGTGTGGGTCATGGTGGATGTACTGATCAAGCGTTTTCAATCAAATTAGCATGAGGAATGATGGCGGTGGACTCTTGGGTGCTGCAAGGCTGGCAGGTGGCTTCATTTGCTTATTTTTTATCTTAAGGCCATAGTCAACAGGCATAGATTCTCCCCATTCATCATGGCACCAGAGTAGTGCAGTATGGTACATTGTTTCCTCTGCAGAATGCCGTTTCTTCCTAACTCAAAGCATAAAGGAACAAAAGTAGCTGGTGAAGTAGAGAGAAAGGGAGGATGGATAGTTAGAGAGAATAAAGTGAAGAGTCAGAATCACAATGAGAATGTGCCACAATGAAAACAGATTACTGCAGTCATTTGTGTTCGTGTGTGTGGATACATGTTCATGTGTATCTACACACATCTTTAATAGAAAATGCTGCACACAATTTTATTTGTGTCTTGTTAATCTTATTTTTTGGGGGAACGTTGGCGCTGACAAAACTAATTTGTTCTCACTTATTTATTGTGGTTTTATATGAGAAACAAACTATTATCATTGGTCCAAGGCCAGAAATGAGCAGGAAAAACAAAACAAAACAAAACAAAACAAAAAAACATATACAGTGCCATCCACAAATATTGCCAACCTTGGAAAATAAAAGTAAAATGGGCTGTGAAAAAAAAAGTCTTTATCCTCTTGATTTTTCATTCAAAATATTAATAAAAAACAACCTTTAATTAAAGTAAAATAATTGATAGGAGAAATAATTTTTTTTTTTATCATGAAACAAATATTTTTCTCAATCGGCCTTGAAGAGGACATGTGTTTATATTGAGCCCACGCACATTGAAGAGGAAGATTCTTAGCTGGAGAATCTCAAGCATCATAGCTGGAGAATTGCAGATGTTAGTTGCAAATGTTAGCTGCAGATGTTAGTTGGGGTCAAAAAGTCTCCAAAACTATGATCAGACGCCACCAGGACAATTTAGAAAAATATTTGTTTCATGATAAGAATTTATTTTTCTATTCAATTATTTTACTTTATTTAAAGGTTATATTTTTGTTAGTATTTTGGATGAAATATTAAGAGGATAAACAATAAAGGCATTTTTTTTCATAGCCCATTTTACTTTTATTTACCAAGAGTGCCAGTATTAGTGGAGGGCATTGTAACTGCATTTATAAACAAATCTGACTTTTTAATGAGGCACAATGAAAGATGTGAACAGGCTTATAATTATTTTAACCTTAAAAGTTGTGACCAAATGCAATTTGCTCTGCTTAATGCATCTTGCTTGACCTCCAAAATTGACACATACTGTATTTTTTTGTATTTCTGCAGAAATGATGGTCCCATGATAGTTACAGACTCTAATGTGCTATATAGACCAACTCCTGCTCAAAACAGCATGATGACATATAGAATGGAGAATGGAAAAGGAGAGTACATATAAAAGAGAAAATTATAGCATTTTTGCATTAAGGTGCAGTATGAATATAGCTCCTGGTTTTGGCTGTGTTGCTCTTCAACATCCTCACATAATAACAATCAGCTTTAAATCCCAGCCTACCTACAGTAACTACCCGAGAGAAAAGATGCACCGAGGTGACAAACACAGAGGTGCTAATTAAACTGTAGGACAAAGCTAGAGAGAGAGAGAGAGAGAGAGAGAGAGAGAGAGGAGGGGATAAAGAGGAGAGATGAGAGAGAGAGAGGTGGGTAAAGAGGAGAGATGAGAGAGAGAAAAACAGGTATGACCAGGAGATGGGGATATGTTTGAGAATAGACGTGTGTGTGTGTGTGTGTGTGTGTGTGTGTGTG
>VXCM01001224.1:0-21625 GCA_014773175.1 Lucifuga dentata | reverse complement strand
GGGGGGGCAACAGAGGTGATGTGATTGATCATCAAATGATAAGCACCAGTTTTGAAAGGACTTCTGATCAAACCACGCACGTGCCTGTCTACCCTGAAGAGAAGTACAACATATCATTTTGTATCTCTCTCTCTCTCTCTTTCTCCCNCATGAAACAGTCTCTATGCTCTTTCTGAAACATGAAACAGTCTCTATGCTCTTTCTGCTGCGTCTGTCAGCCCAAAGAACATGATGAACCAGTTAGCAGATCTGCATGTGTTTTTGATTTGATTTGATTTATTTTTTTAAATTTTATTTTACATATGTAGTAAATGTTGATGTTTTCTTTGTTAATGTTAACAGCCATAATTAAACCAGTAACAGCATATTCTTATGAGGGTTGATTGATAAGTTCTGAGCCTGACACATAAGGAAGTGAGCAAAACTTATCTTATTTTAAACTGACCAAAAATGAGTGATAATGAACTTGCTCACTGATATGTATAATTGTGGCTTTGAACAAGTTCAGCACCCACCCTGCTGATTTTGACCTTTTGACCTTATCATCTGTTACCATCATTTTCACTTAAACTGCCATGCTTATAGAATTATTTTTTTGGACCAATTATTGGAAATAATCATAATCTACTTTTCTGTGTTGGTAATAACTCCAGTAAGGATACAAATACTAAACAAAGAGATGTGAAGAAATGATAAATATCGCATAACATTTAACAATTTAGTTTGTATGGATTGCAACTATGGAAATCTTTCCTTTTTTTCCCTTTTTTTTTTTTTTTGTTTAGGGCAGGAAAATGGTTCTCAGTGAACAGTGAGAGCATGTATTGATATTTCATCCATGCCTTAGAGCATGAGGTTCAGTTTTACTCCTCCACAAGTCAAGTCTATTTGTACCGCCCAAGATCACATACAATGTCTCAAAGGGTTTTACAGACCCACACATTAGAGGTTCCCGTCCCAGCCCAAGCTCTCTAAGAAGATGAGGAAAAACTCCCTAAAAACCTTATTGTATAAGGAAAATGTAGAAAAGTCGTGTGAGAATGGAAAAAGCCTGACAGATAAGTGGTGAGCCCCATCCACCTGCTACACTCACTGCTGACCTATCGTAGACATAGGCTGGCTTTTCACTATCCCACACCAGAGATCACACCTACCTTTTGTTGGATGGAGGGTTATGCTCATTCAAAATATGATGAGAATAGATGAGTTTTGAGTAGGGATTTAAACATTTCAATCTAGTCAGCCTCTTTTATGGCTGGAGGGAGTTTATTCCAAAGAAGAGGAGTGCGGTAGGAGAAGGCGCTGTTTTTGAAGAGTTTTGTCTTGGGCCTTGGGATAATGAGCAGATCTGCCTCCTGGGATCTCAAAGGACGTGGGGGAACATATGAGGTAATGAGGTNGGGATAATGAGCAGATCTGCCTCCTGGGATCTCAAAGGACGTGGGGGAACATATGAGGTAATGAGGTTCCTTCAGTATAATGGGTCCAGGCCGTACATTTTATGAGTAAGGAGGAGAAACTTAAAGTCAGCCCTGGCATTGATAGAAAGCCAATGTAGGGAGGCTAAGAAAGGTGTGATATGTTNAACTTAAAGTCAGCCCTGGCATTGATAGAAAGCCAATGTAGGGAGGCTAAGAAAGGTGTGATATGTTTGAATTTATGGGTTCTAGTTAAGATCCAGGACGCAGTGGTTTGAACAAGCTGCAGTTTTTTCAGAGCAGTAGAACTTAAGCCAGAGAAAAGTACATTGCAGTAATCTAGAGGTTACAAAGGTATGAACTAGAGTCTGGCACGCTAAGGAATGGTCTAATCCTGGATATATTGTGGAGGTGAAAATAGACAATCATGGTAATATTATTAGTGTGATTACTGAAGGGCAGATCTGCATCAAATGTTACTCCAAGGTTTCTAGCAGCTGAAGATTGCTTAATGGGACCGTGGTCAAAATTTACAGAAATTTCCTCGGGAGCAATCTTTCTTTTCTTTAGGCCTAGGATTAGCATTTCAGTTTTGTCAACATTTAGAAAAAGAAAGCTCCTTGTCATCCAGTCTTTAACAGCCAGGAGACAGGCTCCAGATTAGAAATTGCGAATTGACCATTTGGATTTATGGCAACATAAAGCTGTGTATCATCAGCATAGGAGTGGGAATTTATACTGAAGCTGTGAAAATTAGGTCACCAAGTGGGAGCATATAAATCAAAACGAGTATGGGACCAAGTACAGAACCCTGAGGAACACCGAACCTTACAGGATAATGAGATGATGTTGTATCATTAAATGAAACAAATTGAGTCCTATTTGTAAGGTAGGACCTGAACCAAGAAAGTGCCATGTCATGGATTCCCAGGTAGTAATATGTCATGCAATATGTCATGGCCAATAGTATCAAATGCTGCACTAAGATCAAGGAAGATTAGAATAAAAGTGGAGCCATAATCAGCAGTAAGAAGCAAATCATTAATTACTTTGGTCAGGGCGGTTTCAGTGCTGTGAAATGGCCTCAAACCAGACTGGAAAGGCACAACCCCTGTGGAAAGGGACTTATTCATGATATTTAGCAGGCTAGGGCCAAGTGCTGGGCATAAGTCTTTAAAAAAGTTTGGCAGGGAGAGGATCAAGCATGCAGGTGGTGGGTTTAGAAGAGGCTACTAGCTTAATTAAACTATCTAAGGAGACTATGTCAAATTGACTGAGGATTCATGGTGGTGGACGTTTTTGTATATCCGCAGTTGTGGCTATCACCACCATGGAAGAAGAATTTTCAATTTCCATCTTCATTTCCATCATCTTATTTGTGAAGAACTCTATGAAATCATTTGGGGAAAATGGGAGCTCGTAGCAACAGGTGGTTTGTTTGAGAGTTGATCAACTGTGTCAAACAGAAACTTTGGATTGTTCTTGTTGGCATTAATGAGTTTGGAGTAGTAGGTGGTTCTAGCAGAGGAAAGAGCATGTTTGTAATTCCATAAACTATTAGAACACGTAAGTCAAAATAGCTCTAGCCTGGTTGAGCGTCATCTATATTCTAGCTCTCTGCAGACCTGTTTGAGTTACCAGGGGCCAATTTATCATTCTGCAGGACCATACTTTTAAGGGAGCAATGGACTCCAGAGCATTTACAAGTACAGAATTTACATTGTCAGTTAACTTGTCCAGTGAGTATTCATTATGACAAAAACTAAAAAACACCTACAGCCTGAGGAAGTTTTTCATTGAGCTGAGCCACAGTGTCAGTTAGTTCAGCTAAAAAAGGTACCTAAATTGTCTTTGTTAGGTATAATTGCCTCAATTTAAAAAGTGTTGAGAAAATGGTCAGATAACATAAGCAGATGAGGAAGTATTTTCAGAAAGGTCATGGCCACGTGCCAGAACTAAATCTAACGTGTGACCCCACCTGTGAGTCGGCTCACTGATGCACTGAAAAACCTGCTGAGTCAACAAGGGTCCCCTCACTAAGGGAAAACCTTAGTGAGGGGATCAGTTTTGACATCAAAGTGAATATTAGCATCTCCTGCAATTATAATATTGTCAGGTATAATATAATATCGACAGGTTACCAGGTCTTCAATAAGGATGGAGAATTCATCTAAGAACTGTGAATATGGGCCAGGAGGGTGGTAACATCAATGTGAAGAGGCTGTATTATGCCAGATTGTGAGCATGCTGTGCTAGGGTCAAGGTTAGTAATTCAAAAGAGGAGAAATCAGCAGTGTAAACTCTACAGGTGCCAAGGTTAAGGGATGGATTAAAAACAAAACCTACACCTACACCTTTTTTGGAAATACGACCCACATGAGCAGAGATATAATTTGGAATCCACACCCCATCTCTTGTTGTTTGCTCTCAGCAGGAAAGATGCATTAGCCTTGTTTGTCCCTCTTCATCCTCTCAATCCTCTTTCTGGTTTCTGCTCTTCCCCACCCCTCTTTCTCTCTTTCTTTCTCTATTTCTCTTTTCCTCCTACTTCTTCATTCATATTTTTCATGCCTGATGCTTTGTCGTGTTGGGTTTGCCTCATATCATTGACTCATCTCTCACTTGAACTGCTAAACTGGGCCTGTTGTCTGCTGTTCATGAGGTTTGAGGTTTGATAGATTTAGAAACATGTTAATGTGGTGGTATAGAGAGTGTTATTAAATTTATATATTTCCCTAAATAATCATAGATGTAAGAAAATGACGTGTTTGGTTCACAGTGGTTCTCAACCTTTTTTTAACAATTACAATGTCTGACTAAACCAAAACATTAAAACACTATAAACGTCACCTCACTTCACCAATCAACTCTGAGAACAACTGCAGGAAAACCTCAGTGTGCATATGTGCACTACTGAAATTAAGACGTTTGCAGTATGAGTGTGAAAAGTTACTGATACTTGCATAGAATTATTTCTTAACCCCGTTTATCTGTGCAATAATTTACCACAATAACAGAATTTTCATCGATTTCTTGTGATTCTCTGCAGAAACATCCAGTCATCTGGCTTACTGCCAAGGGGTGTGTCATATCTCACCAGTGATACACGTATCACAGTTTGAGAACCACTGCTCAACTGGATTATCATCCAGTCCTGATATTCATTCAGCTTTGTGAGGTTGATTTCTTAACAATTAGCCAGTTTTAGCTTTTTAAGAGAAGAAGTTGTAAGTTTTAGCATTATACGACAGGATATGTAAATTGAAGTCTCACAAATATTTTAATATGTGAGTTATATAATATTTGTTAGGCCAAAGAAAAAGTACCAGAGAAATAAATGCAGCTGTTTGTTCTTTGTGAAGGTTCACATTGTTTCATAGATGAAATGAAAAATGAAAAATGAAAAAATGTCAAGCTCAGACAGACATTCTTGTTGGAGGTTAATTAATTTACATTTATTAATTCATTGTTTAGCTGATTTAAATTTAGCTTTGGATAGTTTATCATTACTAACTGACTCAGAAACACAGGACGTCCTGTGTGGGTGTTTTACCAGCTGAAATAAAAGCCATGCAGCGACAGTTTGAGTGTTTACCAGCTTCTGACCTGTTGCAGCTTTATAAATTGATTTTTGTGAACTTTTGACCCAGTCTGCACAAACACATTTGCCACTTGGTCGGTGTGTGTCAGTGTGTGTGTGTGTGTGTGTGTGTGTGTGTGTGTGTGTGTGTCTGTGCAGTGCTTCTATAAATGATAAAGATTTTTCTTTGAGATAGTAGATTTCTTTGTTGTCAACAAACTATAATTGATTGTGCTTAGTCTGCTGAGCATTCTTTCTCTTATGCTTTTGTGTGTGTGTGTGTGTGTGTGTGTGTGTGTGTGTGAATCGACACTGGTTTCCTTCTGCTTAGTACTGGCGTAAGTACAGAGTACAGCATGCACATCAGCAACACAAAGGTGCAAGCAGGGAGTCCACTGCAGCACGCTGTACTGTGATTAAGGCAGAAAATGTGAGTTAGACATGTACACGGACAGAATTAATAGGATTCCATGGTGCATCCATTATACATATATGGGGAAGAGTCTGCCAGGTGAGGAAATGATGCGATGTGGCTTACTCCAATTACAAGATTTACATGTTTGTGTAAATTGATTTGTAATCAACATCTGGGTCTGTTACTGGGAGTAAGCCAAAGTCAATTCATGCTGATTTCAGTTCAATTATGATGTTTACATGACATTTGAAAACTTGATTTATTGCCAGAGTATAATCAAAATTTTAACTTACTGAATGTAACTAAATCAAAAAACACACCAAATGCAGCAAACACAAAGAGGAAGCTGAAAGAAGCAAGAAATTATGTTTATTTCTCCTGCTTTTTCATCCACTATAGTTCCGTGTAATCATCCAGCAAAATGTTTGTAAACTGAAGCTCAGAGCCGAAATATCCAGCATCTAACATTAAAAGTCTCTTAATAAATAAAAGTCTCTTAATAAATAAATGTCAGGAGAAAATAAGGTTGTAACACATTTTCCAGAGTACAGTGACAAACAGTAAAACCTGATTCATTTCTGCAGGATTCAGTGGGGATCATTGTGTCTTTCCACCACCTAATTGGATCCATAGAAGCTGGTCAGAGTAATTACATATCCAGTAATGCTCCACTGGAGCTCCATCATCAACAAGGTGTCAAGTTGCTCACAGCGTCAAACAACCTCTTAGCCTCTGAATGATTTTCTGCAGGTCTCAGTACCTTCACTTATTACCCTATTACCCAATTCTCTATTCTGCATTGGATCTTTCTTACATTTCTTGACACCATGTGATGAATTTCAGCTAAATCCATTTTCTTGTGCACTGTGATGAGTGCTGAGGCTGATTGTGTGTGTGCGTGTGCACGGACGGGCATGTATAAAAAAAAAAAAGAAAAAGTTGTCTACCCTCTGTGGTTTTTTTTTAATCAAATGTACAGGAATAGTTTAATTTAGACCAACATTTGTGATTTCTTATGACTTTTACATTTAGGCAGGCATCTGGCTCTTGTGCGTTTTGTGTCATTTCTTGTTGTTTGCTCTCTTGCTCTCTTGATGCATATGCATAAACATGCATGTTTATGGTGTGCTTTTACTGATCATCTGTCTCCAGAAAAATCTCTGGAAGTGTGTGTATACAGCAACTACACATGATTCTTAGATAAACTATTTAGATCATTTTTTTTATTGTCAATTGTTTCATTGTTAATGTAATTGTGATATATACAATATGATCGTAATTCCTAATTTGTAGTAACAATTAATAAGTAACAGCTTGAGGAATGAAGGTTAGCCGCAGCAAGACAGAATACATGGCTGTGAATGAGAGGGACTCAAGTGGAATGGTGAGGTTACAGGGAATAGAGATAAAGAAGGTGGAGGATTTTAAGTACTTAGGGTCCACAGTCCAGAGCAATGGAGAGTGTGGAAAAGAGGTGAAGAAACGTGTGCAAGCAGGTTGGAATGGGTGGAGAAAAGTGTCAGGTGTGATGTGTGACAAAAGAGTCTCGGCAAGAATGAAAGGAAAGGTGTACAAAACGGTGGTGAGACCAGCGATGTTGTATGGCTTAGAGACAGTGGCACTGAGGAAAAGACAGGAGGCAGAGCTAGAGGTAGCAGAGACTAAAATGCTGAGGTTCTCTTTGGGAGTGACGAGGATGGATAGGATCAGGAACGAGTACATCAGAGGGACAGCGCATGTTAGATGTTTTGGAGATAAAGTCAGAGAGGCCAGACTGAGATGGTTTGGACATGTACAGAGGAGGGATAGTGAACATATCGGTAGAAGGATGCTGAGGTTGGAACTGCCAGGCAGGAGGCCTAGAGGAAGACCAAAGAGGAGATTTATGGATGTAGTGAAAGAGGACATGAAGTTAGTTGGTGTGAGAGAAGAGGAGGCAGAGGATAGGGTTAGATGGAGGCAGATGATTCGCTGTGGTGACCCCTGAAGGGAAAGCTGAAAGGAAAAGAAGAAGAATTAATAAATAACAGCTTATTTTCCTGTAAAGTAGCCTAGCTTAAAAATAAGTACAAAACAACCATACACAATACGGTTTTCAAAGCTGGTAATTCCACATCTCTTATATAAAACTGCTTTGTTGCAAAGGTGACATAAAATTTATCCAGCAAAACTTATTGTAAACATATGGTTAACATGCATAATTTAAAACACAAAAAACAGAGAAGGGTTTTGTTAGCGCTCACCATGAACATGTATTACACCATCAGAACACACATTCATTTGTTCCTTTTTAATTACTTAGTTTCTGTAATGTCACTTCCATATCACCTCCTCTGTAAAAAGAAGAAGAAGAAAAAAAAAAACTGTGTTGTGCCATCTGCAGATGAAGGGAGTCAGCGGCAACTTCTCGACAACAGATGTAAAATGCATCAGTAAAAGGCTCCAGGAATTATCAAGTTTCACATTCATGGCTGCAGCTTTAACTTTGTTTTTCTAAAGATTCACATGGAGTCACTTGTTGACTCCATGTGAATCAATGTAAAAACAATGCCTGGTTGACTTGAGTCTGAGGGAGACAGACAGAGGAAGTGAAAAGTAAAGCGCTGACACGAAGAGCTGCTGGCTCTTTTCTGACATGACAGCTGAAAGAGTCTCCTCTCAAGGATAGAGCACTGACCCATGGTCCTGATGCAAGTTAACATGACTTAATGAAATGTGCAGTGAAATGCAGCTGAAACTAATCCAGTAATTTTGCATTTTCTCTCTCTCTCTCTCTCTCTCTCTCTCTCTGTGACAGCAGTTTGACAGGGTTNAATTTTGCATTTTCTCTCTCTCTCTCTCTCTCTCTCTCTCTCTGTGACAGCAGTTTGACAGGGTTGCACTATCCTGACAGGCCAATTAGACTTTAATTTTCATATCGTCTTCGCTCCATTTGCTCTGTTCATGTGGGCATAAAATAAGATAATCTGACTGTTGGACAGTGTGTGACATCGGAGTCTCTCAAACGAACTTTATCCTCCATCATCAGTCACCTCTTCACCTCTGTTGGTTTCCTCTTTGTCTTCTCTTCAGTTTATCTTAGCCTTTACCCTTTCCACTGTCTCTCACTTCATCTCTCATCATTGTCATCACACAAATTACAGTAAATAAGTAGGAAGACAGTTAATGCTTCCTCCCTAGGAGATTTATAAAGCTTCTTTCCATCAAACTCTACCCTACCCAACACTTTGTTGTTGAGGCAAATTATTCACAAATAAATAGGGTTAAAGTTTAAAATTAAAAAGTTTTAAGGTTAGTTAAAATTCTGTAATCAAGATTCAGACTGTTTTTTTTCTTCTTGAAAATAGCCTGTTCATATCCTCAAGTCTAAAAAACAGTTGGCTCAGTACCACACTCAGTCAACGTTCAGTGTTAGTTTATGTCTTTGACTCAGTTCAATTCCATTTTGTATTTTGTTATAATATTAAAACTTGTGTGTGTCTGTGTGTGTGTAAAAGCTGGCATCAGTGATTTGTTTTTGTAAGCCAGGCAGCTACTCGGTCAAAAGTCAACATAATGGCATAGAACCTGTAGCTACCCCTTCATCAGAGCTCACACCTTTGAATGTTTAATGCTGTGTGTTTGACAAATCGTGGGCTGATATTGTTCAGATGCCAGGTAGTCTGTGTAGAACTTTCTTTTCCATCAGCTTTAAGTGGAGATGAGGCTGACACAGTGACAACTGGCACTTTATTTTTAGATAGTCAGTTGCCAGCGCTGCCAGAAAACAAGATGCAGAGATGCCATTTGTCTTGTCTGTAGCTTGTTAAAACAACACAACTCCAATTCTGTGCTAAGTGTTTTATTTTTATTACACCTCAACTCATATTTTTTCTCTTTCAATTCTGACACTGCAGACACAATGCAGTTATGTTAAACTGGGTCCTGGATTTAAATCTGGGCGGGGCCTTTCTGTGTGGAGTATGGATGTTCTCCCCATGCCCGTGTCCTTTCCTCTGGGTGCTCTAGTTTCCTGCAGCAGTCCAAAGTCATGCACATTAGGTGAGCTGGAAACTCCAAATCACCTGTAGGTGTGAATGTGAATGGCTTTGTGTGGTACTAGCAGCCTGGCCAAGATTTATCCTGCCTCTCGCCCAATGAATGCGATGATAAGGCTGAATTATGTTTTCCACGCAGACATTCGCATGGACATGAACTGACATGGAAACGTGATTAGCAGATGCATGGTGCTTTTATTCACAGTGCAGTTGGTGGTGGTGTGGTGTGATGTGCGTGTCACACCTACTTACAATCATATTGTGCTATGATCCCAAACTGTAGTAGTAGTAATTGGTTACAGGTATTTTATCAAAAACTCATGCCTGCAGCACATAGTATCATAGAAGAAGTCCATTGTTTCCAAACCCATGATGAGTAACTTTCATAAGGAAGGGCTGCTTCTCCTTTTCACTTCCTTTTTTTTTGCTTTCACGTCAGTCTCTTAAATGTTTCCATGCCTTCCAGTGCAATGTCTCTTCTTTTCTCATATTTTGTGAGATTTTATGCCAGAATAGCTTGTCATCTGGCCGTCTCGATGATCTTCCATTTAGGGGTCGTACAGATTCCTGTATTTATGAACCTTTGCTACTAGCAGTCCTCCACTTTTTTCCATGCTGAGATACAAAATGTGTGATGTGCACAGACAGGTGGAAATGGATTGATAAGTGCAGAGTAGAACACAAAAGTAGTATGTGATGCATTTATGCAAATTTTCAGGGAATATGTGTCTATAAATAGAACTGTCTTAGACCACAACATCATTTTAGACGAGGTATTGAAAAAGGTTGAAAAAATATCCTCAGAAAATGTAAGTATATTAGGGATGTAAAGAATATTCTTCCTGAATCTAATTATCTTCCCTCAGAATAATCTCTTACTTCTAATTTTGGCCAGTAGCTTTTAATATCTCTCTGCTTTTCTCCCTTTTGTAGTTTCTGTGTGTGTGTGTGTGTGTGTGTGTGTTGCTCCATATCCACTGTATCTTCCTGTGCAAATCACTTTGTCAAGCATGTTTATTTCTCTTTATCTTTCAGACTCTCTTTCAAGCATCTCAGCTTTTCAGCTCTATAAAATGCTCCCTGTTTACCACCAGTCAATTGTTGATGATTGCTGCTGTTCAGTAAATTACATTCCATCCTCGTGGTGCAATCCACACCTAATTAAGAGTCTCAAACACACAAACACACACAGACACACATATACACATAACCTTAAAGCAAGTTTTGTGCTGCCGGACATGGGTCTCCAGGGTCAATTATGGCAGTGTAATGATTGTAATTGGCTAATTTTCAGCCCATTACCCTACTTTATGTTCCATGCAGCAGGCTGTAATTCAGTGAGGCAGTGATGGTCGGTCTGGCTGTGGATGATAGATGATAGTCAGCATGAAAATAAGAGAGGACGGTCATTAATAGTGTCGAGGAATGAGCTGTCATGCCACCAGGCAGGGACAGAGTGAAGGACGAGAGACAGGAGACCCTGTCCTTGCTGTGGTGGGAGGACCGGAAGTTCAGTATTACAGGCAATATACAGTAGAGAAAAACCTTCTGCTACTGTGTTTTAAGTTTCTTCACAAGTTTGGTGCACATGGATGGATTCAAAATGGGCTTTTTTTTAGTTTTTTGTTGTTTTTTTTTTACTGTGCTGTAATTGTGTATATGATGATAAAATACAAACTTTCTTGCACCTGCAAAATCGAGTTGATTCAGCAGTCTGAATTATTAGATCCATCCTCTTCACAGTGCATGTCATATCAGTGTCACTTCTGACATCCAGTTCAAAAGCGCTGTCATTATGTCACCTCACCACGTCTAAATTTGTGTGAAACATCAGTGAAGTGTTGTCCCTGTACTTGTTTTATTTCATTGTGTGTTACCCTCCCTAATTTCTTTGCTTGGCCTATGCACATTATGGCATTTCACTCACAGCGGAGAGCTCGATCGTGTCTGAAAAGGTTCCACACAATGTGACAGCTTCACCTGCTGCCATCCCTTCTTTCATCTACTGACAGAAAAAAAAAAAAAANGAAAAAAAAAAAAAACAGGAGTGCTCTTTTTTTTCCAGAAGTGCCAGAATGTTTGAAAGGCAATTTTGAACGAGTGACAGAGTAATGGATGAGGGCAGTAAGGACCATCAGTCAAGTGCTGAACTAAGTCAGAGTTGTAGCTAACATGCACTTAAAGCCACTCTCCTGCTTCTGCACTCTATTTCTCTTTCAGATGAAACACTTTAGCAGGAAGTAATATGTGCTGAAAAGTTCTTCACAATACAGATATATTGTGTAGAGAAAATGTCCATGAATTTCCGGTTGTTACAGTGAATGACTTTTTGAACCTCTCTTTTTGAATGAATGCCGTTGAAGTCATCATCTGCCTGTCAAAGTGAAGTAACTTGAAGTCTGGCAAAGTGAAGAGTGAATCAGAGAGTGGACATGTTATTTTATCATGAGCTACAGAGGCTAAGAAGGACTGATATGCCACTGATGATCTGTTCAGGCAAGAAAATACCTCATGTGATATTCTTAACATCCCGAGGACAGGATAGAAAAATGGTAATAATATGAAGTAGAAGTAACAATAGATTAAAATTTGGTAAAAATACATAAAGTTGGTATTTGGCAGTTACATACAAGTAGATACATTAAGGCCTGGATTACTTTGTTTTATTTTGATTAATAGCTTATAGTAGTTTTTTGTTTGTTTGTTTTAAAGTCCTTACATTTATATGCACACTATGCTCAGAGTTTTGTCTGTACTGCAATGAAGTAAAAATGTGGAATAACACATATGCAGGTTTAAAAATAATAGGATTCTGTCATGTGGAAAATACGACTCATTTTTTAATCAATGTCTGCTGATGGATCGTTTACATGCTTGAGTAAATCATTTAAAATCACATCATCTAGCTGTTACTCAGAGTACACCAATGTCGATTTATGACAATTTCCATCTGATTATGGTGTTTACATGACATTTGAAAATTTGATCCATTGTCTCACTTGACTAATTGCTGTATATACTGTATACACTTACATTGTATGCATGATGCCTTGGCTATGTTCTACAGCACTGCGGCCGGAGGAATCTAATTCAGAAATTGCTTCAGCAAGCAGCAATCACAGGCACATTTTCTTCAGGAATGCATTTCTAGTTTCCTCTTATAATTTCTAATAGTGTTATTAGTTTTCTCACATAGGTTTCATCTTCTGTTGGATCCCTGAGGATTTGTTTGCCTCTGCTAATTGTAGAGAGTAAGTGGGACTAAAGGGAGCAAGAAACAGAAACTCCCTTGTCTCTGTTCCTCTACCTCCCATAGCACAGATGAAGACAGTCTAATACCTTCATGCCCTTCTAAGCCCTTTTGTTGACCTTTTCATGTCCTTTCACTCTATGACAACACAGCCTCTCACTATGAGATGAGGATGTTGTCAGCTCACACTTCATTTGGCTGGGGAATGGTATGGTGAAAATCCAGTTTGAAGATCAGATTACTGAGACCAACCTCAGAGATGTTCAGAGGCCTGTTGGGCCAAGTAACTGCAAAATTAAATGGAATGTATCTATATCTCTGAATGCTATACAGTGAAAGCATATTTAGACAAAAATATGGATACAAAACTTGTTATAATGCCTGTTTTCTTCCACATTTGAATAGGTTAACTGCAGGCTGAAGGCTGCCATTTGGCTTGAGAAAGTGTGTAGTTTGTTTTGTGTATTTTATTATTTTTTATTTTTTTTTAAGTAAAAAGTAAGAAAATACATGCAGCATTGATCATTTACATGGTATGTCATTATAATTGATCTACTTTTAAGGTATTCAGAACTAATAAAGTGCATTTTTGCAGGGAATATTGTTTATGCTTGTCTTTATATAAAGAAATATTACCTAAAACAACTGTGTTTCTCAACTTTGAGCCATTCTCAAACATAAAAGCCTATAATTATGGCTGTGTCACTCTACAGTTTCAAAGAAAAATCAGTTTCACTTCTTTGATGATTTTGTAACTTTATGCATATCCTGTACACACTTTTTTAAAGAATCCTTTTAGCATCAAATATTTGCAACAGTACAAACTTTTGCCAACTGAAATGCCATTGCACTGATGGGGCCAGCGGTGGCCTAAAAGTTTCACTAGCCCCTCACTCATTACTCCCCCCCCCAACCACCACCACCACTACCAAATTGATGAGCCTGGATGTACTGGGTGCCTTCCTGGTGTGAATATAAGCAACTGTGTGGGTGTGAAGCAGGCACAATCAGAACTGGCTGCATCTTCCACTTTCTGTTTATGATTCTCTATAAATGGAGGCTGATGTCTCTAAAATCAACAAGACCAGCTCACATTTACCTAAGCAGAAGACCTGACAAGTGATCAAACATGACAGCGTTAGCGTTCACCTGCCGCCTGTTATGACAAACATAACGAGCATGCAGAGATCAATAAAAGTTGACAGATTAGGTTATCTTAACCTCCACAGCATATCAAAGCTAACTGCTCATTACCTCCCTTCAAGATGTTTTCTCTGCATTTACCTTCCTGATGAATGCTGCATGTGGTCTCGCCCCACAGCCCACACCCATGCTGGCCTGCCTGACTGACGCCTCAGTTATGTCATTTTAATAAGTATGCATTAGCATGCGAAAGGTCTCCTGAGGCTCTCAAATGCCACCTGTCAGATTTCATTGAAGTTGTGTTTGCTTTCCTTCATGTATAGTTAAACATCCATGAAAGATAATGTGAAAATGATTATCTGCCCATGAAGGTGGGGCTGAAAGGCAGAGAGAGAGAGAGAGAGAGAGAGAAATTTATTTCAACTCATTGCAGAGTTTGACATGGTGCTATCTGTTCACAGATTTAAAGAGCAGGAAGCACAGTCTGCAAGATAAAGCCCCTTTCACACATGTATACTAGAACAATGCAGGACTACCTGGTGTGGGAATGTTCCTAGAGTACTCCTTTCACACTTGCATTCAAGTGCAGGACAATAGCAGATTCACCTGAATCTGAAATTCCTGGTTAGGTATGGGTGGGATCATCCCACCAAACCGGTTGGTGGCAACAAGGCACCCAAAAGCGGCTTTGCCAACCACCAAAATGTGGAGAATGAAGTAGAAGAATAAGGCAGGACATGACACGACACACAAAATACGCTGCATTTGGTCATAAACCACCGAATCCCTTAGTGTTCCTTTAACTTGACAAATAATTTTGTGCTCTGCCGTAATGGACAAAATCTCCCTGATCTCCGAATTGCTCCACTTTCCAAACATTATTTCAATTAACGAGCAGCAGTATTGGAAATCTAGCATGTTGCCGCAGGTTTATTGTTACTACGAGTGAGTTGCAGGACAAATACGTCATTGACATGCCCACTCATTCATTCCTGAAATGTCCCTGCCCCCTGTTCACACATGAATCTGATGCAAATTAGGAGGCTGGACCCAGAAATGCAAAGAATATTTTTCTCATACCCACATAACCTTTTTTTGGCCTCCAAAAATGGCTTTGAATCAGAATTCTGACTTTTTAAATCTTAGTTTTGGATCACATTAGATACACATGTCCTCCAAATGCATTAAAAAAAAAAATCACAAAGCAGAGGTTTTTGTACTCTGGCTTAAACACTGACCAGTTACATCATTCTCTTACTTGTCAAAAACATCACAGTCTGTCCTTTAATTGATTGGTGTGCATGTGTATGCTGCATCTGGTTACTGTGCTCAACGTTTTTTTTTTTTTGTTTGTTTTTTTTTCCAGCAAAAGTCGTCTTGCAAAGTGACTATTAGTCCATTGAGAGTTAATTACAGCAAGAGTATGGATTGCTTAATGAGCTACCAGGATTTCTATGAAAATGACAAATTCATCAGATGGAACATTTGCTGCACTGGGAGGAAATTCCTCTCAGCAGAGATCATGGAAAGAAGTTGGATCCATAAAAACAAGGGCTGCATGTGGATGAGTTGATGGCAGTCAGTGTTGGGGTAGTTACTCTTAAGTAATCCCTTACAAATACCTCTTTTTTTTTTTTTANCTTTTTTTTTTTTTACATTACTCTTCTTACAGTTGTGGGATGACATTACTCAAAGATCTTGTGGAGGGGTTGCTTGTGAAGTTTGCCGCTGAGGTGATTCAGACTTGGACATACATTGAAGTGGTATTATTGACACATATGTTCATTAAATAAAATAACGAGACTGTCTCTGCTTATCACGGGACCCAGTCCTCTTTTTTATTTATGCTCTCCTCTCCAACATGCATGTGTGAGACAAAATTGGATGAGTCGAGGTAAAATAATTTTCCTTTGACAGGTTTCCTTCCAGCATGGCCTCCATTATGTTACTCATACAATCTTTTATTATTTCAGCATTAGACAAATTTCTTGTACTTGGCTTGGACCCATGCCACGCTCAGCAAAGCCTCCATTTCCTGCTGTTGCTGGGTCATTTATTATCCAAATATTCTGCTTGATAAGGCGATTTCAGCTGGTTACATTTTGTGGTTTCTGTGTCCATGTTTTGGGGATTGATAGGATGGATTTATTCAAAATTAGCATATTTGGTATTTAACATTACCACTTTTTAAAGTGGGCACTGTTTCATTGCATACTGCTCAAATCCAGCTTTTTGCTGCCACAATTTTTTTTTTTTTTTTTTTTTTTTTTTTTTGTATGACCCAAATGATGACCATGACTAGGAGCATATTCCAACTTTATCTTTGTTCTATGTTATTTAGTATCCCTGCATAGTAAAGTTTTTCCTGTTCTGATATTCTTTCTCCTGCCCCCAGACATTTCTGAGCAGAGCGAGTATTCTCAAGTGTTCTCACTTGACTTTTTTCGTATACTTTTATTTGATTGGATTTTTTCCTGTGTGAAACTGAACCAAAGGAAGCGGTATTTTAACCAGAGCAAACTAACTACAGGTATGAAAATGCCCTTTTCAGGATCTGTAATGGGGTCCACCTATTGAGTATGTGGACTGTACAGTGTTACAGGACTTTGTAACTAGAAAAACAAAACATATGATTACACTGACCTGTTTATGTAATTAAACTAAACTAAACTAAACTAAAACTAAACATATGCAGTAACTTATCCACCATCATACATAATTCCCTCCTGTCTGTGTTCTGTGCAGTTGGTAACGTGACATGATCCTGTTTACCATTTCATAGATCTTTACCATTTCATAAATCTTTTACTTTTTTTGATTTAAGGAAATATTTGATAAAATAAGTTGGAATGTTTGTTATTATAACTGTGGCATAGGTAGGCATGTTTGGAGCACTGTCTGTAGGCAGAATTTCCTTCTTTGTCAGCTGGTGGAACAAGAAATAGGATAAAATACAGATTCACTGACACAAAGGGAAAAAAAAGAGAAGGTGTTGCAGAAAGAGAGGGATGGGCAAGTATGAAGGTGCTTTTATTGTAAGTAAAGTATGGAGTGGAGACCTATGGGCCATTAGAACGGTGTAGCAGTAAATGGCTGGCTGTGAGTATTGTCAGTGTGTCTCTTTATTCTTAGAGCCCAGTAAAAAGCCACTTTGATGCTCCATTTTCAAAGAAGCTCAAAGTGCAATTCAAGGTGCCATCCTGTGTTCTGATGCCAAAGTCATCAGTCCAAGATTCCCCATGACCTTTCAGTCAAGGGAAGTGTTTACCCAGCAGGAAACCAGCCTCATTTCATGGATCAGGACACACTGATACACAAATACCTGAGCCAATTTATAATCTCTGAATGAAAATGTATCAAAATGTCAATTCCAAAAAGTTTATTTTACATAATCACTGCTTAAATTGTTGCTTTATTTCAGGCGTGTTACTTATATGTGTTACAGTTTGTATTCTGTCAGAGAAAAGACTTGGTCTAGAGAGCTGTAAAACTCACAAATTTAGAACTATAGATAATCCAAAACAGGAAAGAAAACAGAAGGAAGATTTACAATAGTGTCTCAAGTATTTATTAATAAATTATGAAAGCTTTAAAACACACATTTCAAGCAGGAAGAAATGGGGTGATGTTTTCCTATTATGCATTTTTCAAAATTGTGATTTAGCTCTTTGTGTCTTTGTGACACTGTTAAGGCAATGCTATTTTTGTATGAAAGTCTAACTCAATTGAGTTGAGCTGCTCAGAAGCGGCGGCCCAAAATTAATAATAGGGGAAAAAAAAAAAAAAAAATCAAAACCAAAGTCTGCAGCAGAAAATGTATCATGAGCTTTTAACAATCTGTTTGACCTAATATCATTTGACATTAAATCTATAGCATTACCATAATCTTGTTTTTTCAGTTTTCTGCTCTAGTAGTCAAATCAGTGCAACGTTTTACAAAGCATCCTAGAAATTTTGATCTGCTTTTACTTAAATATCAGCAATACTTAATTTCTGTTGTTTACCTTCATTTTTTAATATTTTGTTCCAAGTACAAAAGGTGGATTGTGAACAGTCAGGCGATGTGGTGTCACATGTGGGACAGTTTATGTAAGCACTGCTGCTTCATGAGAGATGCTTTTAATTTGTGACTGACTATTGTAGAATAACAAGTTGCAGATGGAACTGTAGTTTGAGTGGTGCAATCAAGAAGAATATTTTGTTCCATTGAATGCCTGATGAGATGACATGTCATATGCAGAGGCTGGAATTTTTAGCTAAAATGCTTTGTCACAACCAAAACCATATTAATCTCACATTCATTTCAGCCAGAACATCCAGCATGGGATGAGGTTTTGGTTTAATCTTTTGAATAAGGTTCCATCGTTGAAATTTTTGTTTAAGAACTTAGCAAAAGGCAATTTTTTTTCCAGTTGAATTTTGCAGTTATGCTGTTAAAGCTTTTTTGAAGTTAAAGTAACAAGGCAACGGATGTTGTACAGTAGCTACAGCTTTCAGTGGTAGTGAATTGTTTAAGAATGATTGTTGAACAGCTTTTTGGCACCAGTAAATTGTCTATGCGGCACTTCTGTCTTTCTTTTTCTTCAAAGACACACAGATGAGTGCACATACTGTACACATACACATGGAGCCATATCCAAAATATAATTTATTAATGGGTTGAACATAAAGCAGGATCCCATTTCTAACATGCATTCATGCTCCCTTGACTTTTTTAAAACACATACCTACAGTATACTTTAGAGACTAACTGCCAGGCTACTGTTTGAGCTGAAGTGGAGACTTGATTATGCTGAGCAGTAATGCAGTTTCAGTAGTTTGGAGAACTTCTACCTTCTGCCTTGAAACATATAACGATCCATCGGTCATCAAGCAGTCACATTACAACCACAACCATGTGCATTCACCTTTTTGTGATCTCTTGAGGCCATTTGTATTCATTCTAAATTTTGTTGCACAAAGAACCTAATTCATAACAATGACTGACAATTATATGACTGATTTGATCTTTACCGATGACTAGTAACTGTCACATGCTTTGCACAGCACATACCGTGTACGCACAAACTATTTTAGCTCATGTTTCCAATAGCTTCTTTTGACACTGTTGCTGCTGTGGCCTGTTTTGTGTGAATTTGTGTGCAGTGAAGCATGCATAAAAGAGACGACGTGTTGGGTATGTGTGTGTGAGTGTGTGTGTGTGTGAGTATGTGTGTGTCTTCTCTAAACTACTGGGCCATGTCCTTCTCTTCTCACTGAGTTGCTGAGCTGACAGAGGTCACAGTCAGAGCCGCTGTGACATTTAAAGCTCAGAGGCTTATGGAGACCCCCTGCTGTACCTGGCAGCCGGTGATTATTTGAAAACCATAGCAGCCTGCGGTCCAAGACAATGATAATGAAAATGTAGAAAAAAGATGTCTTGGTGGCCTAGTGGTCTAAAATGAAAACCTCATGTGTCCCTGCAGTGTTCCCATTTGTTTCCAGTAGCATGTCATCCCTCTCTCTGTCAGTCAATCAGTGATGTGGATGGGTGTTTATAAAGCTATATTGTTGATGAACAGAGAATGATTTCAGAGAATTTTCAGTGTGATGTCATGTTAATGAGGTTGCAGCGATTTTCACTGTCTGCAATAGCTTGTCAAGAAAAATATTTAAAGGATAGAAAAGCTGCTGCATGCATCAAGCAAGAATCCAGTTGCCCTAAAAGAAGACCTGAAACACATCTGCTGTTATTTCGCATGAACATATGGTGCGAATGGTGCTTGGATAATAGATAGTCCACAGGGGTATCAATCATACAGACGTGGTAAAGCTGCATAGCATGTGAATAAATGTAGCTACACCAAAAATATCTGTCCAGTCATAGTATCAATGTGGGTATGTTTCTATTTTCAATTTCAATCTGCTTCTCAAATGAGAAATTTGCTCCTGTAACCTGATAGGTTTGTTGCACCTGTTGGGGTGGGAAAACTTTGACCTGAAAAGAGAATAACTGAAAACACCTGTGTACTGTGTGGGTTTTCAGGGCCTGTTAAACTTTAGTAAAAGTAAGAAAGAATCACCAGCAAAATGTACTTAATAAAAAATAAATAATTGTACTCACATTGAAGTAAGATTACAGTTGGGCAGAAAAATTGTTTCTACAGCTTTGGGGATTTTCACGAAGGGAGGAAAGCTGGAAAGTAGGAAGGAAAGAATGAATGACTGAAGGAAGAAAGGAAGGGAAAGAAAATAATAGAAGCAATTTTTTTCATATTATATAATATGGAATCTTGAATATTACCAGAGCCATCAGCCAAAGTAAAGTACCAGTACCTCAAAATTATACTTAAATGACCAAACCGGTGATTTTTACATGTTTGAGTCCGATAAATACCGCTCACATACACATTATGTTACTGAGAACAATTTTCCAAAACATAAAACCATTCTTTAGTTTCCCGCTTATTTTGCCAAATCCCCTAATCTTTCAAAAGGTGATACACTCATCTTAAAATTCAACATTTTGCCTGCTAACACATACATCCGGATGTGTTTGAAATTTCTCAGTAAAAGCAGTCTTCTCCTGGGACCATATTCCCTGGCGGAGAAGAAAGATTTTCAGATCCCTACATGCTTTTAGCTGCATTGTAAAGCTGAAATAACATTACTTCAACAAAAACTTTGTTTGCTGTGATGGATTACTTATCTCACATCTCTATGGGTTGTACCTCCTTCAAAATTACCAGTGTGGTCCTTTAATAACATTATCTGTGTAAATTTACTTTTTACCTTTGACACTTAATGTACAATGTAGTGTACAACATTTCCCTCTGGCTGCTTAATTAGTGTATATTTTACTCCTGCAGATGTCAGCTGTTATCCAGAGTGCGACTGGCAAGAAGCTTTCTTTTCTATTACTCTGTATAATTACGGGTATCTATGCAGATTTATGTATGTCCATGGTCCATGTGCATGTGGAAAAATGTCTGCACACAACCTAGAACTGCAGAAATCCCATTATCCAGAAAGCTGTTTAACTGTCAGGCGGTGACACTTGGTGGGTCTTGAACTGTCACAGGGAGGAGCTGCAGTCTGAAGAAGAGAGGAGGAAGAAATGGAGGGGAGTAAGATGAGAGAGAGAAATAGTGGATGAGGTGTATCGGGGTAAAGGAGGGCAAGAGCAAAGTGGAGCATCTGATATTAAGGGCTGAATAATTGCTTACCCTTGTGAAATCTCTTGCAGAGAAAGGGAGAACATGGGGAGGAAAAGGTGAACAAGAGGAGGGGAAGCAAATAGAGATACTCAAGAGGTTGATAACACTATTTTTACCTGCAAGAGTTATCTCTCTGTACATTGTTCTTTCTCTCTCTCTCTCTCTCTCTCTCTCTCTCTCTGTCCCCAGCTACTTTTCCTCTGCTCTCTTTTGTTGCCTCTTCCCCTCAAAGCACTTTCTTTTGCTCACTTTATAATTTACTCCTTCATATCTCTTTGAACTCTTCTCATGACACTGGTGGTGGCTTCCTCACTACACGTCTCTGGTGTCCTCACTCCATTTTTGCTAAATGTATCTCAGCATCTTGTGAGTGCATAAAAACCAACAAAGTGAAAGTGCTCAAAGCTTCCTCTCTTTTTCTCTGTCCAGCTCCTCTAACTTGTGCATTATCTCTGCTTTACGAGTGGAAACTTCAAATATGTATACTTTTGTCAGACATTAAGGATTTGATCTTTTCAACTTTTAAATGCAGCCTCAAGGGGGCACAAGCCAGTGTCCTCCTTGTGCCGGTCCCAAGCCCGAATAA
>VXCM01001223.1:217836-270468 GCA_014773175.1 Lucifuga dentata | reverse complement strand
ATATACACATACATATATATATCAGACATATTGATGTGTGGTACTTATGCCAAACAGATGTGGTAGTGAGCAATAAGAGGCGATAAATCCCCCTTTCTGCATCTGGGGTGTTTCAGGTCAAAGCTGTGTAAACAAAGGTGTTGTGTGGGCCATTAAAAGAAAATGCAAATACACTGTCGAAAAAAATAGATATAGCCCCCNACCCCCCCACTTCCCTGTCTTCATCATCTTGCTTTGTTTTTTGTCCCTGTCATTTTCCATGTTAATGTCTAGCTGCAGCTGGTCCCTCAGGATCCTCCAGCTCTTCTAAAGGCACAAAGTCCTCATCAGCCTCCACCACCAAGAGGTCCATCCAGGAGATGGAGGAGAAGTCAGAGGTCTTCAAATCCCTTTTCACCAGCCACAGCTCTGCCAAGCGCACCAAAGAGCAGACATCCAACTGGGTCACCCACACCCCCTACCACTTCTAATAAATATGCTCTCAGCACAAAGACCGCCGTTTCTAGATTAATCCAAGACTTGAGACAGATTTAAGACCCTTTGCTGAAGTAGTTCTGCACACTCAGCTCAAACACAGACACACAAATTACTCGTATGAGTCATAATAACACTGTCCTCAATAACACCATCCCTTCAGTCCCCGGTAGCCCAGTGTTTACGTGTTGTTAATAACTCCCTAAGCTATGCAGTCTTTGTTTTGTAACCTGATTCCTCCCCCATGTGTTCTTTTGCATCTCCCTGTTCTCAGCCACAGACGCTCTGAGAGTTGATGCTAGTGAGTGTTGTTTGATTTGAACAGATACATCATGGCTGCCTCTGCTCTGTCTCCCTGCTGTCCTCTACTGGGCATGTGAAGAGGTTTATAAAATTATCATTGAGAATAAAGTAATGGTAGATTATACTGCCTTAATTACTTTGACTGTAAAGTTCTGCATCTCTAAACCCGGTCCTATTGGGTAATACTTAAAAGGAATTCTTGATTATGAATGAATGCATAATGAGCTTTTAAGTCCCACCTTGACCTTCAATTTTTGGCATCTACATTTCACATAGCTGAGATCTTGTAGGCCATCTTTGTTCATTTTTATGTTGTTCTCTGCATTTGCACAGGATAACATGGATGGATGGATGGAGTGATTAAGTAGGAGGTTAAAAATAACAAAATTTTGCCAGCTTTTGGTTTGTGATTACAAAATGCAGTTAAATTCTCCATAACTCTACCCCTGACAAATGTGCTTTTAAACATTAAAAATTTGTGTTTTTACTGTGTCTGTTTTTGGGCTTATATAATTTTTCTTTTTTAATAACCTGCATGTTCTATATGGAAGAAATGTTGAAATAGTCATTTCTGTTCAGTTGTGTTAGATTGTGCTTAATGCTTTATTTGTATCATTATTGTTCATTGTATAATAAAAATTATATTAAAAAAATTACTTTAGTAAAATTTAGAATTTGTAAATTCTAGTAACTTGTTTAAGAACTTTGACTAAGTTTTTTTTGACTGTTTTTTTTTTTTTTTTNTTTTTTTTTTTTTTTTAGCAAATTTGAGACATTTTGTATGTTGTACTCCAAAAATAACATTACTTAAAAATTTTGTCACTAAAAAAATAACCAAAATGTAAAATGTACAATTTTAAAACCCAAAATTTCAATATTTATTACATTTTACTCAAAATTTAATAACTTTTACTAAAATTTTGTAAATTTTACTCAAAATATAAATTTTGTCCATTTTACTTGGAAAAAGTAAATTTTACTAGACAACTGAGTAAATTCAACATTAAAAATGCTATAAATTATATTATTTTTTTTAAATTAGCAAGTTTTGCTCAGATTTAGCAAAAACAATCAAAACTTTAGTGTTTTTTGAGATAAAAGGTAATAAACAAAAAATTGGTAATTGAAAAAAGAAAATTTTACAATTGAATTCAATTTTACCTCAAATTTTGCAGAAAAATTGGTAAATTGTATTAAAAGCTTTCGTGGAGTGTTCTTTTTTCAAATAATTTAGAAAGATATACTTGAAACATTCAAGAAAACTTACTCAAAAAGTTTGCAAGTTTGCTATAAAAGTAAATAGTAATCAAAATATTTAGCAATAGTAAAAATCTATTAAATTTACAGGGTTATGGGACAAAGTTTTATGACTGAGTAAAGTTTACAGATATCCTGAACAAAATTTACTTATTCTTTGAGCAAAAATTTGTTTTGTAAGTAAAATTTAATTACTTGACCACCATTTTAATTACACTTTGAGTAAAATTCATTAAATTTCTGAGGCAAAGTTTATTTTTAATTAAATTTTTTCAATTTAATGTAAATGTGACTTTTATTTGAAGTAAAGTTACTAAAGTTTCAGGAAAGAATTTTGAGTAAAATTAACTATTTTAGGGCAATTTTTCACTTTTTAGTAAAAAACTATTTTCATATATTTGTAGAATTAATTTTTAAGTAAAATGTATTTACTTCAAAAATAAATTTAATTTACTTTTAAAGTAGTATTTTTAAAATACTTTTTTAAAATAAACAAAATATAGTGAATAAAATTTACTGATTCTTTAGCAAAGTAATTGGTTTTTGCATTAAAATAATTTAGAAAGATACAAACTATTACTTTTTAGCAAAACAATTTTTTTCAGTACATTTATTTTGTTTCAAAGTTAAATTTATTAAATGTTTTAATACAGATTCATTATTTCTTGAGTTGACATAATATTTTTAGTACAATTTACCATTTTTAAGTAAAATTTCTTATCAATGAGTAAAATTTCTTATCAGTAAAACTTCACTTAGAAAAGGCACTAGTTTTGAGTGCATTTTAATACATTTTTACAATTGCTAAATATTTTGAGTAAAATTACATTTTTTTAGTACAAATTACTAAATATTGTATTTTCATTGTAATTTATTAAATATTTTGTGTACATTTGCTAATATTAAGTAATTTTTTAGTAAAATGTTTATCCATTTTTGAGACAAACATCTTTGATTACAAACTAAAACATTTTTTTGAATAAAATTGAATTCAATCAATCATTGTCAAATACAATTTCCTAATGTTTTTGCAAGAACTTCACTATTTTTTGAATAAAATCTACTTTTCTTTAGTAATATTTAATAAAGTTTTATAAAATTTCCAACAATTTTGAGCAAAATATATATCTTTGAAAATGTAATTTGTTTTAATAATATTTACAGATTTACTATTTCTTGTAGAAAAATAATATTGCTTTGGGAAAAATTTACTTAATTTCGAGTAAATTAGGTTAAATTTTATGAACAGAAATTACTTTAAGTAAAATTAAATTTGATAAAGATATAATTAATGTTTTGTTAGAATTTACCTTTTTTTTTTTTTTTTTNTTTTTTTTTTTTTTTTGGAAATGGGCAGTTTTGAGTATTAACTCTGTATTTGAATCGGAGTGGTCAAAACAATACAAAGACCCAGCACCATTACAAAAACACCACTCCAAAAAATATCATCCTTGCACAGAATAAAAAGCAATCATTCTCTGAGACTTTTGGCTGTGCAGTAATGACAGGATCCAGCCAAAAGGTGGCAGCAGAGGCGTGCTTATCTTAACACCATGATTTCAAAGACCATAATTTGCTAGTAGTAAGGAAAAGAATATAGAGTGCATGCTTCTCATTAAATTTAAGTTACACCATAAATAATCAAATCATCGTCGCTGGGTGCGTTTCTGTGTCCATCAAGTTTTAAGTCTCTGGCTTCTTTTTCTGCTTGTTGTTTATCTCTCTCAACATGTTCCTGCACACTTTCAGTGCCATTATTTACAAAGAAATAGTGCAGCAATTTTAAGAACCTTTAAAGCTTGTGTAGATTTATCAGAATGTCATGTTAGTAACATTTACATCACAAGCTAACAATTTATCTTTACTTTGCACAGGAACAAAGTAAAAAAAAAAAAAAAAAAAACATGAAGCATTTCCCTACAAAACCTTCGGTTTATTTCACATTTCCGTGGATATATTGATGGCTCCACGTTCAGCCACACAAGTGAACCCATAATTTGGGAGAGCTGAGATACATTTCTGATCTGAAGCACATGACTGGTTTCTATATTTCTATATTTATCACAGCCTGCGTTATAGAAGAATGGTGGTGGATTCAAACCAAGGCCTAAAATTCATTCATAAGTATTCAAAATACTGTTAAATATTTAAATATTCAATTCCTAAAAACTCAAAACTCTACTAGAAAATGTATCCATTTTTGTTAATGGTTGTATGTTTGCAATGAATCCTTTTTTTTTTTAATACCCGCGGTTTACTGGTCCATTTGTACATTTGAAATTAATCTCTAAAAAAAAAATCCAATCTCCAATTTCAGCGACAGATGCGCAATTGTTCCGTTTTCTTTCTTTCTTTCTCTTTCTTTCTTTCTTTCTTTCTTTCTTTTCTTTTTTTTTTCTTCTCCAAATTATTGAAATTAAATTGTTTATCAGATGTATATTTTCTGGCAGGTGATAGCCCTGCAGTCCAGAAAGTTATGAGGTAATTTTCTCAGAACAAGATATGTGGGCTACATTCTTTGACACTTTGACGTGTTGATGAGTTGAAGCTGAAGCACTGTGGAGATCAGATAACAGTTTCAGCCATTTCAGGCCTAAAACGCTGCAGTGGCCTTTGAAAGCAGATTCTTTTGGTCAGCCTGAGGCCATGCCATGTGGCTTTGAGGGTGGAATTACCTCATCTGAAAATATCCCTTTGTTACTTTTCTTATACTTTATCTTCCTCTGTGACATTTTACCTTATTTTGACTTCAATAATATAATAATAGATAATTATGAAAAACAACTATAAATCTGTACCGTATAATTTTGTGAGTGGGGACTTCTCTAGGCTATAAAATAAGATTTGTTTTTCTTTTCTTAATTCATTATATGTGCTGCTTTACATGCAGTCTATCAAAATGGGATTCATTTGCATGGAGATGTTTTGTCTTTACCTTACTCAGGTGTGTGACACAGGATGACGCATGCGCACTGCACACCATCAGGTGAAGACAATGTGTAGGTCTCATGGTTTCACTCATTCGCCCCGTCTCGCTGCTGCAGGAGCCTTTCAGATGTCTGTGCTGGAGAGGATAGACTGGAGGGTGAGTTCTCTCCGCTTTTCTCCCTTACAGCTCACTTATTTAACCCAACCTTCATCGCGTTTATCGCTTTTGCTGCCGCGCCTGTATTTTTTATTTTTTTTTTACGACTTTCTAACATAATCACCTGCTGTTCATCGTGCAGTTCGCCCATGGGTGATCCGTGATTCATAGGCCCAGGGGTGTATTCTCTCCTAGTTTGCTTGGAGGCGAATGGATGATAAACTAGAAAACACTATGAAGTCATAAAATTGTGGTCGAAGCTCTGCAGCACTTTAAAGCTGGTTTGAAAAAGACTTTATTTTTAATGTTATAACTTCTAGGAGACATAACAGCTGTGTTCTAGCTATATTTTATTTCATTTGTATTGCAGCCTGTGACAGATAAATTACGCGTCCATAAAGGAACACTGCGAATTTAAGGTTAGGAAAATCAGGATGATGCAGGTTAAGGCTACAATTAACATAATACAGGCTATTTATATATAAATACGAAATTTTCGTGATTTTTTTTTTTTTGGGNTTTTTTTTTTTTTGGGGGGGGTGAAGGTGGTGTGAGTAAAAGTTGCATTTTGGATGATTTTAGAAGGATTTATTGAATATCTAGATATTTATCTTGGATCACTTTCAACTCATGCTGCTTCTGTCAGCATTTTCTTTAAAAAAAAAAAAATCAGTATTTTTTTTTTTTAATCACTAGACACTGCTCAACGGATCCTCACACCTGACACATGCTGATCTAGTTGTCACTTGTGATTAAAACTGATATGAGCATAATTTCTCCAATAATTACTGTCAGGCCCAGCGTAATTTCGTTTGGCTCTGTCTCTTCCAACGAAAAATATCTTTTAATCACTGCGCATTTCACTTCTGCTTCGCGTCACAACAAGGAGTAACACGCCAAAAATAATCCTGTCGCCACGTCCCCTTGTTCCCAGCATGTTCACAGCTTGGATGGACGGACGCCAAAAAGGTCCGTCCATTATTAATCTCACAAATTCTAATCTGGCATGTAGATTATGCGTGAAACAATTAAAACAAAACAAAACAAAAAAACAATTATTGAAGCAAATGACTAAATTAATAATGAACATATGCCATTTTCTAATGAGGAAGAAGATGCTTTTAAAGATGAAAAATAAAAGGATTAAAATGCAACTAAACAATTTTGGCTAGTAGTCATAATAATAATAATATAAAAAAAAAACAAAAAGAAAAACAAACAAACAAAAAAAAGATTTATGGCCATTTTGGAGTTTGATGCATATCAAAGCTTCAAAGGTGCCTCGTTTTGTTTTGGACACTGCGAAGATCCACCAAAAATGTAAATGAAGTTAAGACAGTTGCTTGTTGAAATCCTTTGAGCTTTAGTGGTTTGTGAAGGAAAGGTGCTGCTAAGCCCTCAGGCTTACTGCGGTTTCAAACAAGCGCTAAACTACCGCTGTGAAGCACCGACATCTGATGTCAAAGACTTATCTGAAGATATATTAAAGAATCATTCTCATATTAAAGAATCATTCTCTTTACAAACTTTCCAACCAGACACCTGCGTCATCTCCATAGCTTTCTTTCCAAACCTTGTATTGTCCACAGAATGAAAAAGCTTTTATTCAAAAAATAAATAAAAATTAAAAAAATTTAAAAAAAAATCTGACAATTACACAAATGCAAGTACAAACAAAACACCACCATAGCAACAATGATGATGATGATGATGATGATGATGATAATTCTTCTTCTTCTTCTTATTATTATTATTATTATAACTTTTATAATTGATCTTTTCTTCCCGTGGCAATCAATGACTACAAATTATACAAAATCAGAATGTCTTTGTATACTGTATGTCTTTATGTGTTTTATTGTCAAAGAACAGTTTTTTTTAAACATAACTATATAGGGATTATGCTAATAATCGTGGTTTTGTCATAATTAAGTCTAATTAAGAGCCAGTTTTAGTGTGATTAATGTACAATATTGATATAGCAACTGTTACATCACTATTTATAATATTCATATTATTTGTTAAGTTAGTTACAACAATATTTTATACTAGAAATGATTGAAAAATAGATAGAATATATGTTGGTTCGTTTATCATCGTCATATATGTGTGTGTGTGTGAGTGTGTGTGTATCATCATCATCATCATCAAAACATGCCTCTTCTCTAATTAGCAGTTAAGCACAAACTCTATATTCTACAGAAGTTCTGAGCAACATGATTGGTTGAGACATCCCAAACTTCACTATGATACATAAATCACTGCAACAATATCTGGTTCTGACGCAAACTGTATACACTCCGTATTATATAATCATGATTTAGATTATTAATTACAAATACTCATAGCACAAGTTATTCTCAGTTGGACAATATGAGAATAATAACTGAATCTATTTTCTTGGTTAAATACCCCATCCTTATTGTCCAGACGGACAGAAATCTGATTGGACCGTTGTCCCGCCAATTGCCAATCAGCAATATTTCCATTTTCCTTTTTGAATGACATCACTAGGAGGTGGACGCCCACTCGGAGCGTGTGTGCATTATAGTGCCATGTTTGCATAGGACTGAACATCACTGTTTTGTCCATAAGAGGGAGTCAAGTTTGTTAAAAGCGCCGTTTTCTTCTGCCTCCACAACAGAAGAACCGAGCACATCGAGTGCAGAGGGGAAATATTGACAGCGATTATTTTCTCACGTCGTGTCTGTGCACATTCTCATCTGTGGTCGGAGAGTCTGTGGGTCAGTTTACACCTTCAGCCTTCGATCATAACTTGGCCTGATCGCTGCAGTTGAAGATCAGAGGAATTCATGACCACCAGGAAACTCTTCTCTTCTTCATACCTGGATTAACTCACAGGCGACCACCATTTGCTTTCTTTTTCTTCTTTATTTTTCAACGGAGAGACTTTTTCTCTGTCAGAATGTTGTGGAAATTAGCCGACAACGTGAAATATGAGGATGACTGTGAGGTGAGTTTTTGACAGAGCGACAAAAAAAGAGAGAAAAGTTTCTCTGTCACTGGCACAGAACAACAGTTTTTAATACATGACACGCGTGACTAAATCTATTATTGTTGCTTTCATATAACACTAACAGGCTATTAGATAAGAATTTTCCTCATAATAGACTATAGGTGACAACACGGAGGCAATAGGCTAAAAAGAACAACTTTTAAAAACACATTAGTGCAAAAATGTCAGCTTTCCCGTAGATAATAATAATAATAATAATAATAATAATAATAATAATAATAATAATAATAATAAATGCATGGCCGTCATAGAAATAATAATTTATTTTTGGATATTTTCTGCTTGTCTTTTCTTTCTTAAAAGTATTGTGCTTCATTTAAAAAAAATGCGTGAACAGTTTAATTAGCCATGCACTTAAATAATAATAACAATCTTTTTTTTTAAATAACGTTTTCTTATTTAAATAGTAAGAAAAGATCTATAAATTCCTAAATTAAAATAATGTTTAACAATTTAGTAAAAATGATGCCAGCTCTCAGCAGATTCCTGACTGCCTGAAGAGACAAATGTCATCATGTCTGTCTTACGTTCCTCAGGAAAGACACGACGGCAGCAGCAATGGGAACCCCCGCCTGCCTCACCTGCCGGCGGTCAGCCAGCACCTCTACAGTCCGTCTCCCGCCCTCTCACACTCGGCCAGCTCGGACTTCCAGCCCCCGTACTTCCCGCCTCCATACCAGCCCATCACCTATCCGCAGTCCAGCGACCCTTACTCCCACCTCGGCGACCCCTTCAATATCAACTCCATACACCAGTCCCCGGCGTCGAACCAGCAGCAGCCGTGGCCCGGCCGACAGGGCCAGGAGGGCCTCGGGGCCCACGGGAGGAGCGGACTAGCAAGTCAGATCCTGGGCTTGGAGGGAGGCTCGTCCGGGGTGAGGAGGGAAGGGTTCCGCCGGCCGGAGCTGCTGCCCCCCCACGCTCACAACATAGACTCATCGGTCATTGGTGATAATATGGGAATGCACGACATGGGCCATGGACTGGAGGATGTTCAAGTGAGTGGATACATAACCTTAGAGGTTTTTTCTGGATGTCGCTGAGGTGTGTGTGTGTGTGTGTGTGTGTCTGTGTATACACACGTGTACTCTTACCAAAAAGAGCAAAATACTAATATTCTATGATCATCTTATACTATAAACATCACAGTAAAATTAGAGCCAAGTATTTAACTTTTATCATATCTGGACATTATTTTGGTACTAAGACATTAAAATAATACATCTTGAATATTATACAATTCGTGTGTGTGTGTGTCTGTGCATGTGTTAAAGTATGGGACAACTTGGGGAAAGGCACCATGGTAATGTGTGTGAAGACTCTAAGAACACTGAAATATAGAGGTCAAATAGAAAAATTTTAGGATACTTAGAAATCACAGTGTAACTATAACCAGGTCTGTAGTTATATCAGGACATTGTTGGCAGATTACACAACATAATTAGAATGTTGGAGCAGTATTATTGTATTTGTGTGTGTGTGTGTGTGTGTGTGTGTGTATACATGCATGTGTGTGCCCTTGAGATANGGAGCAGTATTATTGTATTTGTGTGTGTGTGTGTGTGTGTGTGTGTATACATGCATGTGTGTGCCCTTGAGATAGCTAAAAGGGAAAAGGAGTAATTTATGTAATTAATTTGTTATGTGATTTTGAATATTTAGGCTGTAATAAAGTTACAATCTGCAGAAATTAATTTCAGATATTAGCCATGAACTTGTCCATTCGTATTTGTAAAACTGAATATACATTTGCTTATTGTAACTCCTGTTCTTTTTTTTAAAAAATCAGCATGTAGATGACCACAGTATTATTATGGCTGATCAGACAGTCATCAAAAAAGGTGAGTGTATTCCATGTTTACCGATAATGCATAATAGCAGCATTTCAGTTCAATTATATATTATATTTAAAAAAACGGTTTTGGAAAATTCTGCCTGGGGAATCTGTACCTTTGTACAACCAAACAAAGATACAGTAATTACTGGCAAGGGCTGGAAATTTACTGTAAGGAACATATTTTTTTTTCACTATGCATACTTGGAAATGTCATAACAATTATTTCTACAGTGGCATGTCAGGGCATTCAGTGACAGAGTACAGCAAAGGAGGAGTCTTGTATTTGTAGTTGCACTGCATACAATGATAATCCTCATAGCCATGAGATGCACTTAACTAAGCTTGATATGATCCTTGTCTATTCTGTTGCTGAAGGTGTTTGAATGGATGCCCAGTGGGAAAAAACAGATCCCTTTCAAAAAATGGCAGGCTAGTTGACAAGATGTGAAAATTGAGCAATCTCCCAACCTCTGTGCTGACTGCGAAAGAAGAGAAAGCTTTGGATAATCTTCGGGTTGGTTAAGCTTGCAGTTGTTCACGTTAACAGAAAATTATGAGTTGATCTTGAGGCTGTAGCTGGCTCTGCAGAACCAGCTTTTGGTGGGGCGTGGCATAAGGCTTTGCATGTGAAGGACAGTTTAATCATTTGTTGGGACATGAAATGTTTTGAATGAGAACTTATTCCTTGTGTTTTGTCATCAAGGTACCATAAAACAGTCTGAGTCAGAGCAAGATCAGCTTGACCAACGTTATTCTCCTGCTTAGCATCGAGAGGTTTCAATCTGGAGTTATTTCAATGACTTTAATGGAATATTTCACAGTGAATACAATGCAGATGCTCAGCAACAAAACATGTGACAATATTACAGCGCATAGTTGCAGGCACAAAGCAATTTCCAAACTGCAAAAAACCAACCAGTTCCCATTTGTTACAGGAATCACTAATGGTTCATTATTTTGTTCCCATGCTCAAGGGCACGCCATGGGTAATCTAGGTTTCCACTTGTAAACAATGGCATGTCATTCCCAGCCATATGTCCCTGAGGAAACTAAAAGCTCTCATGTTACTCTGTGATTTCTGTCTCAGTATTAGGGCTGCGAGGTGGCAGGAACCTTGATCGCTTACAGAGGACTTATTATCAGGGGGGCAGTCTCGCGGGTGAGGATGGAGATAGCTGTGTTTTGTAGTGTGCTGTACTGTTTGTTTGTCTGACTGTCATTGCATTTGTGGGTGGTTAATAATTTGGACTCTATAAACTAAGTTTTGTCCAACATTAGGACAAGTTAAACTTAAGAAGTATTGTGCACTATCTGTTGTTTAGATGCAGGATGGTTTGTGTGTGTATACTTGTTTGTGGAGGGGGTTTGGATTGAGGGCATTTGAGCTATATACACCAGACAGTTTGACAATTTCAGAAGTCTACAGTAGTTGTTATGTAGGATAGTAAAGCAGATACTCGAATTCCACATTGTACTAGTAAGATAAGATGATGATTATGTACACAAGAAAAAAAAACACATTTAAACAAAATCGACTGCTCAACCACAATCAATCTGAGGACTTTCTTCAGTTTATGCTCACCTGTATTTTCTTTGATTCTCAATCCAGGTCCCATCACTTTACCTAAAGGCAATGCCCTGGGTCTTCCTTTCCAGAAAGAGTCCCTGCTGGGTATAGTATCAAACCCCACAGAGGTGTTCTGCTCCGTACCCGGCCGACTTTCCCTGCTGAGCTCCACCTCCAAGTATAAGGTCACTGTGGCTGAAGTCCAGAGACGTCTGTCACCCCCAGAGTGCCTCAACGCATCACTCCTGGGAGGAGTGTTACGCAGGTTAAAACACAAAACAAAACATTTCATATCCCTGTTGTAACTGTTTATGAAAGTGTCTGTCTCTTACAATACACAACATTTCCGGATCGTCAGCCAGGGTACTGACTCACAAGCACTAGGAGTAATTGACCCAAACATCATGATTTTTTTATTAGGTATTTTATCAATGTCTGCGTTATCTGGTGTTGATAATGTTGTCTGTTCATCTTAGATACAAATGTTAAATGAACTGAGGTAGTATTCACTGTAGATTCAGAGTATTGCAAATTAAAGTGCAGCAGTTTGTAGAATTAGGGTTTTCTAAAATCTTAGTTTGGCTCAGTTACTCTGTCTCATCAGGTTTTCAATGTAAGGTTTGTGATTCTTTGTGTGGCCTGCAGTTTTGGTTCTCTGCATCCTCTGGGGGAACACACATAGTGCCAATCTAAGGACAAAGGCCACTGTGGGTGGTTATTTTATTTTATTTTTTTTGGTGTGTGTGTATTTGTGTTTGTCAGGGGTTGCGAAATGGGTAGGTTTAACCATGGCAAAGCACTTATATGTTAGTATGGCAGTTTGTTGAAGGACTGTGAGGTTACATACTAATCACCCCCTGACCAAAGCGTTTTGTGCTTGGAGTACACGTTTGCCACTTCCCATGTGCCTGTGTTACTGCTGACATGCATACACCCTAACACACACAATCAGATGTTTTTAAGTAGGTCATATAGCAATAGGAGGGGGACAGTTAACAGAGGGACGGGGGAGACGGGTGGGGACAGCACACATCTCCCTAAAGATGCTGCCTCTCTCACCCACCATGGAGAAGGGGTGCTTGCCCTCCAGTCATGCGGAAAACTGTAGCGGCTATGACAAGTGGAGAATCTAAGTGTCTGCAAATGCATGTATGAGTGTTTTCTTTGCTATGCTCGGTATGTGGAAAAATCAGTTGTTTTAGAATTTTTTTTTTTTTTTTTTTTTAGGCCAGAATGGTATGATACCTTATGTTACCTACTGTTACCTTGTGATTTATTTGTTATCAAAAATGTATGATGAGCCTGTCTACAAGGTTTGGCAGATGATACAGTATATAATAATCAATTACATCAATCCATGCTATTTTGTTCCCTTAATTTAAGGAGTAAAATGTGCAAATGGGTAAATCACAGAATCACAGAGAAGGCAGTCAGTATGCTTCCATGCATTTAAAACTTTGATTATCCTCTGATTAAAACAATTGATGGAGAAGAACATTGAAGGTTGCAGACGCATTACAAACTGGTTCTAACTTAAGGTTCAATGTACAGAGTAGGTAAAAGGTTACAGAAGGGTACAGAACAGAACATTTTCTACTTCAACAATAAATAGATTTTTTCCTAAGGTCATGTAATGACATGTAATCAGCTCAAAATTGGTATAAATTGATGTTGGTTTACCCAAGTAACAGACAAAAATTAATTGTAATTGTAAACTGATTACTCTAGCATGTCAATGGTACATTGAGTTATAATGAGTTTAAGCAATCTGCGTATGCATTTCCTCACCTGGTGAGGATTTGCACACCTGGTGTGCCTTCCTGCATAAGCCAATGTATATTTGGCAAATGACGGAATTCTATTTATTTCACATAAGTATATATCTAAGGCTGTATTTTTCATCACAGTACAGACAAACTGAAGTATAGTGCATGTAAACTTACTGTAAATAAATTAATTCCTTAATTCCTCAGGAACATGTTTGTACAAACTAACTGGACAGTGAAGCTGTAAAATCTGTATGAATAACTACATGACTGTAACTTAACATGCATTTTTGTTTTTAATCTGCAGGGCCAAGTCAAAAAATGGAGGTCGCTCTCTGAGAGAAAAGCTGGATAAGATTGGGCTCAACCTGCCTGCAGGAAGAAGGAAAGCAGCAAACGTCACTCTACTTACCTCACTAGTAGAAGGTAGGACATGTCACTCAGTGGTGCTCAGCAACCTCTCAGCGTAATTGCTATTTGCACTGGTTGGAATGCCGCTGTATAGTTTGAGAATGTGGGAATGTCAACATCTTCTACATAGCATAGATGCGTTGTAAGTTTCATAACAATATCTCAAGCCATTCCTAAGACACCATCACATTGTGAAATAAGTGAAGACTTAAAGACAACATCAATGTCGGAAAGATGTTTAATTTTAAAGTTTCCAGTACATTGTAAAGGAGGTACTTTTTTTCATTGACCAGTCTGTTGTTTGCAGGCTAATTATCCTTTGGTTCCCATGGAAGTTGTCTATATTTTTGCTAAAAGAGTTTCAGAGTGAATGAGCTGACGGTTGACCTCCGCTATCTTGCTAAGTGTCAGAGCCCACTATGCAAAGAAGTCCTCGGACTGAGCAGAAACTCACTCATAGCATCTCTGAAATGCAAAAGTCTGAATCATTCTACGCAGGATATACATAACAAAGAAAAATACAAACAAAATGAGCAACACAATCATTCTAGCACAACATCCTCTTGTCCTAGTGAAGACTTGACATAATCCTTTGCAACTCATCTGTAATGCAGCACCTAAAATATGCCTGCAGCAATTCTAGCACTGTTGTCATATATTGTGTTATCCGTACTGTTCATACAAACGCAGCTAAAGTACACTGTACTGAAAGCTTTACCATCTCAGATATTCATCCTCTAAATGTCACATATTGTATTGCTATCCTGACTTTGATTCAGAGATTCTCGTTTCGCTTTGCAGTCTATACTTAGTTATCATGTAGATGAGACACCTAAGCCTTCCCTTACCTAAGCCAGCTACAGCATCATCAGTCATGCCCTGGCCAGACAATGACACATCACCATATTCACTTTATGACTTTAACCACATCTACCTGCCTCAGGCTCGAGTAGAGTTTTTTTCCTCTCTTGCTCCCTACAGGCCTAATTTTTCTAAATGGGCTGATGATTCTGTGCAGGAGAATAACTAGAGGCTTATGTTATTTAGAGACCTTCAAAGCTGAATTATTGTTATGCTGTGTACGACTTGCCAGGAGGGCTAGCTGACCTAAAAACTTGTGCCTGTGCATAGCTGCCCGCATCCTCAAGTGATGTGCATGTCTATCAATAAGCGGTGCAGTTGGTGCCATAGGCATTCTCTGCTAGCATTTATCCACATAAGACCATTATGACCATGCAAGTCAAGTCACTCCGAGACAGAAATATATTCATTTCACTAGCTTATCTTCCCCTGAGAGCAGCCTGATTATTGTGTGCTGCTTAACTGCTTCACTTAATGTGGCTTTTCACTTGTGGATAGCAGACCAAAAATTAGTTGTAATTTTCTAAATGGATAAATCAATGAGGCCTGAAATTGTCTATAATACTTTATGCCATTCTCTCTTTTCCTAGTCGGCCAAAGGACATGCTGTGATAATGTCTGTGTAAATATCAATAATCTTTATTCATTCATTGATATACACGCCTCTAAAACCACTGCATTTGGTCCTCAACCACAGAGTAAAGCTTTAAGAGCAAGAGCCAAGTGTTAACCTCAATGTTCTCTTACAGGTAACTTGTGGATTATCTCTCTTACAGCTTTTTTAAAATTCTTCTGTTAGGTGAAGCTGTTCATTTAGCAAGAGACTTTGGTTACGTGTGTGAGACAGAATTCCCTGCAAAGGCAGTTGCTGAATACCTGGGCAGACCACACGTTGAACGCAACGAGGTTAACTCTCGCAAGAACATGCTTCTTGCTGCCAAGTAAGTACCTTATGTGCATCTGTATGTTTTTCAAATGTTTACTTTTTTTTGACATCATTAGAATGAACTTGTATTAATGTAATTTTAATTTTCTGCAATTTCATCTCAAACCACCCCGAGCCTATAGATTAGTTAATTTGAGTGGCCTCCCTGTCTCTCAGTCATTCTGTTTTTACTTTTAGGCAGATCTGTAAGGAGTTTACTGACCTGCTAACACAAGACCGCTCCCCGCTCGGAAACTCTCGGCCAGCGCCCATCATGGAGCCTGGAATCCAAGGCTGCCTGACCCACTTCAGCCTCATCACCCATGGCTTTGGCTCTCCAGCTATTTGCGCTGCCATGACCTCGCTTCAGAACTACCTAAACGAGGCACTCAAACAAGTGGACAAGATGTATCTGAGCTCTGGTAGCGACAGCCAGGGATCTTCAGACAGTGGAAGCAAATCTACCGACAAAATGGACAAACACAGGAAATAAGAGATCAAAGAAGAATCCATATGAACTTCTGAACCCAACCGCCCCCTTGTCTTTTGGACTTTAAAAAAAATCAATATTTAGTATTGTCATTTCGATCTATGAAAGCTGAATATGTGAGTGTGTGTATGTGTGTGAATTTACATAATTTTTTTTGAGAAGTTGAGGATTTTCTAAAAACTTCGTCCACACTGGCTGCATTAAATGAGAAATCAGTCTGTGCTGGCATCTGTGGCGAACACCCATTGACCAGTCTGAAAGCGAGCCTAACCCCACAGCATCCTAAGTGTTCTACAATATCATAAAGTTGCCAATATGCTGATGCTGCAACCATGGGACCTGCACTCTGCTGACAAGAGGAGGAAGAGAACAAAGTGTGTACTGTTTTTTTTTTTTTTTTTTTTTTTTTTTTTTTTTTGTTTTTTGTTTTTTTTATTCTGAGAGGACATCATTTCAAGATGAGTCGCTGCGGCTGTGAATTCCTCTCATCCCCCACCCCCACTCTACTCTGTCTGGAGGCAAATCCACTGATTTCCTGTGTCTCTTCCGCAGTGCTCAGATCCCAGTGGACTTGAAAAGGACAATTTTTATATGAGAAATAGAGAGAAGAAAATCCAGTTCATTTTCTTTACTTTTTGTGCTTGATTTGTACAACCACTTCAAAATGGCTCCAGTGTTATTGTGCTTTGTTCATGAGAGTTGATTCAAATCTTATGTAGGCCTGAATGAGAAAAAAAAAAAAACGATTATTGGTTTGTCAAGTCTGTGATCAGTCAGAAACCAGAGACTTTAAAGATGGTTTATAATAGAAGCCTTTTCAGTGTTCATGTGGAATACAGCCATTGTTACTATATTTCTAAAGCCTGGCAGACTGTAACACATTACTTTTGTGACCATGTTAGGAATTATAGTATTTAAGAACCCCACATCTACATCAATCTACAAACCAGCTGAGTCCTGCCAGAGTGTATGTATGTTGTGAGAATAAGCATAAATGTATATATTTCCTTCTTTAAAAATGTTTTTAAGTAGACATTAAATTCCACACAGAATTTTATCCAGTGTCTTGTCCTGGATGTAAATATTTTCTAATTTATGTTGTAATTTAATGGGCTCGTGTAAATAATGGTATTGTTCTGGTGTATGGTTTCACTTTTTATGATGTGGTAAACTTTTATAAATGGGTTAGTTTTTTATCAAGTAGCAGTTAGGAAGTGGGCATGATATACTTTTTGACAATGTGTAAAAAATTCATTTCAGGACAAAAATAAAAAAAAGACTCAACACTGATCCACTGCAGTGAGTCAGTAATATCGCCTAGGCCACACGTACATGCGCGGGCACACACACTTTCTGTAACCTTGTTTTGTTTTTCAGATGATGGTTAAGTCATGTGCTGGAAGATTTTTCTATAAATAATCAGCAAAAAAAAAACACCCCCAAACTAATGGGACAGTAGCGATCATTATCTGCTTTCATTTAGCTTCATAAACAGGCTGTGTGACTCAGTGAATGCAGACCTCAAAAGTACATCATGTGATGAACAAAGATCCACAGCCGAGGACAGAAAATGACTTATTATGCTTTAAATGTAATAACTATTGACACATGATGTTGCACATCTAAGCATTTCCTCTCCACCAGCTTTCCTTAGTTTGTATTGTAGGTCTTCAGGCTACTGAACTTTCATGTTTCCATTGTGTTCTTGGAGCAGGTGTGCTTCCTCGTTGATTTGCTTTTATCTGTTAAGGTTTATTTCATCTGGAGTGCTTAAGGAGGCACAGTGCTGCAAGTTTCACACTGCACAAGACAAATCCTTTCATGTTTGTGAGAAAAGCAGGTGATGCAAAACTGCAGCTGGGACTTGTGCAAGGTTGCTTAATCATCACTTGTTCAGCCAGTCTGCGCTGATTCATGTGGCCAGTTTTTCTTTGCATGTTTCAGAAGCTTATTGGTAAGTGTCTCAACCGCAGTAACACCACCAGTGTTGACTGACACACATTTGTCATACCGTTGTGCACTGATGCTGATAGCTGGATTCAAGAGTGGAATACAACATCAGTTATATAACAAACAACAAATTGCATATTTCTCATGTTCAGCCACATGTTTAATTACCTGCATGCTTTGGAGGTCAGCGGGTGAAGATTGCATTTCACAAAGGCCAAACTATAAGGATTTCTGTTTTAGAGAAGCATCAACAGCAGTGCTCCATACCTAGCAGTTAAGCATGTATCAGCCTCTCCCCTCAGAACCTGTTTAACCAGACCTGTCAACTCGGTGGCTTACTGCGTTCTCACAGCAGTTGACTTTAACTGCCTTCAGTTACTTCTGTTAGATAATGAGAGAGGTTAGGGAAGAAAAAGATGAGGAGGTATCAGTAAAGCTGGATGACTGGAGGATTTTGAGAGCCTTTGATGACCGGTTGAACATGCTTGAGACAACACTTCACTGTCTGAGGCTTTGATTGGAGGATTCATCCTGTTCCCTCTCTCTCTCTCTCTCTCTCTCTCTCTCTCTCTCTCAGCGGACTTTGTTATGAAGCTGCTGCTGTAAGCTCTTACAAATGTCCCATTTACTTTGATTATCTTTTATTGTCAGTAGATAATATCTTCTTTGAGCAAATTTGTTGAATTAGAGATGAGAAACAGACACAGCACAGTATCATTAGCGAGATATGAATGCCAATAATAATGATCCTCCTTTCAATAATAGTCTCCTACCAAGTTTTCTGGTTATCAGGTTGGAAACCACCTGCACAACATGTTGCAATTCATATTATGTATAGAACTGGTCACACTCTCCACTCGTAGCTGTGAGACGGTGTGACTAATTCACCTCTGACACACCTAATAAAGCTGAGAAAAGGAGGCGAGCGTTGACTTGTTCGGCTTACCTACACCTTTGCTGTTTTGTCTTTTGTAAGAAAAATCTCACATACTTCTTTTATTTTCAAAGGTCCCATCTGAAATGCTAATATAATCTTTTGATCTCATTAGGATGCCCACAGCTACTTGTCAACTCCTGATTCACTGAACTGAAGTCATATTTCATGCCAGCTCTGACTGAATGACCTTTCTATGTAGGTCACAGCAAGTCACATGACCAAAACTGTCAGGGGAAAAAAGTGCCAAAAAGGAAAGGAAACATGATTAATTTCCTTTTCTCTCTCTCTCTCTCTCTCTCTCTCTCTCTCTCTCTCTCTCTCTATCACTGGAATGACAGCATTTCAGAAGGACTGAGAGTTATATGTCAGTATCTCATGATTCATATTATCAATGCCACAGCCCATTGAAATATGCAAGGATTTATACGTCTACTGACTCATGTTACAAATTCACAGCATTATACCCAACATGTTCCCAGATATTTAGTGCTTCATCCCTTCTACTTAGTTCAACCACTTCCCTCCAACAACTGCTTTTAAAATCTGTTGTACATTACGGCTCATTTGCAGTCAGACTAATTGCTGCTTGAAGTTCCCAACCACTGAAACCACTTTATGAGTTCAACTACAGTCTTAACATCCTATGTCACAAGTCACAAGTCATACCAACTACAGTCTCTCATGTGTAAATCAGGAGTCAAGACCAATTCACTCCCAGCTCTGTAAACACAGGAAGTGGAGATCACTTGAACACAAAGTAGAATCCAATAAAACTTTGCTTATTCCATGTTTTACTGTTTAGAAAAAGACTGAATAAAGAAATGATGGATGTGTTCTGGAGTACAATGACAATTAAGCAACTTAAAGGGGTGAAAAAATATTACTATATACTTAGAAGTTCTGTTACTTAAATAAAACTTGCTGTGTTCTTACAGAAAAAAAGTTTGATTTGTCAACATAAAGAAGCACAGCATTTGGCTTTGCAAAGCACATATTGTGTGAAGGGTGGCCATCTTGAACATTTTTGCACATTGGACCAATAATGCCATGTGAAGGCTTATACTAGTTTTAGAGTCTCTTCAATGTGACTTGCAAACTCCTTTATATTCATCTGGCGTGGATTAAACACCTGAATTTGCAGCGGGTACACTGGGTTTTCCCCACAGCACTGTATTCAAACAAAAGTCTGTGACTTTGTTTGTGTGTACTCTCAGCTTTATATATGGTCACTATGAAAGGGTTGTTGTGGCATCCTGACCATAACTATTCCAACATGAACTGGCCCTGTCAACCAAAACCCATCTCCCACTCTGTGATGCTCTACAAAGTGATGACCACCCTCTCCTCATACGACCGACTTTTTTTTTTTTTTTANTTTTTTTTTTTTTTTCTTATAGGTCGCATTATGAGAGAAACCACTTCAATTAAAACCAACTTAAATTGAATATTCTCTTGATTGTTGCACAACATCATAACTGTAGGCATTTCTGTAAATTTGGCCTTTTCAAAGGCAACTGAGAACAATGTGTATTCAAAACTCAGCTTATTTGCAAGTGAAATTACAGCATTTTAGAATATAGTCAAAAAAAAAGTACATGCTATTTGCATGAATAAAGCTGTTATTATTACTAGCACCAAATTCTTTATCTATTATGTTTTCTATTTTTTGTCTTGTGAGAGTATTTTTTTCTGACACTGAGACCTTTGCCAGTGACTTGACTGAATACACTTCTGTTAAACCTTATTACCGCCACAGAGTTTTACATAAGATATCATCCTGTTATTGTCCTATTTTCCGCGGAATTGTTAAGCAATATGAGAGAGTTTGTGCATTTCTAAGTGTGTGTTTGTGTGTGAAGGGTTGGGGGTGGGGGTGTGTGAGGAGACCATAGCTCAATTATAAGAACATTAAGCAACAATGGAGGGGGCGACCTCTGTGCATATGTGTGTGCGTGCTTGTGTGTATGTGTGTGTATGTATGTGTGTGTTTGTATGTGTGGGAAAGGGGTGGGGGGTAGGGGTGTTGTAGCTTAATCCCTGAAGAAAATGTGGAAGAAATTAATCTAAATTACATAGATGAGGCTAGTCTGGTGTCTGGGTCTGGATGGGCTACAGTGGGAAGGGAAGGAGGGATGTAGGAGGAAAGAGAGTGGGAGGAGGAGGAGGAGGAGGAGGAGGAGGAGGAGGAGGAGTCACGACTCCTGTCCTTTTCTGTATTTTGGTTGTTTTTTTCCCCTTTTTTCATTTTTCCTCATCCTGTGGGAATGAGGTGCCTGTCTCCCTTCTTCTTTGGCGAGCCACCCAGACACCCTTCTTCCCTCATGCACAAGCCTCTTACCAATTAGTCAGCAGTGTAGCCTCTGCCAGTGTGGACTGGATGCTTGGACCCCTCCATCCCAGCTCTCCTCCCTTCACGCTCTTCTCACAGACAACAGATGTCCACGTTTCTCAGGGAACATGCATCTCTTTGCTAGCCTCTTCCAGCCGTGGCTACAAACTAAAGATCATTCCCATTCCAACCACATCCCAGAAATCTTAGCTAACTAGAAAGGGATTAGCATTTAAGGAGGCCTAAATACTCCCCAACACACACGTACAAACTTATACACACATACAAACTCCACCAACCCTTCTCCTTTCTTATTTAGTCTGACACAAAAACAGATAAATTACACAGGATGGTTGACGCCGTGCATCTATCTAATGAAAAGCATCTGTTGTCTCTCCCTGCTTACCCACATACAAGAAAGTCTTGTTCACCTAGGCCTAAACACAGTAATTGGAACAAGCTGTGTGGTCAACAAACAGGCCTGTAAACACAAGATGTACTCTGCTTTATGTACAGCACACTTTAATGGTTTACTATAGTCACACATTATGAGTGTAGTGTTAAAAAAACAAAAAAAAAAACAAGTCTTACATATGTGCTGTCACTTGTCAGTCAGGTGTTTCTTTGTCCAAAGTTTTAGCATAAATAACAGTTATTAAAGCCATCATGGCAACAGAATATGGATAAGTCTTGAAAATGACCATTTGTTGCTCATTGTTACTGTTAATGGCATTATGGATTATAAGGGATTATTGATCTGTCTGTGTCTGTTCATCACTTCTTCATCACTGGCCAACATATGGCTGATTCCCAAGTCTGGTGAGTGATGCCTGTGACTAACACTGGCTGTAATAGAGGTTAATGCTGCAGTAATGACCACGTCACATGAACAGGGGTACTAAAGAGTTACAGAGCAAGAGTTTCTCAGAAATCATTTGCTGCCGTGTATACTGCTGTTCTCACACTAAATAATTACTCAAATGAAACTGACCTCTAGTCTTCACCAAATAAAATGATTGATTATGGCTGATCTTTGGCAGGTCATGATATTCACTCCAGTGCTAAGTAGATATATGAGGCTGCACCTAAATCCAGCTCTGAAGTCCAACTCCACCACAAGCCCTGTAGTTGATGTGAAGAACTTCACTACAGTAAGCATATAGTGAGCATATAGTGGCTAGGCTAACACAATGTGACCACTAACAAAAAGTGACCGCTTTGCTAATTTCATTCACCCCATCATTTGCTTTTTGTCTGACACAGAGTACAACTAGCTAATGCTCCGGCTATGCTCAGCTGAGTCAGTTGCCGTCTTGTTTTGGGTCACAGATCAGCTGCTTGGCTCTCCTCTTCACTTGACTTTGGACTTTCTTGGTCAGAATGTTCTGATATTATGAATCATGCTGAGTTGTAGTTGCACAGATTGAGCCTATAGAGATGATGAACCACCTGGACTCAAACCAAGCCCTGACTAACTTATTCTGGAAATTTTTCAATTTGTCTTTGAATGTTTTTCCTCAGACCTCTAAACCACAAAAAGATCGAACAGCAAATTCACACAAAGGAAAAGAATTCTACACGAAAAAGCCATTTTTTTTTTTTTTTTTTTNTTTTTTTTTTTTTTTTTTTTAGTTAGATGAGATAAGATGATGATGAGCTAAGATCACAAGACTGAACTTTAACAGCACCAGCATCAACATGCATGTTGTTCTACTCCAGTCTGGTTGGTGAACTGGCGACACTTCTGTATAGCACAATGTCATCCTACACAGTGTGCACAGTGCATCAACTCATATGGCACTGAGCAGGAGAGTGTGGAGTGAACATATTTACTTAGTGACATGTTAAAATTGCACATTGACTTCTGTGAAGAATCAGTAACTGCTGGTCATATGGTACTGGCTGTGGAAATGGTATGATGAGTTATCCCATAACTGAGAGGCATGGCTCCATTGTCTTCTGGATCACATGCCTGCAACTTATTCCTATTGCTGTAGAGCTGTCAACAAAAGATCTACTGTCTTCCACTGTGTTTTGGTGGTAAAAATGACAAAACTCAAGTGTCAATCAAACCATTTTGTGTACCAAAATTGGACATTGGACATTTGGAAGACATCAACTCTCCAAAAGTTTGCAATGTTACAGTTTTGAGGTACATTGGTGTATTTGTCAAAATTGTTCCTCATCCAGTATTGTGTAATCTATCATCACCTTTGAGCAGAAAAGCAGTGCAAGGATATGAAGCACCAATCAAGTTGTCTCACAAAAATGATAAGCAAGTCATATCATACAGTGTGTTTTAATCTGTTAAACTGTTAATCTGTTAAATGTGTTAATCTGTGTTTTACACCATTCCAATCAGCACAATTTGACTTGGACTCTGTGGCTCCTTGCCTCCATTAATTTGCATTAAAATATGATCCAGATAGGGGGAAAAAAAACAAACAAAACATGTTAATGCAAATAAAGTGTGCAGATTGCATTGTGATCAAAATGTAACCAAATCTGCTGGACCTCATTCAGATGTGGTCTGGCTCATATTGTGATCAGATCTCAGTCACAGCTAGCCAGATGCAAATGTAATCCACTCAGCTGGGATACATTCATTAGATAATATTCACCCACAGGTTGAAAACGGCACTCCAACTTGTATTCACAGCTCTGGTCATTCTCATTAATAAAATTATTTGGAATGCGGACAATAACAGCACATGTAAAAACATTATTATTTATTTACTTTTTTTTTTTTTTTAATGGATGAAGTTCTTCCATGAAGCAAAGACGAAACACTTTAATTGCTTCATGCCAAATCTACTGAGATTCATTCACACTCACAGATAGAATCTGGCTAATGAGCCCTTTTTTATGCAAGGTGTAAATGCAAGGCCTGACATCAGATGTCATTATCTAAATAACATATCTAGTTGCAGATCAGAGATAAGTAAGAGATTGCATTTTAAAGCAAGAACAAAGGGCCGGCCTGACTTTTAGCTTAATTAGTAAAATCTACAAGGAATCTTGTTGTTTTCAGCTGTGCATGAGGGGAGAAAACTAGAGTCTTTACAACTAGAGAGAGAGAGAGAGAATGGAAGTGTGTGTGTGTGTATGTGTGTNTGTGTGTGTGTGTGTGTGTGTGTGTGTGTGTGTGTGTGTGTGTGTGTGTGTGTGTGTGTGTTGTCCTCACTTCAGAGCAGGAATGCCCATAGGCAGGCACCAGCCTTTATGGTTCAGCTAAAGGTAAAGCTCATTACTCTGGCCAACAGTCCCTAACCAGCTGTACTGCATGGTTTAAACTCTGACCTCACACACTTTGACTTTCCATTAATAAAGATAGCACAGCAAAAAAGAGAGAAACATGGAGAAATTTGGACTTCTGCAAAGGAAGGGGCAAAAGGAATGAGAGGTAAGAAAGTGTCAGAGGGGAAAAAAACAGCGAAAGACAGACAAAAAGGAAGAAAGACAGAGAGAAGACAAGTTGATTTTTCATGGGATGGTTTCTAGAAAATGGTACTTTAGAAATTCTGTAAAAAAGTCAGATTCAACTACTCATGTTTGAGGGCAAAATCAACCGTTTCCGTAACAAGGTGCATTTGCAATGTAGGAAATAACCAAATGAAAAGATACATATCTGCCAAAGCAAGAGAAAATAGTAAACATGTGAAGCCAAAGCTGCCTTGAATGGATTTCTTTGACAGAAAATGCTTCCAGTATGGAGTGAATCACTGTAAAACCACATTCATTTCCTGCCTGTGTTTATCCAAAGGGGGATGAGATACAAAGCTGCCCAGACTTGTTTGCAGTGTGCAGGATGGTGTACAGAGCGAGATGCGCTCATCTCAGACAGGGATAGGCCGTACTTAAACAACTTGTTCTAACACTTACAGGAATCATGGTTTGACAGCCTCACTGCTACCGGATAAGAAACTCATGGATGCCAGAAAAGTGCATTTGGTCCAATTATTTAATTCCATTTGCAATCAAATATAAGACCCACATATTTCCGAAATTACAGCTCAGTTTCTGCATTACACATTTGTCTTGCTAACTTTGAATTAATCAGCCATGTTCTCTTCTTCTCAGTAGTTTGCATGCCTCAAATTTTATTGCATGCTATTGTGCAAAAGAGAAGGAGAGAAAGGGAGCAATGTTTACAGTACCTACTGTGGCAGCTGGCAACAGTGCTGTTTTTGCATAAAAGAGGAAAGGTGGTGATGAAAGGTGTCAGTGTCCACTGTCAGATTGGCACACCTCCTCTTCAAACAACGGGAAGGGAGGAAGAGAGTGTGACAAAGAGAGAGAGAGAGAGAGAGAGAGAGAGAGAGAGAGAGAGAGAGTGTCTTGGCTGTGGTTTTAGTGAAAATGCAGAAGGCGTGACAGAAATTTAAGATGTACTGTCACCTTTAAATGGAGACACATCTGATATGTGAAGTGTACTATATCAGTGTATCATCAGTATACCTGATGATCACTTTTCTGATTTTGATGAGAATGAGGTTATTCCTCTGAGAAATACAGTTTAATCAAAGCGTCAAAATCCCAGCATGAAATAGCATAGCTGCAGCATTAAACAGACGCATCCAACTATAGCAAAAACTGTTGTAAGTCGTGATAAGTATCTTGGTCGGACATGAGAACATGCTGGTGTCTGGATGTAGAATTAGCATGAATGTCTCCAGGCTGTATTTGTGTAAAGTATATATGTGTGTTAAACCAGGCAAACACACATTTGAATAAAATCTCAAATGTTTGAACTGGCTGAGATGTGCTTGTTTTAGATGTTTGAACAGTGTTATAAATGATCAAATCCATTCACTCCAAACAAGATTATTAAAAAATTGTTCAGTTAGTCTGCTCAGTTATGTCTCATGTTTACGTGTGACAGTTTGTGTGGGAGGGAGGATGTGCAAGTGTGTGCTTGTGTGTGTATTTGTATGTACACGATTGTGCACCTGCCCATCCGGGTTACTACAAAAAATTAGAGTGACTACCACAGAAAAACGGTTTTGCTGATGCAAACAGGGCTGGATAAATGACTGTGTGTGTGTGTTTGAGAGAGAGAGAGAGAAAGAGAGAGAGAGAGAGAGAGAGAGAGAGAGAGAGAGAGAGAGAGAGATGTCGGTTTTATGAGAGCAATAAAGCTCATATCTCAGCATGTTTACACTCAGAGAACTGCTGCTGTATACTATCTGATTGTTTGTTGTCTCATTTATCAGGGAGTTCTTTAAAAAGCTATATGGCCAGAGATTATATGGAATTTAAACACTTAGCACCCATTCACTCCTTTATTCAACATGTCCTACGCCGTGAGATGTCACAACTGTGAGGATAAGGAGCCCTTATTCTTGTAAAAGTTTTTCCACATGGTTGCATCCCTCTCTTGTTTGTCTTATCAGGCGTTCCTGCTGTGTTTCATCAGTCATATCTACGTAAAGACCTGTCAGCGTGTTGGTAAATGGTGTGTTGAGATACCAGCAGGGATACAGTATTGTTCATAAAACACTGCATTCTGCAGAATTTATGTGTTTGTGTGTGCATGTTTGTGCATGTATATGACACCAAATACCTCATAATATGCCCATGGACAACTGCCTCACATTGACAAAAGCAAGCTTGACTTTTTCCTTTCAGTGTTCTGTGCATCTTGTAAATGAGTTTCTTGTAGTTATGTATCACACCTGAATTCAAATTCAAATATTTTCCCTTTATTCATCTGTAGATTAACATGCAGAATAATGGACAGATTAATAATCCCTAAAATGTAATGGAATCCAGTCAATGCAATGTGGGTTCCACACCTAGTTTGTTTTGAGCATTTGTTTCCAGCTCTGGCACTTCAATTCGGTTTGTTTGAGCATATGTGAACACAGCAACTGATCTTGGGTCTGCACCAAAACAATCAGACTGGCTGATTTCAATCGAATGGTGCGACAGTTTGTTTCTGGTGTGAACATGACCCAAGCTAATCCCAAACCAACTATGAGCTATTGACCTATTGATTAATCTTGAACCGACTAGGGTTGGTGTGGTTAACCCCTGACCTCAACTGTGGTAAAGTTTGTTTTACTTTAGATGCTCATCCTCTAACCCCTACTCAAGTCCATTAAACATAAAACAGACCTTACCACAGTTAAACTGCACCTTGTGAAATGGTCATGACATAACAAATTTAGCATGTGGTTATATGTGCTCCATATGCATTTCATGCACTCTGTTCTCCTGTTCAGTCTAATTCACATAATGTGACATTGTCTTGAAGTCAAATCCAGGTTCTGCTGCTATACTTTGCTTGGTATCCCAGTTACATTTTGTTCTATGTCTCCAGTTATCCTGGTATCATAAACTTTTTCATGTTTTGATTTTCTTTCTCCAGCCCGCAGATATTTCTGACCAATGAGAGAATAGGGACCTTTCTCACCTGTCTTTTGCTGCAATATTTAGGTTCAATTGGATTTTTTCCTGTGCTAAATCGAGCCAAACCAAGTGAGAAATGCAACATTGTAATTATTTATTTATTTTTTTTAAATTTATTATTATTATTATTTTCTCCTTTTTGTAATAATTTAGTCCCTGATTCGGATCACAACAAATAGACTACAGGTCTGAAAACAGCCTAATACTGTGTGCACACGCTTGCATGTGGGCGTATGTATGCATATGTTTATGTGTATTTGTGACTGGTTATTTTTGTATGCATGGGTAAACATGTGAATGAGTGTAAAACTATAAGTCTAACTGTATGCATGTGTATTGTTTGTGTGTGCGCGTGTGTGCGTGTGTGTGTGTGTGTGTGTGTGCATTGTCCAAACAGATAGACAGAAGTCTCTAGTGGGAAGAAAAATGTGCAGCTTGAAAATATCAGTCTTGTTCTGACACGTCTCATCATTTTCTCCTCTGCACAAACCGTCTCACTTAAACATGACCGCCCACTGAAAAACCTGTAAGAACCGTGTTCACCACATGAGCGCATTAAAAAAAAAAAAAAAAAAAAAACTTTTAAAAAAGCTTAGCTTTACTATAATAATTTTATTTGCACGGGCAGAGTAACTAAGTATATTTACTCAAGTACTGTCGTTAATTATGAAAGATTCAGGCACTTCACTTGAGTATTTCCTTTTTCTGCTCTTTTACCAGAACATTTCATGTGGAAATATTGTAGCAGTTACTAGTTACTTTGTAGAGATGGAATTTAAATGAAACATAAAATGTCATCTTTATTTCCTTCCTTGTTTTCTTCCTTTCTCTCTTTTCTTTGTTTGCTTCTTCCCTTCTGCCTTGTCCTTCCATCTTTCCTTCCATTTGATATCTTTTACTTAAACCTTTTATTATTTCCATCCTGTATTGTCTCCTTTTCTCATTCTTCATTCCCTTCCTTCATTCCAGCTGTCTTTTGTCCTGTTCTTCCTAATGGCTTTCCTTCTTTCCTTCTCTTTCCCCTCCTTACTGTCTTCTCCTTTCTTTCTGTTCTTCTCTTTTCCTTCTTCAACTGACCTGAAAATCCCCCATACATGAAATATAAGATTTTGACCTGCCAGTAAAACTAAACTTTACTTTTTTTCCCACTATGAATACCTTTACTTTTAAAACTTGAGCACACTTTACTGCTAATACTTATTTATTTTTACTTGAAACTTTAAACATTTGAATGTAGGACTTCTACTCATAATTGAGTATTTTTACATTTACTTTGTACTACTTACTTAAGGATTTTAGTATTTCTTCCACGACTTCTTATCTGGTAGTGAAGTCATTGAATTTCAGTTTTATCTATTTAGACAATAGCTACAATACCTACAAGTTACCTACTGTTTAAAGTCCCTTAAAAGACATTTTTCTCAGATTGGTGTATGCAGAGATAAAATGTAAGTCGATGAAGGAATAAAGAGCAGCAGCAGTGTTCCCTGATTTATTGCAGATGCACGTAAATGTCCGGAGTAGAAAGGAAATGGGTAAATTAGCTCTGAGCTTAGAACATAAGTCCATTTCCTCTGTTCACAGGTCACTGGTGCCGTAAGCTACAGCACCCCACCCCCACCCCTTCCTTTCCCCTCACTTTACCTCTGAGGGGGAACATATCCTTAACAGTGTAATCNCACCCCCACCCCTTCCTTTCCCCTCACTTTACCTCTGAGGGGGAACATATCCTTAACAGTGTAATCTCCATCTGATTCCAATTTCCCCTGAGTGTCCCCTTGAAAGCAGTTTCCTTAAAGAACTTAATCTGAATCTCCGTCAAAGTCAATATTCAGACCCTTTATCTGTTCATTCTGATGCTTCATTTAAACTGCAGAGATCAAATCTGATGCAAAATAATATCATTGTTGGAAAGTAACTTTTAAGATAGTACATTTATTCAAGTACTGTACTTAAGTAGAATTTTGGATACCTGTACTTTGCATTTCCTTTTCCATTTTGTGCTACTTTATGCTTCCTCTGTACTACATTTCAGAGGGAAATATTTTAGTTTTTAGCCATCTGATGTTGAACCTTATATCTCTTGTTTTGTTTTAGCATTTTCCAAGAATTGGGTTTAGAATGTTTGGTTTAAGATAGTGAATTTTGTGAATTTACTCTAAACTAAAGCTATTACACCCCCCCCCCAAAAAAAAAANAAAAAAAAAAAAAAAAAAAAAATTAAAATTGCATGTGATGAACTTTGTGTTTTGGGGATTTTTTGTTATTATTATTAATATTATTATAGCATTCCAAAATTGGACATATGAGATTTTTCTGCTCTGTTTTGTGAAGAACTTCATTTCAAATTTATTTTATTTATTTTTTAATAATTAAACACTTTGACAGGAAACATCATTCACAATAATACTAGTAAATGTAGCGGTAATATTTATTTTACTTCAGTATACTTAATTACTTACCTGAGCATATTTTGGTAAAGGATTGAGTACTCTTTCTACCGCTGGATACTGTGAGACATTTTTAAAAATTCTAAAAATTAAATGTTTACTTGCACTTCTATAATGAGGTCTGAGGTCACAGTGAGCCACAGAGCAGCACCCTGGAGCGAACAGGGATTCAGTCTTAGGGAAACTATGTCTCCCATCTTTGACACCTGTCTGCTGCTCAGAGACTGAGTCAAACTTAAGTCTTCCATGTTGGGAGGCACATACATGTCCTGACTGACCTACGATTCTACCAGGAAATGAAGTTTCTTTTACATATCCTGTATCTTATTTACCCAGTTCTGACATTCATTCCTGTTGGTTATAAAAACATCAATTTTATTATATGATAAATGAGATCTAGGAACATGGTGACAAAAAGGAGTCAAGTGGAGTAGAGAAAAAGTCACACAGGCCCACAGTTTAACCTCATGGTAAATGGTAAATCCTTTTTATTGTCATATGCACAAGATTATCAGAACCACTCACTTAGAAGTAAAGCAAAAGGTGATCGCACGAAAATTGTCTGTTATAATTCCTCTATGCATAAGAAACACGTGCCACAACTACGGTAAGCAAGGTAGGTCAAAGTTGAACAAGGAAGCTGCAAAATCTAATGGATATTTACAATGACCAGTTTAAGTACTAGCTGCATCATTTACCTTTCTTTTTTCCCCAAATAAGTATGCTAAAACAAGTATGCCTGTTAGATTGTTCCTGTTTACTGCACTGTTGAATGAATGTAAGTTTATTTAGTTCAGCTGGCGAGAAAAAAAAAACAAAAAACTATGAAAATAAGACCCAGGTTGTAGGAAACATCAAGAAAGAGTCAACTATAGTAAGCTTCTCTAATTTCTGCTAGTAGCTTAGAACTGCCAGCACTTTCTCTTCTGTGTAATTATCTGACAGGGAAGATACCATGATAAAAAGGGTGGTTCAGCCGGGGCGAGGTTCAGGATAGGCTGGTTAGTGGAGTTTTTGTTGTATTAGAGTTACTTTAAGGGCATCCCCTAAGGAAGAAAGACAGATATGTAAGGCAGAAATATATGCTCCACTGTGATGTTGCTGTGGTTACCTTGCATGCCTATGGTGTACAAAAATGATTTATAGTGCATGATTTGTGGTAGAATTGAACTTGTTGACAGTGCAACACTGTGACACACAGCGCATACAGCACATTATCAGATGGCTTTGTACAGTTCTTATCAAAAGGAATCATCTGTATAGGCTCTTATTCAGTTTTGTGGCGAAAAAAGTTTGAAATGGAAATGGTTTTTGTTGATCATTAAACCTTCTCTCTCTCTCTCTCTCTCTATATATATATATGTATATATCAGGGTCAGATTGGCCATTGGGAAAGGCAAGATTTTTCCCGGTGGGCCACAGCCATCAGTGGGCCGACTGGCAGCGATGGGCCGGTGGCTTTTGCACTGCACAATATAATATTAATTAAAATTAACTTAAACTAAATTAACTTAACTTAAAAACTTATTTTTTTTCTTTTCTAATTTTGTTGTATATATATGTATGTATATATAATGTTATATTATTATATATATACAGTATAGACAGTAAAATGCACTGAAGTATCCACAGATCTTAAGTTTTAAGTCTTAATCTGCAAACTCATAACTGCATTCATCAGATGATTGTAAAGAAAGTACAGTACAAGTACTTCAAAACTGTACTTTTGTAATAGTACTAAATTACTTTCCACTTCTGACTACCAGCACTGCAAACATAGGAGAACATTAAAAGCAGCACAGTCACAGTTCTAATTACAGTTCTACTTAGCCTGAACATATAACTGGATTTCTTCACATTAGCTACATATACACACATCCGTTATATATTACATACATATAGTGCACACACTCATACTCATGCATATAGTACTGAAATCCTTTACTGAAATATATGTAGCTAATGTGCACCTATACAGAGCCTTCATATGTGCAACACATCAAAACATGCTGTATAAATCAGCCTTACCTGTGCTGAGGCGACCGCTCTAGCTGGCTGATCCATGTTTCATCCAAAATATAAAATGAAAATTCACTCAACACTGAACACACATGGTATATCCAGATAGATGTGAGCAGGGCCTAGTTATTGTAACTGACTGATACCGACACAAACCATTACAGATGTAGACAGAGCTCAAAGGATATTTGCTGGTTTTTCTTTCACATGACAGATGAAAACCAGAGAATGTGCTTTAATGGTCATGCAAAAAACAGCAAGTTTAGCCACTAATACAGTAAAATGATTAGGTAATATAGGTTTTCTACACCAAATCATTCACATGCATCACAATCTGACCACAAAATCTTCAACATCTCATGACAGCCCAAATAACTCACTTTCATAAATAATGGCCTGATCATATCGAGAGCCAAATCGAACCTCTCTGATGGCATCATCAGACCTGAGAGCAATCTGAACATCACATGGGAAAATAAGCAAACTAAACCAACAAGGAACTCTCCATGCCAAGTTACAAATCATACTGTCACTTTAATGCGGTGCATGCTGCTACGCATGCATACACATGTATATGACTACACGTGCGCTGGCATCCAAACTATGGTCATAAAGCCAAGACATAAAGCCAAGACTCTGCGCACGCACACACACATGCACACACACATATTTGCAGAGTTGAGTAACTGCAACAAAAAAAAAGCAGCTATATGCCATTCTATATGAAAAATAATGTGTGATATCTAATCAATTAATTAAAATTATATTAATTATATTTGAGAGTAGGTGAAAATGAAAAATTTAGAGCCTCATTAAAATAGCGAGAAGCATAGAAAAAAAGACAATATGCATTCTATGCAAACCAAAATATCTGAATGTCTCCAAAAATGGCAATCTGAAAGTAGTTTCCAAAGCTAAATTATCTTGTGGATTACGTTACTGATTAGAGTTTTAATGAGGTAAGATAATAATAAGGTGTAATAGACACAAATGTGTACATTCATGCAAGCAAATACACACAGAATACGTCACCGTATTCTTCCTACACTCTGTGACAGTGAGAGCACAGAGCAGCTGTTGGCACTTATCACCTGGCTAGTACACACACACACACACACACACACACACACACACACACACACACCGAGGTAAAGGGAAAAAAAAAAAACAGACAGATAAATGTTATGATCGCCCTCTGCTCAATCTACTGTGTCACCCTAAACAAAGGGGAAATGCAGCAGACTGTGTGTATAGTTAAGCTCACACGTGTGCTTACATATGTGTGTCAGTGTGTCTGTGTGTGTGTGATTGTGTGTTTCAGGGGGTAGAGCAGCATGTACACACATAAACATCCTCCAGGCAATGGGAGTCATCCTGGGAATATTTATCTTTGCTGGTAATGCAAAGAGGCAGCCAACCTCTAATCTGGCCCTCAGCTATTTTCTCTGAAATCAGGGGACGGGAGGAGGAGGAGACAGACGGAGAGCAGGAGGAGAAAGGGGGAGGAGGGAGATAGGAAAGTCAGCGGGGATGTCAAAAAATCTCTATGATGGAAGACAGAGGAATGGGAAAGCATGTGTTTGAGCTTCTTGACATTCTGGTGTTTTAGTGATTCGGTTGCTTGATTGGAGGTGTGTGTGTGTGTGTGTGTGTGTGTGTGTGTGCATGTGTGTGCGTGTGCATGTGTGTGTGTGTGTATGGCCAGTCAGGTCAAGAGGGGTGGCCAGGGGCTGGGTGATGAGGCATGGTAGGGACCCTGCGTTGGTGTGTCTGTAAGGCGGCATGAAGTGGGGGTAACAGAGGTTGTGTGTGTGCGCGCGTGTGTATGTGTAGTAGTGGACATGCCCCCCAGGCTGAGATGGATCTCTCTGTGTGTGGTTGATTCGAAGTGAATGGCAGCATGCCGTGTGGCTCCATCCTAGCCAAATGACTTCTGACACGCCTTGCCTTGTTCTCTGATGTCTGAGGAGCTCACACACACACACACACACACACACACACACACACACACACACACACACACTTATGAACAGATACAGAAACACATTCATCCACAAAAAAGTGGAACTTTTGACAAGATGTTTCTCATTTTGGCTCCGGTGTTGACCAGTGGAAAAATCGATGGAAAATTTGATGCTCTGATGTCGCCCAAAGAAACAAAATAACTGTTAAGGAGATTTGGTTGTGTTTGTTTTCATTTACTTGTGTCTGTTTGCTCTGCATGTGTTTTACTTTAACATCCTTGAACTAAACTAGTAAAGCCTGAGGTTGAAGGAATGACAGAGTGCACACACACACACACACACACGTGAGCAACTTCCATCTCTTGCTCTACTTTATGTACATATGTACACAACATGTGTGCCCCCNCCCCCCCAGCTTCATTTCAGCCACCATGACTATACACACAAACACAAACACACACACATACAAGTACTTGTCCAGACAGTCCGTGTGTGTCCTTTCGGGTTCTTTTGAAACTCTGTCATGTCACATACAGTCTGCTCCACGCTGAGCTCGTCCTTGCCTCTGGGTGGACGTGTCCGAGACAAGCACTCACTTTGACTTGGGCCATGTTGTCGTACATCAGCTCACCCCTGGTTCTATTTTCTGAGGTTTTCCAGTGTCCATTGTTGAGACTTCTGCTGCCAGCCTAGTACAATGGAGGTGAACACAATTTCATTTGCGGTGCTCAAAACATCAAAATGACATCAGAAAAGCTCAAAGGAAATGTCTCTTTCCAAACACAATGTCCTGGTTACACAAGATAATCCACAGACCCCACTGTGGATAGTTTTCACTGTTTTACCTTTGGTAGAATTGTTTCCAATTAAAAGTGTTGACATGAAGGTCTGTGGATTATCCACAACCACTGAGACATTGTTTCTGGAAAGAGACATTTCCATTGAGGTTTTTTCTTAATGTCATGTTTTGATGCTTTAAGAACCACAAATGAAATTCCATTCACCTATTATATTGGAGTGGTGGCAGAGGTCTCAGAGGCAGATATCTCAAAACCTCCACAACCAAACCAAAACTATTTGTGTGGCTAGAAATATGTTTTTATTTCTTCAGCTTCCAAAGATTTATCTAGTTGCAATAATTACAGCAAAGCCACATTTGATATTTGGGGAGTCCATAAACCTGTCAATCAGCTTCATAATGCTTTCTTGAAAATCTAATTTATCATCCTTTCATATCAGCTACTCTCTGTAGTTTGAGTATTAAACAGGTCAGGTCAGGAGGATGTGCTGGGCTGCGTGTTGCTGCATCTACCATGTGATGGAAACGCCCCAGGTCCCGATTGGCATCCATCCTGGCAGACCCGCAGTCTATCCCCATCTCACGGAGGTACCCATCCATTTGCTGCAGCCAGGTGTTACGTGGGCATCCCCTCAGCCTGGTCCAGTCAGCAGGGGTCCTCAGCAGTGAGGCACCTGTGTGCTGGATCATCCTCAGAAAAACATGTCACATGGCAGTAGTGTCACAACTGGCGCTCCCTCACAATGCTCCCTCACAATGCTGGTAATCAGTTTCATCCGGGCCTACCGGAGCAACCGCTCATTCAACACAAAGTCAAACCAGCAGTTTGACAAGACCAAGAATTCTCTGAAGAGACCAAGTACCAAGTTGCCATCTCAAATCAGGTTAGCATCCAGGTCTCACAACCATAAAGTAAGATGGGAGCACCAGGACTCTAGAGACTTGGACCTACATCTTCTTGCAGAGATATCGACGGAGATATTGGCAGCGCCAGTATTAAACGTTAGTCTGATTTTAGTTGACAAAATAAATTATGTTTCCAAGACACAAATGCAGGATTTTCCATGTAGCATCATACCAAAACTTTGTGTATAACTCTGAAGTTGTAAACAGTATCCTGGCAGGTGATAAAGTGATGATTGATATTTGGTGGCACAGCAGCACCATAGCCTTCAGGCTCCTCAATGAGTCATCGTATACCTACAGTCGTATATCAACCTGTTTGTTTAGTTTAGTTTATTTGTTTTCACATACATCAAAAGAAAAAGACAAGATTACATTAAAACAAGGAAATGTGAAGGAAAACTGCAAAAAAAAAAAAAAAAAAAAGAAAAAACCCTCAAGGAGCTTATACAAGGCAAAGAGACAAAGAGACCTGGACAAAGAGAACGATATGGACCATGACTGAAAATAAAACACTGTCATTTTTATGGCTTTTTTTTTTTTTTTTTTTTTTTTTTTTTTTTTGTCTTGTATTGCCCCCCAAATCCCAGCCATACTACAGCTGCTTGGAAAAATTAGCATTAAAGGCATTAAAAGTTGAAACAGCAACATCTGGAAGCTTTTTGATGAAAATGTTATCATTAATGACCTTCTTGGAAATCATTCACTGATGCTTTTTTTTTTTTTTTNTTTTTTTTTTTTTTTTAACTTTTAGATAGATTAGTGATTTTTTGCTTGCAGCTTTAAAAAGCTACTGAATCATGAAAATCCCCAAGACTGAAGACATCTACAATTTGGCAGAGTTTTATTGTTTAAATGCAGAGCTTTCACTTTTTCTTTCCAAACTCTTCAAAGTTGGAGATGCAGGAGACAAGTTGGGATTTGCATTATTGGTCCTAACATGTATCAGAGCACAGAGTACATTTTACTGCTAATACTTACTGTATTTACCACTAGTAGTAAGTAATAAGTAGAATTTTGAATGCATTCTACTCATAATTGAGTAATTTTTGATTGTGGTATTAGTATTTGTGCTTAAAGGACCATACTTGTGCTTTGGCATGTTTGAGCCCAATATACCCACATACACTGACAACCACTTTCCAAAACATATACTACTGGAATGGTAAATATTAGAATTGTTTTTCCTACCTTCCAGACTGTCATTGGTTTCAGTTCATTCCAATACTCTATTAAAATCAAAACCTGCTTGAGATAAGAAATCCACCACAGCAAATTAATATCTATCTATCTATCTATCTATCTATCTATCTATCTATCTATCTATCTATCTATCTATCTGTATAAAATTTATTTATTTTTTCAAAGTAACTTTATTTAACTGATCCAACATACAACAAAGAAAATATTTGTAGTTCCAGCAGAAGACGGCCATCCTGTCTACATTTGGACATTTGTGTTAGCAGGCGAAACATTGACACCACACAATACACCCAATAACAAAAACAATAATAATAATTATTATTATTTATTGTATTTCTTCTCCATATTTAAAAAAAATGTAGTTTAGTTGCTGCCTTTCAAACCATACACAGTAATGATAGTTAAACTAGTATACTGGTACTTCTTGTACCCAGTAACACATTTCCACTGCTGTAGTGTGTTGCTGCCTTAGTACATATTGGTCTTTTTAGCAGTATTATTAATGGGATTATAGATTGTCGCTCAGTCATTAAAGCCCTTTAACTTTCTTCATTGAACCTGTTCACATACACAAGGCTGTGTGCACACTGCATTCCTGAGTACCTGTGTTAATGCACGTGTGAATATGTCAGAAATATTGTCTGTCGTTTAGTGTGCATGTGTCTGTGTCGTTGTGTGTGCAGGTGTGTGTTTATAGACTGCATTCCCTCTGTGAATACGTAGGAATTTTATACGCTTTGAGCAGCAAACACAAACAGCAGCTCCATGTTGGTTTAGACAAATTTGCACAGAATGATACCTCACAAAAATGTAATTAATCACACTTAGAGTTGGCAGGAGAGCAAATCATGTACTTTGATGCTTTGCTTATTACAGAATCCTCCAGTATATGAAACATGCTTCCATATGCTACAACAACTACTGGTCAGTCTGCAAAACTCAATGAAATAACCACACATGCCTTTTTGTCCTTGCAAAAATGGCTATGCAAAACAAATTTTATCACACCTCACCAAGTATATTTATAACTGTGTATATTTGAAAAACCTCATTTTACCCCATGACCATAAGCAAGAGTGTGTTGTGTTGCATTCAAGGGCAAATTACTGTCTCTTTCAGTGAGGATCATCCAGACAACCACTACACATGGCTGCCCTTCCCTCTGGCCCACTGTAACCCCTCAGTATGAATGAGAGAGAGAGAGAGAGAGAGAGAGAGAGAGAGAGAGAAAGAGAGAGAGAGAGAGAGAGAAAGCAGGGTGAAAGGAGGAAGAAAGACCCCTTCACACTCTCTCCTAGTGAGAGAGTGAGGGGATGATAAAAAAAAACAGCGAGAGAGAAGCAAGTAGAGCAAAAAAAAACAAAACAAAAAACAAAAAAACAAAACAAAACAAAAAGCTACAAATAAAAAGAGAAATCCCTAACAGAAGCACATTGTTTTGGATTTGGTGATTAGAGGTGAAAAGTAACTTAAAGTAATCAAGTTACTTGTATTTCCATTTGGTCTTATTTTTTCCTTCAATTCAATGATATTTCAGAGGGAAATATCAAACTATTAACTCCACTACATTTATCTGATGACAGCAGCTACTAGACAACATGAGATTAATTAAATTATATATCAATAGAATGTATTATTATTATTATTATTATTATTATTATTATTATTATTATTTAAACCTTACATTTTATTGGTGGAACAGGAGGAAAAGAAGAGATCATAGAATTTATTGCAAGGTTGAAAAGTTCAAATGAGAAAGGATGAAAACTACTAAAACTGGGTGAGACTACATGTAATCCAGTTTTGGGGATTTTTTATTATTTCATTCCAAATTCTCCAAAGTTTGTAATATAATTTGCATGAGCAAAACATATTATTTACACATTTCATTACTTGATTCCAAAATCTTCAAAATTGGGGATATGAAATTTTGGGTAAAAAAAACCCAAAAAACTTTCAATCTCCAATTTTGGGGATTTTTTTCACAATAACTTCTTTCAGTGTTCATACTGGACAATTTGACTGAAAATACTTGTTTTGAGTTTTAGTTAAGTAAAATTTTGCATGTGGGATTTTTACTTGTAATCTAGTTTGTTTTTTTTTTTTCCCATTGAGGTTTTAGTATTTTTAAATTTCNCCCCCCCAGCTTTCTGTCCTAACCTGTCTCCCTCCCTCCCTCTCTCCACTCAACACCCTCAGCCCTGCAGACAAGCTCTGTGAGGATTAATTAAACAATTAGGAGAGGGGCCCCTGGGAGGCATTCAAGGGTCCCCTTGTTCTCATCACACTCACTGAGAGACAGACTCAGGCCTCAATTAGGGCTGCTCTGTGATAGGCTCTCGGAGTGAACGCAGCTCCAGAAGCGGTTTTTCATCTCTCCCTCTGAACGACTGAGTAGGAGAGTAACCCTTTAATTGAATTATGACTGTTATCCTGATGTCCACTCTGTCTGCCCTCCTCTCACCCTCTCTATTCCCCCTGAGGTGATGCCCAATGATGGCTGATTAAGGAGGATCTCCCCATATGAAAGATCCAGAGGTCCCCCCGCCCCCCTTAACACCACATCTCTGCCTCTTAATGTTCATTCCATTGCTCTGAGCAACAGGCATGGAAGCTTTGTGTCTGCAAATTTATCTAAAGGGAATATCTGTCTCACACTATGATCTTACCAGAGACAAAATTTGATGAATATTTAATCAAGTACTCTACTTAAGCACATTTTTTTAGGTACTTGTACTTTACTTGAGTATTTGTTTGTGCTGTTTTCTTCTTTAACGCCACGTCAGAGGGAAATGTTGTATTTTCCCTGGCTGTTACAAGCTACTTTGTAATTCAAATTTTGTATTCAACTTGAGATAAGGTCATAAAATATTGTTTTCTGGTAAAAATGTTGTACCTCAACCTTGTTCTAGCTTAACAGACATCTGAAGTGTTTTAAGAATGAACAAAGGTGGAAAAATGTGTTCTATATGGTATATGTTATCACGAAAATCTCCAATATTGAAGACATCAGCAATTTGGGGGAGTTTTATTGTTGACTTACCGAGTTTTCACTTTTTCTTTCCAAACTCTTCAAACTTGGAGATATAGGGGATAAGTAGGATTTGCATTACTGATCCATCAATATGTACCAGATGTACCTCAAGTACATTTTACTGCTAATTCTGTATTTACTTTTACTTAAGTAGAATTTTGAGTTTTAAAAATGGCCACCCCTTCTAAATTTGAATTTACTGTATGTGTTAGAAGGCAAACCACTGAATTTTAAGGTGTATATCACCTTAACATTTGATTTTGAAAGATTAGGGGATTTGAAAAAAATAACAGGAAAATTAAAATACAGTTTTATGTTTTGGAAAATGGTCATCAATAAATGTAATGTGTATATGTGTATATTTATTGGTATAATCGCTGGTCCTTTAAGGACTGAGTACTTCTTCCATTACTTCCTTCTTATGAGTGAGGAAGAGCCTCTGACTGAGCAAGCATGAGGGTGAGAGATAAAAGTAAAGGAGTCCAAGAGAAACTCCACCTTCATGGATGCACACATGCAGCTCACCATATCGTAACATCTGAGTCTGTCTGTCTGCTTTGGAGGGTCAAGTGTTTTCTCACCTGCACAACTAGACAGACAGGAGCTGGGATGCTGGTGTGCTGAGGGCCACGCGGTGCTACAGGACTGGCCTGATTACTACAATGCAGCAGACAGCGACAGACACAGCGGGGGNGGGGGGGGGGGGGGGGAGTGTTGTGCTGGAACAGGCCCTGACAAGACAAGGTGGACCCCCTGCTTCTCATCATTTCCTCATTTGTCTGCTCACTTGGCCAGCCATCACAGCTGAGCATTGGGATGTAGATATATTTGTTAAATGACGGTGTGACCTCTGGGTCGAGACACTTAACCTCTGTGGGAGAGAGCTGTGCAAGAGCCTCAGATTGCTATGCTAGTGTGCTGACCCCCACAAAGCTTTAATGTGCAAAAGACGGCCCCTGAGGTGAGTCTCTGGGGCGCCATCACACCAGGTAACGTTTTTGTGCGTACTGATTAGGACTACACACTCATCAATCAGCGATGACACAAATTCAAGCTGAACTTTTAAATTACACCTGAATCCTGAATGAGACTGTAGATTTACTTTCTTTATCCAAATGAAGTTTTTCTGTTGACTACAGCTACAATAAAATACAAGCTGTTGTCTCCTTAATAGCAGCAGGCCAGCTCTCCATCCATACAAAACGTGATTAAATAACAAATAATTTCTCAACCTTTGAGTCACAACCCCCACAAAGGGTCACTTGGTATGTAAATGAGATTGTAGGAGATGATAAATTGCTATTAGTTTGATATATCTATTTAATATAAACTATTTTAAAAAGTGTAATCATATGATTCTTACAAAATGAATAAAAACTTTCGATCTGCTGGGATGACAGGTTTGGGACCTAAAATTGGGAACACAGGTCCCAAAAACTTTTGAAAGCTTATATGACACATCAACTGCCTCTTTTATGTCTTTTGTACTGTTTGATTTAAATGTGCTCACATGCAACATTTCCTTGAATGCTTCGGTCACACATACTGAGTTCATCCACATTGTTCTATTTGCTGGCAATTTGTTCTATGAACACATAGAAAAAGTAATCACAGATCTTTGGGGCCTCTTAGTAACTACACAATATTCAAGCCATGTATGATACTTTCTGAGACTAAGCATGATCTATAAACGGGATTTTCTTGACCAGGGGATTTTCTTAGACATATCAATGAAGCAACAAGCATTTCTTGTGTCTCTGAGTGATCTGACTGTATTGACTTTCCATCTGTTAGTGATCTCACGAGCACGATGTGCTGTGACTGAGCACAGGGGAGAAAAAAGGGAAAGAGAGGAAAGGAAAGCAGAGGTTTTACTGCATCCTGGTACATCCTGCCTTAATGAGGCCCCCCTCTCTGTCTGCCCATCTGTCCCCAGCGGGATTGGCCGCACAGGGCCCCCATGTTAGCGAGGAGCTATGTCTGTGTGTGTTTGGTAGAGGAGATGTGTTTAGGAGCAATAGGTTTGGCCACGTGCCACTATGAAAGACAATAATACCTAAATATTTTCCTCTGTATATTTTACTGTTATCTGTTATCTTTTATTTGCCACTTCCTATTTTCTGGCTCCTCAAACACGGAGGTAAATCAGTCCTAACAGCACATGTTTAGGATTCCCCTCCATCTCATTTAACTCCTCAGTCGAAAGGGACTGAGTCATCCACCCTTAACTCCCTACTCCCCCCCCCCNACCCCTCTCCGCGGTACAGTCTCATTAAACTGAGCTGCAGCGGCTTGTTAACCCCACTAATCGAAATGGGAATAAGCATAAAAGAGCCCAAGAATTTACTGGCAGGTCCACACTTCAAAGGGACAGTGGGAGGTGGGGGTAACAGACATCTGAATGCACATGCAGGAAGAAAGCGTGAAGATATCATCCTGCAGACAGAGTGTGTGTGTGTGTGTGTGTGTGTGTGTGTGTGAGTGTGGTGTAAGTGTGCATTCAGAGATGTGTGCTGGTTGAGTTTGTGGTGACGGTTTGGGTAACATTAATGCTCGTCACAGAGAAGCACAAACATCCAGCAGCTCCAACTTCAGATTTATTTTGAAAAAAATTCAATACTCAAAGTTGAAGTTTCTGCAGTTCAGTGTGCTGCAGTGGGCTGGATCCTGTGTCAAATTCCCACAGTTCTTTAAATAATGTATGAGTTCAAGAGGCATGTTGTAGCGCGCCCCGCTTTCATCATGTTTAGTGGAGCTGCCAGCAACAGGCTCCCATATAACAAATATCTCACCTTTCTCACCTCAGCAGGTCTAAGAGCTGAGCCACGTTACGAATTCTGCAACTTTTTTGAATTTTTCTGTATTTTCCTAATATTTCAATCCTAACATTTCAAAAATCTATCATCTTGCTGAAGAACAATGATAAAACACAAAGTGAAAACAGCATCAATCCAAGTCTCCTCAAACTTGAGTTACTGAAAATGTGACACAAATCATGTTAAGTAATTTTGTTAAGACACACACAATGACCATGATGGCCGCTGCCACATTTAAAAAATAAATAAAAACCACTGACTCTCCTGTAAAGTTGCAAAGATCAGTCAGCACACCCCCATTCCTCCGTATCTATTCACTCGGCCGGGTGTGGCAGTCAACACTTGGCAAACTCTGNCACACCCCCATTCCTCCGTATCTATTCACTCGGCCGGGTGTGGCAGTCAACACTTGGCAAACTCTGAAATCCCAGAGGTGCAGAAAGCTACTTTGTCAAGAGGAACATGTAATCCATTTATTCAGTCATACATGTTTATCTTTTGGATCCTTTGCGTCACTTACACTGGTCTTGTTTGCTTTGTGTCATTTTCAGTGTCAGCACAAACTTCTCTATTTTTATTATTCAAACAAAGTGAGACACTGTGGTTTGATTACGTAGGCGCAGAGAGGGATTTGGCTCATCCCGATTCATCGCGCACCACAATAGTTGGTATGAAATCTGTTAATACCAGTCCACTGGCAAATATCAGAGTCCTCAGGTGCTTTTACGTACAAGGATTGCTACATATAAGCACTGCCAAACCAGTTCACAAAAGATGTTTAAAAGTTTGTTTAGAAATCATGACTTATTCATACATGAGCTGATTGATAGAAATGCATCTGAAGTCAATCATGAACCACTGTAGGAGTCATCTCAGATCAAGAGTGCATGACTATACCACAACTAGGTCACTGACAAAATTCTTTATAAATGAGCCTCCAACTGTCTCTCTATATAAAGTTATCTGTTCATCCAGATAAATACATGTTAATGCAAGATGTAAATGTACAAAGAACACATTGTGAATGAAATGCAATCCCACCTGGTCTGGTATTGTGATTGGATATCATCATCATCATCATCATCATCATCATCATCATCATCATCATCATCATCATCATCATCATCATTATTATTATTATTATTATAGTCACAACTAACCAAGAGCAGGGCAGCACGGTGGCTCAGTGGTTAGCACTGTCGCCTCACAGCGAGAAGGTCCCAGGTTTGAGCCTGACCAGGTCCTTTCTGTGTGGAGTTTGCATGTTCTCCCCTTGTCTGCATGGGTTTCCTCCAAACACATGCAGGTCAGGTGAACCGGAAACTCTAAACTGACCATATGAATGGGTTTGTCTGTCTCTATGTGTCAGCCCTACGACAGACTGGCAACCTGCTGTGGTGTGCTGTCAGGGCCAGCAAGGCCTTCTCTGCTGGCCTAGAGATTGTCAGAATCATCAGATTATGTTTTTATAATTTAATATATATTTTATTAATGCTATTTGTATTTTACAAAGTTCATTCCCGTTATTAACGTCATTTCATCGCTACTCTCTCCCTCAGTTGCGCTACTTCCGGTGCAGTCATAGAAATTAAAGCTTTTATCCAATCAGATTTTCCCCCCTGTCCTGTCTCCGGGTAAAAAAATCTAGCCTGAGGCGAGTAAATCCCCTCTGCTGTTCAAGCAAATGGGACGACGTTATTGATTGTCATATAGTTTAACCAATCAGATTTTGAGTTGGGCGTATTCTTTTACACATCAGGACTTTCTAGCTGGCCTTGGTCTACGTCATCGGAGCACAGCATTATGCTGCACCTGCGAAACAGCCTGCCAGAAATTTATTAGAAGAAGAAGAGAGCCGGATAGCTTAGCTAACTCAAGTAAACCTAGCTAGCACGTAACGGAGCATTAATGTTTATTTAAACTTTCTTTTTTGACGTTTAGATTTTTAGATATAGTGCTTTAGATTTTTTGTTTCGATTTTTATTTAGCCCTGTTGTTTTTTAACGCACAATGGCTGAAGGAGGAGAAGAAATGGATTAACTGACAACGCTTTTTTTTCACATTTTGGAACTGAAACTCACCGATAATGTACAGCCGCGTCGTTAAACTCTTTATAAAGAAAGAAAGGAGGATGGCCTTTATCTTCAGATGACGAGCAGCTTTGGTAAGTTTGATGGATTTTTATGTGGCTGGAATCTGTGAGGAAGCCTGTTGAATTCTGATTGTGTTATTTGTGTTTTACAGCATTTTTGCTTACTTGCTGGTCGTATGAGTAAATGTGATGGTTGTTGCGAGTTCTTGTTTCTTTGGTAATGACACTGATTTGGGCTATGCCATGTTTATATGTTATGCAGCATCCTGTCATAATAAGTAATAATGCTATTCATGCCATCCTATTCATGTCTCTGCAGCTAATTGACATAGATGTTGATCCTCGTGTTAAATCACTTTATTCCACTCGATAAAGGTTACTGTCACTGTGAATATGGGCTGGTTACCTCGAATAACAGCAGCATATAGCCCTAGTGTCATGGTGAGCTTATTAGAAGGTGGTTTAATTGCAGAAGGATGGCATTGAAGGCCTAGGTGTAAAATGCACGGCCCACCACTGGCAACCTGTCCAGGATGAATCCTGCATCTCGCCCAATGATTGCTGGGATAGGCTCCAGCCTCCATGACACTTAACAGGTCAAACCGGTATAGAAAATGGATGGATGGATAGCCAAGTGCAATAATCAGCATCACTGGGATGCATTTCTGAGATATAATCCATCCACAAGTTAAACATGTCACCCTGCTCACTCTTGATCCATCCATCCATCCATTTTCTAAACCCGTTTGTCCTGTTGAGGGTCACGGGGGGGCTGGAGCCTATCCCAGCGGTCATAGGGCGAGAAGCGGGGTACACCCTGGACAGATCGCCAGTCTATCGCAGAGCTGACACAGAGACAGACAAACACATTCATGCTCGCATTCACACCTACGGGCAATTTAGAGTTCCCAATTCACCTGACATGCATGTCTTTGGAGGTGGGAGGAAGCCGGAGTAATCAGGAGTTTTGCTATAAATGGGTACTTGCATCTGGAAGGAGACAGGCAAAAATCCACCCATCCAAAAATGTTATTATTTTAAAAATAAATTAATCATTTTAATCAATTAATCAAAAATAAATTAATTTAAGAAAACACAGGAATTGAGATCCAATTTCAATGTAGGCAGAATCCAGAAAACGAGAAGACTTAATGCAAGGTGTAAATGCAAGTCCTGACATCGAATGTTCTTCAACTTGATAACATGTAGATACGGAGATCACATTTTAATGCGAAGTGCAAATGGTATGCCATAGTTTGCTACATGAAAATAGGGTTCAACTGCAAACTTTTAGAATGTTCACAACTTCAAGCCTGTTAGATCTATATCGTGGATGAAAAAAAAGACAACAATCAGCAGCACAAGATGATGTTTGTCAAAAAACATTTTGAATATTTTATTGGGGAGAGAGAGAGAGAGAGAGAGAGAGAGAGAGAGAGAGGGAGAGAGACTATTACCAACTTGTTCAGAACTATAATAAAACTGTAGATCTGTAGTAATGACAATCACGTCATTATTACTAACTTAAAATTTTGAAAAAAAACATTGATACTGTACATACTGTCTTGATGGAGCTAACATGTTGACCTTGTTATGAAACTTTTTTATGATTCTGAAGCTTTGCACTAAGTCAAGTTATTCACACACACACACACACACACACACACACACACAGATGGGCAAGAGTATTTGAAGTAAATATTTGAAGATTTTTTTTCTAAGTCAATTGTATGTAGAAAATAAAAACTGCAACCAAATTAATGTATGACATAATATTTGGCAACACAAGTCCTCAGTTAACAAAATTTTAATTATGAACTATACTCCCACAAAAAAGAAGTTCCTCTAACTATTTAGTTTGATTGGTGTTGTCATATTCCTTATATAATATACAAATGCAGCTATACACTATTAATATTCAAGCTAAATAAGCAAAAACAATATAACCAAGATGTTGTCATGTAAATTGCAGTATTCTGGAACATGTGCTCAGTATTTAAACTCTACCATTTTCTGTTTTCAGTGTGTGCTTAGTAAACAATGTGATCAGCCTTTCTTTTCAGACCACAAGAAAAAACAAATGAATAAAGCAGAAATGCAGTTTTCAGAAATATCACAGGCATTTAATGATAATTAACATCAATGCTGGATCACTTGTCAGCAAATGCAGTGTTATCTGGTGCAAGTATGACTGCTCAAAATGGCTGCAGTTAAGTGCTTACAGCTAAAGACAAGAACTATTAGTTTTAGAAGTCTGGGTCTGTCAGGTCTTTAGAGGCAATCATGTGGCCATAAACATTAAACCATTCTTTCATGGTTTAATGTTAATTAATTTTAAGTGGCTGGGGGGGGGNGGGGGGGGGGGGGGGCGTGCAAAACACAACGAGGGAGCTTTTGGAGAGACAAATGATGCAGCTTGTGTTTGTGAGGACAACATGGTCAGGAAGGTTCAAAAACTATGGTTGTGGGCAGACAGAGAGAGAGAGAGAGAGATGTTGCTCATTACTACCCTTGTTGGTTATACCGCTGTGCAAGTTCACCAGAGGACAAGAAGAAAATATACTTACAATTCCAACCATCAAACATACTTTCGAGGCTCAGACTGGTATCATACGTACTGTATGTTATTCATTATCTATTTTGTCAAAGTCAGCTCCCACCACTTTTATGCTTCCTTCTGTCTGTATTGTGGTTAATGCAAATATGTGAAGATTGTCTGTGCCTGTCAGGTAGGTTGTGTTCTGACAATTTGACGAGACAATTTGTGCCATAACATGAAACCAGTCACCCATAATGCAAGGTGACAAAGCAGAGAAAAAGATGCGATGGTCATGTTTTCACACCCATGCTTAAATCCTGCAATACATTTAGCGTGCATTTAAAAGGAATATCCCATTGTCAACACAATTGTATGTCATCTAAACCCAAATAGATGACAATACACTTTATGCTCTGTTACTGATTAACATCTCCTTGAAAAGTAAGACAAGCTGTGCTAAAGACAACATACAGTACAGTGATATTTTTCAAGAGTTTGAAATGTAAGACAGAAAGTGGCTACAGGTCAATGAATGGAATAATAATGCAAATTACAGACCTAAATGAATCAGCATTAACTGTCCAAGGGCAATGAGAGGGAGTAAATGTAGTAAAGTATATGAAAATCAGATGTTCTTGCCCAGCTTACTTCAGATTTAGCCTTTTCCATAATGAAAAGTAAAAAAAAAAAAAAAAANAAAAAAAAAAAAAAAAAAGAAGAAAAATCTGCAGTTGCACTTGTCACTTTGTGGCATGTCAACCACAGAGAATGTATTCAAGCCTTTGGCAAAGAGTGACCTTTTAGGGAGGCCTAGGCATAGCTTCCCTAATTAATCCATCCTCCTCATGCATAGAGACATTCATATCCACACACCACACTGCCTTCATCATCAGACAGACACAGAGATCAACACATTAATTTAATCTGCATAAATGCAAATATCCTCTGCAGGGTCCTGAGCATTTAAGAAGGCAGAGTCTGTATACACAGACCTTAAAACTGATTTATTAACGGACTTCAGAGTCACAATATGTCTTTAAAAATGGCATGATTTTATTATTAATGTGTGGCTATACCCTTGTTTTATTCCTTATATTGAATAGTATAATGCTATTAATATAGCTTATACTATGCTATATTATTATATAAACATGTGTGTTTGGGCCCTTTTTACAAAAACAATAAAATAACAACTATAACAAACCTTTCATTGGAGATAAAATACATGTACAATATTAAATATAATATAATATAATATAATATAATAACAAGGACATATTATAGATTCTTTGTTCCATCATTAATTACTTTGAGACAATAAACACTTGGGCTTGAACTGACAGTGAGAGCTTCATCAACGACCTCATTAAGAAAAAAAATCACTAATTATTGGTGCAAATTAACCTTATTCTGGTTATTCTTAACATGCTTTAGCAGACAGAGATCAAAGCACTGACAAGTCTGTGACAGAGTCCAGGCGTGACAAACAGGACAGGACCACATCCTGCAGAAAATCAACCGTGGAAACCTGCAATCATTAGACATGCAAAAATAACGAAACACGTTTACTCTCATAGACCGCATCACACAAAGACAAGACTGTGGGCAAGAGGCAGGAAATTTAATTGAAGTTAACAGGAATATGTTTAGTGACAGTGAACATGTCAAAGTCAGATGGTCCTAAATTGTTTTTTTCTAATCTCAATTACTTAATGTTTCTGAACCAAAACTAGGCTACAGTGGCTTTCTGCTACTCAAATATTATGTAAAATACGCCTAGTAACTGTGTTGCCTTGAAGTGAATGATTAAAATGTCACTGACTGTATTAAGTCAGTCAGTAATTCTTGGAAGAGAAATGTAACACAGATCGAGATGTAAAAGGTCACAAGATGCTCGGTTCACTTAATTCACCATGGACAGAAAAAAATGTGTTTTTGATTTTTTTCAGACATGAACTTAAATTCCCAATTAAAAAAAAGTAAACAAATAAACACATACGTAAAAAAATAAACGTGGAAAAAAATTAGACATACATGTACTGTACATATAACAATTTGATGCCCCATAATTTAACTTCTGAACAGTTAAATTATGGGACATTAAATTTATAATAGCAAGCCAGAGAGAAGAGAGAGAGGCAGAGAGCTCTGTTAAGGAGCTTTAGTGGCATTTAAAGAGGCTTTATAAAGTGCCTGAATGGCCGTGATACCTGCTTCACTCATGTCCTGTTGTGTGGAGTGGTGCCATACTGGCCTGGATTTAACAAGTTTCCCTCTTTTAAAAACATGCTTAAACAAACACAGCTCTTTTCTATATCCCCCCGCCAGCTTCCCTTTGAGCCCTGCACAGTGTGAAAAGGTGGAACTGAGCTTTGATGGTTTGTCAGCAAGAGCAGGGAGAGCGAGCACACGAGTGAGAGAGCAAAAGAGGAGTGGTGTGTGTATGTATGTGTGTATGATGGTGGGCTTGGCCTTCGGTAAATAGATGGGATTTTACATAAAGGCCACTAGATGAATAGGTCTGCCTGCCTGGAGAACAGAGGAACCCGGCTTGTCTCATTAGCCTCCTGGAGACAAGGCTGCTGGGTTCACAAGATAATAGAAGGCAGGGCCATCCTTGTTCTAGGTACAAATGGGGGTTTCAGTGAGTATGTGTATCCCTGCTGGGGTCCCAGTGAAATGGAAATTCAGTAATTGCTATGATCTAATGAATGGTCAGCTCCTCGCGGGTTGTGTCGGCTGATTCCAGCTCTTGTTCCACTGTGATGGCACCATCAGTGAGACAGGGGCCCTTGGGAGAGAACAAGGCAGATGCTAGCCTTCAACAGCTAATCTGGCACCAGATTTATAATTTCCTTACTAACAGTTAATACTGAAAACTGGAATGATCTGATTTCTTGTTATGATCTTGGAGAGGTTCGTCCTAGAAACAGTGGAATATTTGTTTTTGTGTTTATTGACAGAAATATTTTCTTCAGCATCATTCTCTGTCATTAAAATTAAAATTTTCTGATTAATTTGGGCATAAGTTGATTGCTGTTAGTGAATTTGGTTACTGTACCACCATCTTTCCTTCCCACCTCGCGTAGTAAGTGTGGAAAAAAAAAAGCACAGAAGTCCAGAGATTCCACTTGACAACACAACGTGACATAACCAGTGTCTGGCTTCAAGCAGCAGCAATAAGTAAACACTGTTTTCTACAATTAATTTGGTTCACAGAGCCTGTTTGTATGTCTTCAGAGAAGCTAACAGCAGGCCGTACACATTTAAGGAACGCAAACTACCCTAATTGAAGTTGTTTGGCCGTCATTTATTATCAGACTAAGACTTTAAAGAGTGTGAATAACCTCTCCGCACCCAACAAAGCCTTTTCATACATCATGTTAAGCAAGAGAGACGTGTCTGTGAGTTTCTTCTCTGCTCCTCCGGCACATCTAATTTAAACGCTGCATGGAGGAGCTACAGGCTTTGTTTGCTGTGCCCCTGCCCTCAGACAGAGCTAATCTTCTGAACTGCACTAACCTGGCTTGGCAGCTGGAGTGTGTGAGGTGCCAGGCTGGACAGTATGTATGTATACATTTATGAACACACTAAAATATATATATCTGTCTAAAATATATATATCTGTCTGCCTGTGTAGGGATGGAGGGGTTGAGATGTTTTGCTGGTATATGCGCACACACCAGCGTAAAAGTCACATAAATCAGGTGACAAAATGCTCGTGCCACCTCTTTTGGCAGTAATCAGTTTGTGACTCATGAAAAGCACCAAAGTGCGGATTGTAAGTGAGCAGGACATCCGTCACGGGTGCAAACATGAAACTCAGTGACACCTGTCATCACAGCTTACTCTGAAGACCTGCTACACGCCACCTCCAGCCTCGTCTCGCCTCTGCCGCCAATGATTGGGGGGGATGGAGTGGAGCAGGGGTGGATTTATGGATCCCCTCTTTCTCTTTCTCCGTACTGGCGGCGAAGTTAGAGGGCACAGGGCAATGGAGAGCAGGGTGGAGGCAGAGGGATGAGAAAAGCATTTGTCCTTCAGATGAGCATGCTTCTATGACCCTGTGGCTGTAGCTCACCTGACTGCATACCAGGAGGCTGTGTATGTGTGTGTGCGTGCATGCATGTGTGAGAGTTTTGCTTGAGTGTAACATATAGGCTTCAACTACTTAACAGCAGGGGTGAAAAGTAACTAAGTACATTTACTGTAAGTACTTATTTAGGTACAATGTTGGGGTATTTGTAACTATTTGAGTATTTTCATTTTGTTCCTTTGAGTTCCTTTGATACTATCTACTTTTTTTTTTTATCAGTATACTTCAGAAGACAATACCTTGATATTTTTTTATTTATTTATTTTTTTTACTTGATTCCAAAATCTTCAAAACTGGAGACATGAGGTTTCACTTCACAGATGGGTGAAAAAAAATTGTATCTCTAATTTTGGAGATTTCTTCACAACGAACACTTACTTTTGACACTAGACTACATTTTATTGGTAATGCTGGCTTTGATTTTTAATATTTTTAATAAAGTAAAATTCTGAATACAGGACTTTTATAGTATTTTGCCATTTTTGTATTACTATCTTTTACTATGAATAAACTTTTTACTTTAAATAAATTATTATTTTAGTACTTCTTCCTCTTCCAGACCTTCCGCTAGTTTTCACTTCGGTAATGACCATTCGGCCATTAACATCCATTGGAAATGTATTTACATAGATAAATATAACTTTAATAATTTAAATGTTACAATTTTAGTGTGGAAATTATTATTATTATTATTATTTTATTTTAAATTTTATTTATTTAATTATTATTTTTTTGTATTGTTTTTTTTCCTACATTTTACTGGCCTTAGTTCATTATTACTTACCAAACAGCACAGGGCTGATCATGGGCCATGTATAAGTCGGAGTACAAAAAGTAACAGAGGAAAAAAAAAAAGANAGAGAGAGAGAGAGAGAGAGAGAGAGAGAGAGAGAGAGAGATTCTTGTTTGGTTCAGAAACCATTTAACAACTTCCCCTGGAAATTGAAAGAGGAAATAGTTTTGGGCTGGATTGCAGTAGGGGGAATGAAGCCCATATGAGGTCCAGATGAAGAGAGAGAGTAAGCAGCCAAGCAGGACTGACAGTGGGAGGGAAAAAAAGGAGAAAAATGGAGAGGG
>VXCM01001223.1:61213-217540 GCA_014773175.1 Lucifuga dentata | reverse complement strand
GAGAGAGAGAGAGAGAGAGAGAGAGAGAGAGAAGGGGGGAGGAGGGCAGAGGACTGGGTGTTTATGAGGTCATTTACCAAACTTGTGTTTTCAACATTTCCTCCCCACTTTAATTTTTCAGCTTTGTTCTTCTCTAATTACTTCCATCCACATGAGAATGTGTATGCGTGTCAGTGTGTGTGTATGTATGTGTAAGTTTGTGAATGTGTGTGTGTGTGCCTGTTACAACATCGATGTGAGCAATACAGGCAGAATAAGAACTTAAGTTCTTTTCTACATGTTAAGCCTGTCCCACATGCACCTTAACCCCCACATGTTCCAGTTTTCCATGTCAGAGTCATGTGGGAACAGGAGAGTCAAGAGTCAGGATATACATAGGAAAATTTCCTTCTGCCACACAAATTTGTGACAACATAAAGAGCAATATTCCTGGGTAAATAATGCAAAAGTTTAGGATGTTCTTGCAGTATGATGACTCACGTAGAAAGAACAAGCCAATCAGAAGAGACTCAGAAAGTTCAAGTGCTGATAAGAAGCTCCAACATCTGAAATTAGACCCAGTTACTAAACAATATTTCATTCTTAAAGGAACAATATTACACAGCCTTCCAGTTTCTTATTTTCTTTAGGGGTCTATTTTGAAACTTTGAAATGCTTTATGTGCAAAAAATCACACTGATCCACAACTACGCTCCCTTACTGCAGCACTGCTGTGCATACTGAATGAACATATGACATTTTAAGTATTGTCTCTTTAGGCCTCACTCCCAAAAAGCCTACTCTGCTCTGATTGGTTGGCTGAGTCAGGCCTGAGTTGGCAACACCCACAAACTATAAAACAGGAATGATGACCAAGCATTTACTGACTAACCTTTTATGTTTGTGTGTGGATGGGTAAATTTATGTGCTACGTGTTGCTGTGAACATGTTGCAACAACTAAAGAACTAATCTAAGATAAAGCTTTCAGAGAAGTTCAGGACCTATGGGTTTGACTTACTGGATGCATGTGAACCTCAACTTTTGCAACTTTGACAACGCTCAATATTCCTTGTGATATTATACTGTAAAGATAAGGGAAAATATAAACCATAAATAAATAAATAAACAAACCACATGGACACCATAAAAAAGAAAAGTGTTTTTAAAGACGATGAAAACTAGTTTGGCTCACTTCTAAAGATGGGAATTCATTTTTCTGATTAATGCAACATCTCATGAATTCATCAGACGAGCAGAATTTCAAATCAATACACACATTTGCATTATCACCACAAATACTGTATATTTTACCTAAATTAACACACAAATAAATTGCCATCATTAAAAACATTTTTTTCTGTTTTAACTTTAACATTGCATCAGAAATATAACCATTGTTTTGCATTTTGTATATACTGACATAGGTTTTTAAAATAGCTGTATTTTCTGTTGCAACTTCTCTTTTTTTTTTAAATAAAAAAATAAGGAATCAACTTCCGAATTTTAAGATAAATAAAATGTATGTTTTACACTATAAAAAGAGGTTATTTCCTTTCACACTGACTACAGGACAGAATAATATAGACTCACCCTTTACATCATAACTTTAATATTGGAATATTTTCTGATCTATTGCTTCCCAGAAATGTAATTAAAAATGGAAGCATCTAAACTGATGTCTCCGATGACTCACAACAACAACTTATTATTTTCCAACTTATTTTCCAAAGACAGTGTTTCATATTAAACCCAACAGTTAAATGAGCAAACACATCATTCTGTGTTTCTGCACCATCAGTCACCAGCACAGTTATGCAGGTGTGTCACCACAGTGCTCAGACCTGCCAGGGTTGTGTAATCTGGTACATTACTGGAACAATAACAAAGCTATTTTCATTTTCAGGTTAAATATTGTTGCTATGAAAGAGAGTTGTGATCCTATTTCCCTTTTCCCCTCAATCTTACACAGAATGAGGGGCAATGGGATGGGGAAGACCACAGAGAACATGGTGATGGTGATGAATCTGTTTGGCCAGATGGTCTCGACTGGCTCTTAATAGTGTAGAGCTAAACCAAGTCTCTGTCCTTTTCAGGTGAGCAGTCACGATTTTTTTCTTTTCTTTTTTTTTTTATAACTATAGCTGCCTTCCATGAGCAAAAATAAATCCTGAAATTTTGCACATCCTGATGGTCTAAAGCTCAGAACTTTAAAATTTCATTAGAAATCAGCTGCATATAATACAGCTAAATGTAGCAAAAAAAAAACCAAAAAACTATGAAATATTAAATCCATTACTGATTCTTTTCAAAAATTGAAAAACAAATTTAACTCTTCTAAGTTGTGTTTGATCATCAAAGCTGTTGCTGACTATCTTTTAACCTATTATTCAGGTTAAAAATTGATCAAAACCTGAGAGGTGCCACACAGAAACATCAACTGTAAATGCTACTGTACATGATTTGTGATCATGTCTATAGTGATATTTACCTAATCTACCTGAAATTAATATGACAGAGACATCTGTTGACATTTGTATGAAACTTTGTCTTTCAGGAAATTTGAATTTTGGGATTTGTAAAAAAAAAAAAAAAAATTAAAAAAAAAAGTTCATTTTACAAGAAAAATGAAAGAGTAGTTGAGTATGACTGAAAAATGCAATGAAAAATGAAAGAGTAATTGAGTATAACTGAGTTTTGTGTGTGTGTGTCTATCTATCTATCTATCTATCTATCTATCTATCTATCTATCTATCTATCTATCGATCGATCTATCTATCTATCTATCTATCCATCCATCACAGTGGGATCCAAAAGTCTGAGACCACATCAAAAATCTGTGATGTTTTCCATGTAAATCTGGAACTAATCAGAAAGTCTGACATCACAAGAAGCTCTTTGGAACACTGTCAAATCATGCTGGGATAACTTGAGTCATCAGGTTTTGCACAAACTTGTGGAGTCCATGCCCGCTCGAGTACATGCTGTCATTAAAACGTATAAGATATTCTGACATTCATGTACATTTTTTAAAGATTCAACTTTTCACTCAAATTGTTAAGATCTTGTATTAAATTCAAAAAGAATGAAAATAGAAGCATTTTCACAGTGGTCTCAGTTTTTTGGACCCCACTGTACATATATACATAAATAGATCAGTATATATTTTTTAAATTTAACTTTCTAAAAACAAATTCTGAATAAATGTTAAGACTGTTAAACCACCCTTTTCCCTTCTTGTCTTCTTTACTTTTACTAATTACCAGTTATTTGTTTTTTCTAGTTATTTGAATGTTTGTTTTCACCTCTTTGGCATGTTGTGATCTCTTGCTTACCAAAATTTTCACTCTCTAACAGAAACTGTGTTAAATGGCATTTCCAAATCACAGAGCTGCTTATTGGCTAAAAGCTCTTTTCTTTCACTTGCTCAAGGCAGAACTTATGTTCTTCAGGCAGTGCTGGTATGGCCGTAGCTGCCTGCTATGTGTTTTGGCATTCTGTGATATTTGCATATTTATTTGTTACATTAAGTATTCCTTTCTGCTGCCTCTGGTGAAACACTATAAATACAGTTCCTCATATTTCTGCTAACTGAACTTGACTGGGCAGCCAGTTTGATAGTATAGATGTCTGGCTATGACTCACTCTGTCATTTAATCAGGGAGTTTTTATGCAATGCAGAGTCAGACACTAAAATACTCACCCTGAACAGTGCAGGGGGTTGATCATGGTGCTAAGGTGTGTGTGTGTGGATGTGTATGTGTGTGTGAGAGAGAGAGAGAGAGAATACATTTTGTAGTTTCATTACAAAAAGTATTAATTAACATAATTAATGCATAATTAAAGCCTAAACAACATAACATAACATACAGTAACTGGATAGCTGGGTAACGTGACAGTGTTACTCGAAATAATAAAAATGAATGAATGAAATTAATGAAAATCGCCCTTATTTTCAAAGCTCAGTGTACAGTATGTACTTAGTTCACAGTGATTTTTGTTCTATTTAACGTGTGGCCCTTTGACTGTGAGAATGAAATTTTATTGGCTGCCGTCCTATATACTGTAAATATGCGGTCACCCGATTTCATTTGTCCGGCTGCAACTTTTGCTATTGTTTTCCTCTGCATTGTTCTGCAGTAGAGTACGGAAGATTTCTGAGAGGTTCCTGTACTCCCGAAAACATCCCGGTGTACTCTGAAATGAAAATCACAGAGGTCCCGGTACTGCTACCAGTGAGTACCGGCCCACTTCAAGCACTGTATGAAACTATATATTTTTGACCACAGCATCATGACATATAATTCCAGGGCTCATGACATCACCAACACTGCTAAGTTGTTAAGGTCAGGCACATTTATCTTCAGCCTATCTGCAGTGAGGTTACAAACATACAGTAAGCATGGGGAAGTGATCTGAAAACTGGCCAGTGGTCAGAAAAAGGGTAATTATATAACAAACCCTTCATAGAGGGCAGAGATAACTAGAGAGAGAGAGAGAGAAGACAAGGAGAGGATAGTGAGATGCAGAATATGAACTGGAGGTTGTGGGGTTTTCTGTGTTCTCAGGGCCTGTTTGTGAAAGCTGCATACAGGGTTACAGGTCTGGCCCCAAGTGTCAGCCCTGTCATTGGGAATTACAGACAGGCAAAGTGTGTAACCTGCCCAAACACTGTGGCAGAGAGCCTGAGGGGGCCGAGGGCAAATACTGGCTGCATGCAGAGATCCTCTCTGCTTCATTTCCCCCATTCACTGTGCCGTTCCATGGAAGAGTCAACAGCGCTCTGATAAGCTGATTTAATACAGCCTCCTAGTTGAATACTGAATATCAAACTATCATCTGTAAGTTAAATAAATTTGCAATTATGATGCAATGAAAACAACATGTAGGCATAATTTCCATGTTATGTAAGTAAAATGTACAAAATGCAAAACTTCAACAGTGCCACTGACCAGAAGTAGAAGAAGCAAATGCAGAATATACAGTTTAAAGTAGAGCCTAACAATATATACAAGCTGATATTCACTATTTGCAGGTTTATTAGCAGTAATATATATGTTGACAGATATGCAAGGAGAATTTGGAGTACAGTAATGTTTCACAAGTATCTATTTTACCTGATTTGTTTCTGAATTTTCTAAGTTTTCACAGTTATTATCTTACAAATTTCCAATTTACTATTAAAGTTATCTTTGATCATAAACTGGCTGTCATAACTATAGTGAACTTAGGGATCCTTGACAAAAAACAGTTGTTTATGTAAAAAAAAAAAAAAAAAAAATCTGATTTTGTTAACTCACAGATATCGATATTGGTATTAGCCTCAAAAATCCAGTATCAGTAAGGTTTTCAATTAATGGGCTGCAAATTGTATCAAGCCCTGGTTTGAACAAACCACAGCAACTTTTTGTTTCAGTTACTATTCTCTTTCTTCCACTACTGTCATCTTTCAAGGCCTAAACTTGCTAAGTGCACTAAGCAGTGCACTGTAGCTGGTTCTCTTAAAGATAATGTATATGGAAATTCTGTCCAAAGTCACTCTGATCTAAATGATTACAGGCTTTAACTTTTCTACTGGGACTTTATGAAAAAAAAAAAAAAAAAAANAAAAAAAAAAAAAAAAAAAATACATTTGAAGCCATTTGTCAAAACCTACTAGTCACCTGTAGCCTCAAGTGGTTGCTACCTTTCTGTACATTTACATGCATGTTAAAACTTCAATTAGACTCGGGTTAAGGCAAGAAATTGATTTTATCAAAGTTCATGTAAACACCATAATTAGAATGAAACCAGCAAATATTGGAGCAGTCTTACTCTAAGTAATAGAACTGGACTATGGGCTTGTAAATTGATATATTCTAGTGTGTAAATGTTATAACCAGAGTAAGCCACCTACAGTATGCATGCATTTTTTCCTCACCTGGCAGACTTTCCTCATGCTCCAAATTACATAACACATCCTGAATATTTAATATTATATTAATTCCATACATGCGTACATCTTAGTTACATTTTTGACTTAATCGCATAGCATGCATGTTAACAATCTGAGTGATAGTTTGTGTATCATAACAGAGAAAATCCAGAATGACATCCAATAATGTGTCTAATGTGGACAATGGAAAAATGCTGTTCATACCCTTCAAACAAACTGTGAAAACAAGTAAGAGCTCACTGAAAAAGGCATGCAGGGATATCCAGCTCCACTAATCCAAATATGGTTCAAATAGTAGCTGTGGTAATTGTTATTTAATCAGAGCCCAAGGCAAAGATCTGCTCCATTCATTAGAAAGTTTTGTTAAACTACCCACAGGGTTGTTTGGAGAATGTTCTGAGCAACTGCCAAGGCTGCAGTCAGTGTCCTGTCTTCCTGCTGCTGATGTCTCTGCTGCAGTTTATTCTACCATGATACACAGATTCACTGACTGGACATTTTATGGAAACTGCATCCTTGCTTAACTTAATATAAACAACAGGAAAGGGTCTGATGAAGAAAAATCTTGTTGAAAATGAAATATACAATGCAAAAAGGGAACTTTGCACGCTAAAATATATTTTAAAAATATCTGAACTGAACAAAAATACTTCAGATTAAAACTAATTCTACTTTTCCCCATCCATCATAAAGGACATAGCATATTAATATGCAATAAAAAAAAAAAGTGCCATATTAGTGTAGCCTGTTTGCAGGCTGCACCTATATTCAAATCNCAATAAAAAAAAAAAGTGCCATATTAGTGTAGCCTGTTTGCAGGCTGCACCTATATTCAAATCTATGTCTAATCTAATCAGCCAGATATGTCCTGTAACATACTGTATATGACCCCATACGCTTAATTTCAGTGGTGCCCATAAGCCAAAAAATGGGAGAGAAAGAGAGCCCTCTGCTGTTAGCATCTGTCACAAAGGTCTTAACCTTTTAAACTCTGCAATCATCAAATCATCAAAAACATAATTTCCATATTAGATATCTCACAATCAACCTCAAAGTGTCTGTCAACAAATGCAATGTAGTTTTATGAAAATTCCGTTCTGTATAAATTTTTCAAGCTGGTCAAAAATGCATTAATAGAGTGTAAATGAAATAAAGTGGTAACATGTGGCTCTGATTGTTGGAATTCAGCTAAAAAACGGTCAGCAGTTGGGGTCAAAAGGTTTAGAAGGTATCTGCATCACCACCATTCATCCTTTCTTTCATTAATTTCACACACACACACACACACACACACACAGAGTCCTCGCTATCTTCTCCCTCTATTGTCATGCATAGATGGTGGGGCAGGGCTGCAATACACAGACAACATGCTAGGCCAAGTGATGGGTGTGGTAAGGTCACAAAGATCACCATCTCCTTTAATTACCCAGGTCCCAACCATCCACCGATATTTTGGCTTATGTGTGTGTGTGTGTGTGTGTGTGTCTGCAATGGGGGTTGGGACAAAGGTCATTCTAATAGTGGAGAGAGCACATTTGTTCCAGCATTCCAATAACAGCCTGAACACAAAGTTCTTATAAGTATATGCATGAAATTGGCTTCCTTTCCCAAGATGTTGGCAAAATGGCTAGAGAGGAGAACTCAAACTGCCCTGGGACCTGTGCCTAAGGGACTTGATTTCACCAGGTCCTACAAAAACCAACCACAAATGGTAACTTAATTGCTTTTCCAACCTGATCCTTTCTCTCTGTGCTCCGAGGAGAGAACACGAGCCTTTAGAACGTGACAGCATTACCCTTAAGCCCTTTGCCCATTATTTTGTCTTAAGTCCTGCAAGCGGATATAAGAAAACACAATCAAATGAGCTAAATTAAGTTGATACATTACAAAGTGGAACTGCACAATGTGGATTTGAGGCTTAACTTGAAGAAGAATATCTTCAAAGTTGAAATATTTGGTTCAGCTGAAAAACTTGTAGAAAACAACATGACTCAGTTGTACCATATATTGGCCACTGGTTGAAGGTAATTTTATGGCACTTTAGATTTATTGCCATATTGCCCTCATCTCTCTCTGTATCCTCCTTTCATCCCTGAGGGCTTCACCTGTGGAATGGGCCCTGTCATTAGACCAAAGGAATGAGATTTTATGCACAGTAAAGTCACAATAAAAACGACATCCTCCAAATCACTTCCATCATCTGCATGCTCAGCAGCTGCGGTGGTGCACAGTACATATGCTAATACTGGAGGCGAATGTGAGATTAATTTTACACAGCACATCTGTGTTTGTCGCACTTCAAACTTGTTGAGTAGAGTATGCCGAGCAGAAAGGGAAAAAAAAATCTGTCTTTTATGTTAAGCAAAATTCACACAATATGCCCCCCCCTTCCCCCATCTCCACCCATGAGCAAACCAAACTAAACAAGAAAAGAGACAACACAATTGGAATCAGCCACTTTCTTTGTCTTCATGCATGGCCTCTTATGCATGAATACTCATCTGGTAAGGATTGCTTTGAAATTTAAATACATAATTTAAAAATGTAAAAAAAAAAAAAAAAAAAAAGGCAAAGCACAAGAAAGAGCACACTGTGGAGGAAAACAATGGTGTGCTATACACAGTTTGGATTGTTACTGTTTTAGGTTTGCTCTTGCGGCAGTTATCTGTCCAAAACTGGTAGTGAAGTGGGGGTAGGAAATAAGAGGGTTCAACCATTTTGTTTTAATCAGGGAGAGAGAGAGAGAGTTAGAAAGAGAGAGGGATGATAGGAATAGAGAAAGAATAAAGGCTAAAGGGAGAAAATGACACATTTCTTCATTCTTAGTGATGCTCTCATGGTGCTGCTCTTTTGTTTTCATCTTTTTCTTATGTCACATCTAATCAGCATTGTCAAATGAATGCAGCATGGCCAGATACAATCCCTTTCAGCTTATGTTTACCATAAACAACATGATAGGCATCACAGAGGAACAAGCCCCAAGGCAGGAGAGTGTAGGGTTAACAAAGACCAAACTGCTCCAAACATTGCTTAAATTATGACTAAATGACCTGCTGAATACCTGTATGACTAACATCCAGAGTACTGATGGTAGGTTTAGTCATTCATCATCCCTCTTTGAAGTGCAACGGACACACAGGCATACAATAAAGGTTTTACGGGCTGCATTTTTACATATATTTTAACCTTATTTTCCTAAATTCAAGTTTCATTTAGTTACATTTTTGTTTTTTTAATGTTATGATTATTCTGTTCAAATTGGTGTTACGGAAAGTTACTTCTACTGTAATTTCTGATAATAAACTTTATTCTTCATCTGAGAATATCCTGCATACTACTGCATTTGCATACCCTTTAATAAGGAAATTTGAGGGATCCTGGCCAAAAGTTTTTTTTTCTTTTTTTTTTCTTTTTTTTTTAATTTTGTTTATTTATAAAAAACAAAAACTTATATCAGCCTATNCTTTTTTTTTTCTTTTTTTTTTAATTTTGTTTATTTATAAAAAACAAAAACTTATATCAGCCTATAAATCATTACTGGAATTTTCTGACTCTCAAATATCTATATTGTTTTTAGCCTCAAAAATCCATTATTGGGTGTCTACTCTAATATATACAGTAATATGGGAAACATATAAATCTGATTTTTATATTAATTTTGGTTGATAATGATTTCCTCTGACTTTAGGAAACGACTTTAAATTATAAAGCACCATAAAAAAAGCAATAAATAAATTAATAAGTGAATGGCATTGTGGGTCAATGGTTTGCATTATTGCCTCACAGCAAGACTCAGTGGGTCTGAACCTGATCCACAGGGCTAAGGTCCTGTCTGTGTTGAGTTTGTATGTGGAGTCTACATGTACTCCCCATGTCTGCATGCGTTTCCTCCTGCAGTCCAAGGACACGCAGCGTAGGTGAACTGGTAACTCTAAACTGCCCATAAGGTCAGGATTATTCATGACATACACATAATGGCTGCCACACATACGGTGCAAATCCTTCAAAAAATAACACAAAGATGCAATATGCATAAAAGTTGTGATGGCAGTAATGTCAGCTTTTGTCAAGTAATCAGCAGTGCAGTGACAGTGAAAACCAGAACAATAGTCAAAAGTTTTAGGAGGAGGTGATTGAACACGTACCATCACTGCTTTCACTCCTGACACAGCCTCTGTTGCCTTCATAACAAGATTAAAACTGCTGAGCTCCTCCATTGTCGCCTTCTTTGTCGAGCAAAATCTGAAGCAGTGTTCCAGTCCCCACCTGGAATTCTTAATCATTCAGCCCTTGCATTTCCCTCTCGTGAATACACAATGTAAGCCTCCAGTCTTACATAAAGTGCAGAAACAAATATACAAGCAACACTGCTGGTGTCGCAATGTGTGTGCAGGCATATGCAGCAAACGGGAAAAGTGTGAATGTTTGTCTGTGACAACGGTGACAGAGTGGCAGGATAAAGTGGGTCTAGAATGCATGAATGGATAACTAAACTAGATTAAGGGCCAATCATAAGGGTTCAACCATGCTGTAGGCCATTATGACTGGCTGGGTCATTACAGGGAAACTGGTTGGCATGTTGATTATACAGATGCTCGGTGTAGCCAAAGGATATTTTGCATGCACAAGCTGGATCTCTGTGAGAATCCCATCAGGCTGAGCCTCCTTATCTATGTGTGTGATTGGCAGCCTGTCCCTCAGGTGAACCAGGAAGAAGTCTATACAACTCTGAACAGGTAATTTACTGATTTACCGACTCAAGATTTACTGGTATGACAGTGCACTTAGGAACAGTTTGGAGTTGTATAAGAGTTTGAAAGTCATATTTTATATTGTGCAGAAATTCAGGGTCTTTTAGGATCATTCAAATTTTGTTATCAAAGCAAAAAATCTGCAAGTTCAATGATTACTTTAAAGTTTTTCCAAATACAATTATATGTATTTCCGTAATTTCCTTCCATGGGTGTCTCTGGAAACAACAGAATAAGACAGATATTCACTAGAATCACTAGAATCAAGGAACACTAGACTCCAGAAAAATGTTTCATACTTTGTCATCCATTTTTAACTGTCCTTTGCACTCAGTCTCTAAACAATAAAGGTGTCATTTGTTATTCATGGACTTGATAGAAATATTAAGACTTACATGAGGAAAAGTGTCATCCTGTTTTTTTTTTTTAAATTGAAAAACAAGAATTAATTTCAAGCCCTTAACTAAAAATTTGTTTTTCTCTAACACTTTTATGTAGCTCAAATTGATTCTGTTTTTGTTAAGTTAGATAGTAGTGGCTGCACTTTCGAGTTTCAAAAGCTCATCTTTTTCTTTTTAACAAGAACTTTTCAAAAATGTAGTTTGTCGCACAATATTTTGCTCATTCCTAGTAGGGATTTCTTGCAGTGTACTGTATGTAAACACTGTTCAACTTTTTTTTTTGTTTGTTTTTTTTTTGGCCAACTTGATGTTAATCTAAAACATTTCATGAAAGGAAGGTAAATATGAAGAACATGTTTGCAAGGGACACATAAAAGCTTGTGGTGAGAATGAAAGAAGAAGTGAGGAGACAAAAAGAAAAGAGGAAGAACAGAGAAATTATCTCTTTTTGAATCAAGATTTGTCATCCATTGCTCTTAGACAAACCATAAGACTTTGTAGTCCAATTTACCAAACAGTGCAGTTGTTTTGCTTGACTCAAAACATTTTACATTAAGCCCTACTCGTTCAACACACAGCAGTAACTCATAGAAGTGTTATTTCTAACATTGTTTACTGGAGGTGTAGTACATAAAGAAATCATTCCAAATTGTTTTCTTTTGAAATATTTTAAAGTAATAAATCATGTCACTCCAAAAGACTGGACCAAAAAGGGTACTTAGGATGCTGTGATAACCCCTTTTACTGTTATGGTTAGATTAATAGATTAAATAACAGATTATTGCAAAAGCATGTAGGAACTAAGCAAGATGTTAGCATGGGAATTTAAAATGCAGATATAATTTAGGCTCCAGCGTTAGAGCCTTGTTACATTTTTAGCTTTAACTAAATGGGATACAGTGGAATCATCACAACATAACTAACCACATTTTCATTGTTGTTTGTGAAAGTTTTAAGTCTCCAGACTGCTGAACGCAGTCACGACCGTATGCGTTCATGCATGCATGTTAGCGCCACTCTGATTCGACTTTATCTGCTTTAATTACAAAGACGCCAGGTTAGCGTAGCAGCTGTTGAGAGAGTACAATAGTAAGCTAAGCCAAACAGTTTCCACTGGAAATGAGTCACGCTGGAGAAAAGCCAAAACCTGAGTAGGGTGGTAAGACTGAGGAAGGATGAAAACGATCTACGCCCCAAGGGCTGCTGCTGCCATCTATGACTTATTCACTCAGAGCAATTAACCAGCCAGGGATTCAGCAGCAGGAGTCACATTCTGTTGTACTGAGAGGGAGGGANAGAGAGAGAGAGAGAGAGAGAGAGAGTTCGTCAGTCAGTCTGAGTCAAATCTAGTTTTGAAATGCTGATCTCTCTCTCTTGCTCTCTCTCTCTCTATCTCGATGAAGTGGGTTAAGATAATTTATTACATAAGCATAACACTACCATGCACTTTACATTAAACATAAAAGCATTTTTTTTTTTACCTGCTGTCATTGCAGTCTCATATAGCAGTCATCACCATCATAAAGCAATCAGAAAAGATATGTTCATATCAAGCTTTTTTTTTTTTTTTTTTTTTTTGATCGTGTGGATTTGTCATTTCTCCCATTTCATTATGGGAAAAAAACAGGAAGAGGATTTAGTGTGTTGTCAAAGGATATGGTGGTTCTGTATGAAAATTTACGGTATGTTATACCTTTTTCACACCAAATCATTGACCTGGGAAATGCCTGTGTATGCTTTTGGTGTGAATGAATCAGCATGGACTATATGACCCCGGCCTGTGAAATACCAAATCATAACCATTTTAGTATAAGTGCTTCTTCAAGGGAGGATGCAACTTTACATAAATGTGTAAAGTCACTTCTGAGCAAATCAAAATACCTAAGTACACCTCACCAACCAGACACCATCTTTAAGAAAAATCACTGAAAATCTTCAGGGCTGCATACTGCCTGTGCTGTACTCAAATCACTATATGAGTAAAAATAATTACTAGTCTAATTATTAATGAAAAAAAAATCATAATTAAACTAAAAAAAAATGACTTTGAAACCCATTATATTTGTGAATATTTTGCTACAATAACATACTTTTAATAGATTTCAGTTTTTGATTCTCTGCAGAAATTTAGTCATTTGCTGTACCACCAGAGGGCACTTCAAGTACCATTGATGGTACTCATACCACAGATTGAAAACCATTGCTGTAGCAAAAACTAGTTATGACGCTGACAGCAATAACTGTTTAGTGAGATTGTACAGAATTACAGATGTGGACTAGAGTCTTGTGTAAACTACAACAACAGAGTATTCATCAGTCAGTACGTTTACATGCAAGTTAAAACTTCTACTTTGTTCCAATTAAGGAAATAAATCTTTTTCTCAAAGGCATGTAAACACCATAATTTGATTATAATCAGCACAAATTGACATTGGTGTACTTTGAATAATGGACCAAACGTATGCAATTGTAAATCATTTTACTCCATTGTATTGTGGGAGGAAGCCACCTCTGCATACATTTCCTCACTTGACGTACTGTCCCTCATATGCCGATTGAGCAACAACTCTTTTATATTTGGCAAATTAGTTTCATCCATGTATATGTAGTTTTCCACATGTTTGGCTTAAGCACAGCACAGACAAAAAATGTGAAGAATAATGTAAATGTAATGACACTGTCACCATTTGTTTTTGTGGGTGAAAGGGGTGTTTATGTACTATAACTACCATAAAATCTTTTAACCTGTATCTAGAAGCTAACAGAAAGAGACTCAGGTGTGTCACACAGGTAATAAAGAATGACTAATTCCTAATTCGTGCCCCTGTGGCATTTTAAGTGTTTTGCTCAATCTGAGCATGCTGTACATCAAAGAAGCCCAAATTAATCACCTTAACTCAATGAATATTTGAACCCCTCTGTTTTGCGATACGCTGACAGATTGGAAGATACCACAGAGAGTTAGAATGTGAGAAAATCCTCCTGACAGTTTTTCTGAAGGACGTGCACCTTTCACCAACATCTGCCACACACCTTTTAGCCTTTTCTCTGACAAGGTCAAAACTCTGCCTGCAGGCAGACAAGCAAAAGCAACTGCCGTGCTGCTATCAATGAGCAGCAACAGCGCAGGTGAGAATGTGGTGATTATTTAATTTTATTATCACAGTTTATCTGATGATGAATCATTTAAGTCAGTGTGTAAACTGCTGATACTGCTCATCTACTCTGAACACAGAGACCATTTGTACAGCTGATAATTAAGTTTAAATTAATTATTTACAAATTGTACATTTGAAATGATAACACACAGTACCTACTGACTGTATGTTTATTTATTATGCAATCAAAATATACAGACCCAGAAGTCTATACAATAAAATAATGTTGTTAAAGTCAACAACTACACACTGTAAAATGTAACAAGTTGATCTTACTTAAAAAAAAAAAAAAAAAAAAAAAAAATCTAGGAAACCGATTGCCTTGAAAAAGGTAAGTGATATAACTATTAGTCTTAAGTTATGTTTACTTTATGTCTACTTGAACTTAAGACATATAGTTATATTTACTTACACTTTTCAAGGCAATCGGTTTCCTAGATTTTTTTTTAAGTAAGATCAACTTGTCACATGTTACAGTGCAGCATCCAGTATGCTGACTACACAGAATACAGATATAGTGATACAGCCATTTAAAATCAACATTGCCTTCAAATAATGTTTAAATTGATTAAAAAATATAAGATCACAATGAGATACTAATGAGCAAAAGGTTTGTTTTTTTTTTTAATTAAATAATGTTCCCTTTTTTTCTAATTGTTGATGACATAAAGCTGTGTTGACATGATTAGCAAGTCTCTGTTTTTTGTCAAAGGCTTTGATGAGAGGCTGCATGGTGTTGACAGTGATGAATTTACCAGCAGATCACCACAGGCATGCTTTGAAATGTCACTATCAGTTGAATCTCTGACATGCTGCATCTCTCTCTCTCTCTCTCTCTCTCTCTCTTTCTGGTAGAGATTAGGCAGTAGTACTGAAGTTATTATGAGCATGCTTCTTCAAAATGGGTGCAAAGATCTGCTGAGTGAGTATTTGTGATTTTTGCTGACTCACTGCTTGACTTACAAAATAAAGACCATCAAGCTTTCAAAAAAACAAATAAACAAAAAAAACAGCAACAACTGATTTTTAATATAGTACTCAGGAGTTAAGTATTTATTAGCATCTTACAACAGCTGCTGCAGAAACTGGAAATGTAGAAATTGGGCAAAGGTGAACAATACCAATCAAAGTTTCCCGAAGCGTATTTATGTTTACGTGTGCACATGTGGTGTTATGTTTTTCATGCTCCTCCCCACTGGTTTGTATGTATTTCTCAGATGTGGTCAATCACAAAAAGTTATTCCACAAGTCATATATAAACTATGAATACTTGACGACATTTACATTTGATCAATTTTCACATTTATTCATAATATTTAAGACACATTTCCCCTTGAGGAGTGGAAACCCAGTTGTCTGTTCTGGGGTCAACTGTCCTGCCAAGGTACAGACCATATTACACCACCAACATCTCCTCCTTCAACCTAATTTCACTGTAATTCTACCAATAAGGATGCAGATTACTGTCTGTACTGATTCACTGGGGTACATGCTGTTAGAGCCCTCCATGTTGCCCACAAGTCTGCAAGGAGAGCAAATCTTTGGCTAATGGGGGGAGGGGTGTATAAGACCGGAGGATGGGGCATTTGCTGCTGCAGGTCTGTGAGTTGCAGACTGATCCGAGGGAAAAAGGCCAGAGACCCGGGTGTCAGGGTCTCTCATTATGCTACAGCTTTCAGTGTGTGGGGCTATCAGTTCCTCTCACTCTCTCATTTTGCCATTTTCCCCAGTGGTCTCTTTATCTCTCTCATGCTTTTATACTTCTCCAAAGTCTGTTTACCCTTTATGCCATGTCTCTCCACCAGTTTATTTTCTTTTCTTAATCAGCTGTTCAACATCTCCTTTTTATGTGGGGCTTAAGGTTTATCAGGACCATGAATCCTTTACAAATCTGCATCTTTGGATCTAATCCAATAAAGCAAAGCTACCGCGGTTGGACCCTGCAGTCCCCTGATAAATAATGAGACCAACTCAGACAGGCCTTTCTCTCTCTCCCTCTCTATCTCCATTAAATATCAAACTACAAACAGGACATTCACCAAAGGCTATTTGACTTACTGTGTGTGGTTTATAACTTGTTTCCGTCCTGAGTTTTAATCTCTTTTCTTCAGCAACACTTACTGCAGTTGTTTGTAATTTCTAACAATAAAATCAGCCAACTGTTACAAATCCCAAACTTACTTAAGTGTCAAACAGCAGCTGCAAATTACAAACACTTACCCATGTTTTTCATCTCGGAGCATTAATCATCTAATCTTTTTTTTAAGCAACTAACTTCTCTTTAGATATGAGGCTCAAAATGTGATTAACACCATCCAAAGACCATTGCTGATATATGTAATGATGTAACAAATTATGTAGGTAATTATACAAAAATATATGCAGTTCATACTAGTTCTTGAAGTGCTCAGCATCTTTTGGATCCTGCTTGTCAAAAGTGGGGATGGAAAATAATTATAAGTACATTTATTCTAGTACTATTCTAAACCTGAAGCATCAGGTATTTCTTTTTTTAATTTACACCTTTTAAGACCTTGTACTTTTACTCCAGCACATTTAAAGTATATAAATTTATTGTACCTTTTATTGCAGTACAGTTAATAATTACTTTTCAGATTAAAATTTTACATATGAATTATATGATATGATCATGAAAAAAGTTTTAACAGATTATTGCAAAAGCATGTAAGAACTAAGCAAGATGTTAGCATGGAAATTTAAAATTCAGGAGTAGCAGAAGTAGTTAAACTTTTAAGCACCAGAACCGATAAAAACCTGAAAATACTGCTTGCATGTTAACTTAACAGTAGCTGAACTCTTTGAAATGGATTATTCTTCATTGCAATGGCATTTTTTCAATGAGCTATAACTACTTAATTATTTAATTGACAGATGTGAACAGTTGCAGTAACTTCGTAGTTATTCAAAAGCACAAAGTTGAAGGTGCGATCTCTGCTACAAAGCGTGAATCCCTGTCAAAGTGTCTTTGAGCATGACATAGAATCCTGTACACAGAAACACAAGCACATACTGTAGGTTGTTACTCATAGAGGCAAACAATGAAAGCAGTCTGAATTGGAATAGATCCAAGATGGTGTCACTGCGATGGTGAAATCCGTGGCTTTCTTTGCTGATTGTGATTGTTAGTGGCAATCAATAACAGTGTAACAGGTTAAATTTTGAAAGTATGTGGGGAGTTAATTAAAGGTGTGAGACAGTGATGGGACGCTGAGAGGTGCTGCTGTCAGATGTTGACAGGTAATTGGAGCACAATTATTCAGGCACTTGACACTTGAGAAGCGGAATTGAATACACCTCATTAACACGCCGTCTTAATAAGGATTCCTTAAGAAGTGATCAGCAGCTGCTCAGGCGAGTTCAGGAGGTTAGGAGGTTTTCACTCCTTTATGCTTTTATTGGATGTGTTGTTCTGCTGCATGCAGTATTACAGGCTTTATTATCATGCTCCTGTTTTTGTCACTTTCTCTTGTGCTCCCTGCTATTTTATTTTTTTTTCTCACGGCTATTTGGCAACTGGGAAACAATCTAGGGTAGATGTAGCCTGAAGGTTAGATAAGTAAAAGTGGTTTGAATCCCTGGGGTGATAAATAATGAAAAAAACTTTGCTAAAGTGCTTTTGGGCAAGGCTCACCTGTAGCTGTTGCAAGAGAAACTTTGTTTTTCCTCCCCTCCACAACCGATCCCCCAGGTCGTTCCTGTAAATAAGAACATGCTCTCACTCAGACTGTGTGGTGTAACAATGAGAGTGTGTCACATTATATCACTTTACACCCTGAACACGCACCAAGACATGTGCATGAATACACAAAAGCACTGACACACATACACACGTACATGTGCTCAGCCAGATATACAGAAAATTTATAGCCACTTAACACTGACATTTTACTTTGGCATTCTGCAGTGAAAAACGATAATGGAAAATAATTGAAACCGTTTTGTGAACAGAATCGAATGCATGACACGAATAACGAAGAAATACCAATATATTAATCTTTTTCTCTTTAGATTGGAGCCAAATATTGTATATTACCTCATATTTTGTGAGCCAGCAAATCATATGTGGGATAAATGTCTAAGTGTGTTATTTGCATGTTGGAATCATAGCCGTGACAACCCCTGATTGCAACAACCACTGGGCAACCATCCTGTATGAGTCAGGATAAATCAGTTCCCAAAAGTGTGTATGCAGAATGGACGGCCAGGATCAAAATGAACACTTGACGTTGCTGTCGCTGCAACACGATCATGCCCTGCAACCACCTCTATAGCTTCCTCCTCTTCAACACCCCTTTTTCTCAAGCCTTTTCTTTCTCACAAAACTCTCCACCTACCACCTCATCCCTCAGGGCTCTTCCACTTGCTGTTTTAGTATGAAAATTTAGCCTATGTGTTTCCAATAATTCTTCAAGACTAATGATGCCTTAGCCAGGTGAATCATGAGTACGCTGACAGGTCAAATTTCCGGTGTGAATCCCTGGCACGGCATGAGTCGGCCCCGAGCCGCCTTTTTGCCTCCAGGCATGCAGAGCGGGGAGGAGCTGGGGCAGGAGCTACAGGTTTAACCATGTCACCTGCAGTCTTATATCGGACCTGTTGCACCGCACAGCACACACACAGGGATCATTTGTGTTTATCTGAGAGTGTTCAGTGCAATTAAAAAACAAAAAGAAAATAAAACACTGTGTTTAATCAATCCACAATAGCAGTGGGAAATTGTGTTCCAACTTGTGTGTGATTAATCTAAGCAATTCACACAAAAGTAAAATATGCATATGTGTGTGTGTACATAACCCCATACACACCCATTTTGGGATCACTCTAGGCGTTCTAAAAAGGAAGAATGTGTGTGATGTGTTTATTCAAAACTAACACAGACCAAGCACAAGGAAGTGTTTACACGTTATTTCAGTTGTTAGGATTGTTTTAAAATCACATTTGAAGTCAACGCAACATGAAATCACATGAAAACACATGAAAACATGCGACAAGAATTATTCATGCAAGCATGCTGGTTAAATTTAGAGCCAGTTACTGCTGGGATGGTAGACATTATCTATCCATATTTCCATAGAAGATATCAATATAAGTTATAATGGTAAACGTAACAAAATGAGGCTCTAATTTCTAACGAAGCACATCTGAGACTCTCATTCTACACACGCACACACACACACACACACACACACACACACACACACACACACACACACACACACACNCACACACACACAGAGTTTAAACATTTACCTTGGTTCTCATTCTTGTAGAAAATTTACCTAACCTGTCCACGCTTTAACCAATTTTATCTTTCTGTGGCTACTTTTCCGTCCTGGACAGATGAAGCGAGAAGTCATGTTGATATGGGGTTTCACGCTCCGCCTGGCTGACTTCCTTGTTTACATGTGATAAATTGATCTGAAAATCATAGTCAGATGAGCCCTGGCCATTTGGAAGCCATTAGGGCAAACACTTATGATGAGGTGGCTTTACAACCTCATAAGTGTCTCTCTGGTTGCACATGTAATGACCCCTACTGTGTAAATCAGTGTTACGGCTTCTAGAAAAAGGTTTCTGTGGGAAGCTACAATGAGTCACAGACGCAGCAGCAGCCTGGTTAAAGTCTGCTCAAAGAAATGCAGGTTGAAGGCATAAAAACATCTGTAGATTTGAGTTTGGGCAAAACATAGTTAAGGAAAATACAGACACAGGTCTGGCTTATAGACTATATAATTTAACTCAAACCTTTTATCAAACCCATGTATGTAATCACATCATAAAAATATTGTAATTGTATAAATATATTAATACATTGAGAAATGATATCAGTGTTGTTGTGCTATGCTCTGAGAAAATAAATGACAATAAAGATGAGCCAAAAACAGGTTTTCATACTGAGGCCATAGAACAGAGGTTCTCACACTGTAAATATGAGTACCATCAGTGGTACCTAAAGTGCCACCTGGTGGTATGCCATATGACTGTGCACATTTATGCACTGAATCAAAACAATTGAAATCTGTGGACAACCTGTTATGTGTGGCAATAAAATCTAACTATAAAGGCACAAATCTCTGTCTGTGGCACCAATATCTCTGGAACCTGGCACTGTATGAAGTTGATATTCAGCAGGTTTATTGCTCAGGACCCAAGGACGTGCAGTGTCACGTGAAGTTGTTTGGATGAGCACTTCTCAAATTGAGCTGTGCCAGTAAAAAGTATTCTGCGTGGCAGGATACGCCACGCAGAATGCCACGGCACATATGCTCTGGTCCAGTGGCACGGTCTCAACCTGACCCCGTACAGCAAACAAAACTAGCTCACGAGGATGTGCAGAACTAAATTATGGAAGGTTGTGGTGGACATCATGAAGTCTAGTCCATTCTGAACAGGCACATATTGAACGGGCACTGCACTACTTGGTTTAATTACTTTTTAATGCTATTGTTCTTTTGATTGACTGATTGTTGAAAACCAATTCATCCTGTATGCACAATATGTACTAAGTTCTAAGTGGACATTAGTGTACTCATATTGTGAATTTCTCAGTTTCAGTACAGCACACACAGTTTTTCTTAGATTTTTCTTAGACTTTGGTGGCTGGTAGGGAGGTGGTACTGAGATGTTCTGGTTTGGTCAGAGATGGTACTTGGTTCAAAACATGGAGGAGGGGTGGACTGTGAGATGTAGAGTGACATCAGATCAAACCTTGCCATTTCAATAAATCAACTGATTAACTGAAGATTTATATAATAATTTTTTTGCTGCCTAATACTTTGGGGCAAATAAAGTTTAAAACATCACACAGATTTCATACTAGTGAAAACTGAAACAGCACTCAAACAGATCAAAGAGTCCAGGAACTGACATTTATGAATGCGGGAACATGGTTATGTGACTCTATTTGCCCTTACAGCAGATTCTATCTGGTGCTGTGTTTCATGAATTACCTCCAGGTCTTTTTCTGTAAATGGTTATTTCTAATCTCAAAGATGCCTCGCTGAGCCATCAAAAGACATTACTCATTTTCATTTGTGTGTGTGTGTGTGTGTGTGTGTGTGTGTGTGTGTGTGTGTGTGTGTGTGTGTAAATGACACATTATAGACTACACATACAGTAGCTGAATTTCTACTCAAGGGATACAGTGGCCATTCATCAACAGCTACACTTCCAAAATACGCAGAATACAAACGTCTACCAAAACAAGACATTTTGAGCCTGTTAAATTAGATTAGAAAATGTTAAATGTCTGTGTATTGATGTTATGCTATCAAGCCATAAATATAAAATATCACTAAAACTTTTATTTGTAACTCAGACTGCTGCAATGACTTAAACCTATTAAAAGCCAAAGTCAGCACACAATGTGATGAAAAGTAGAATTCCACTTGTCTTTTTTTCTAGATTTGCTGTAGCTGTGTAGTGCTGGTGAGCTGCATGTATGCATATCCAGAGATATTTCATTTTGTTTTGTGAGCATTTGTTTATAGCATCTCCTCACTCCCCCACTCTGATGCAGGCTTCAGAAGGAGAAAAATACTCTTATTGTTAAATCCACTGTTTCCCCTTCATATTTTTCCAATTACTGGTTTCTTCTGAAGGATTTCAGTCTCATACTGGAAACATGTTTCCATTAAAATGCTTCTACTACCTCCGCTGTGTCTTACCCCTGTCTCTACCATTCTACATCTTTCTCTATGTCTCTCTTTGTGTCTGTTTCTCCATCTGTGTCACTCTTCCTGTCTCTCTTGACCCCAACTACCTAAAACGTATTCACTTTACGCGCAGGCTTTAGCTGGCACAGACAACAACTCAAAGGACTCCAATCCCCCCAGGGGTTCTTGTGGTCCACGTTCCCAGAGAGTAACAGAGACTTAACAGAGGCATGCTGGAACAAATGACAGAGTGAAATGGCAACGATTTGAGGCATCAGATGCGCAGATGAGCACAGATCAAGGAAATCGAGAAAATTATGGAGATCTGCAGTGCTGCCACGGCGGTACAGCAACGTGGCTTTTGGATGCAATGCCACCATGACTGCTGCTGTCCACGAAATGCATAGATTTTTGTAGGCCAAGTGAGGAAGCTCCTGTAAGTCATATGGTGACATGCATATATGTCATGAAAGCATATGATTAAATGAAAAGTGATACAGCATACAGCTCTGTAGTGAAGGTGGTGTGGGATAGCCTAGGTCTAGATTGTCTCTAAATGGCCAGAAGCTATGACATATTAGCATATTAGTGTCATTTAAAAAAAAAAAAAATAAGAGACCTGGCNAAAAAAAAAAAAAAACCTCAAAAAATTTCTGAGATTAAAGTAAGAAAAATACAGAGAAAAGGGGTGTAACAATAGGATTGTTATTTAGGGTTGTTGCAAGACAAACTGTTTTGGAGAGCACGCAGGCAGTTACTAGGAGATGAGTGAACGTGAGCCAGGCTGCCAGTTACTGTATGAAATGTTCCTTATTTGTTGTTCAATGAAGTGGACTCAGCAAGCAAGATTAAATGCTTTAGCCATCCAGTTTGTATAGTTTCCAAAAACAGAATAAGCTGAAACAAGGGAAACTGGTTTTTGCCAAACATTAAGACTAATCATGCCTGCAGTGGATTACCTTATTAAATTGTCTTTTCCATCAGATTTAGCAATAAAGAAATACTGGAGAATTTAGCCCAAGGTCTTTGAATTATTGAACTGAGCTAATTCAGCAGTAAGAAATGACCGGTGTTTGACTTGCTAAATATTACCTTGACAAAAACAATTCTGAGTTGGTTTTTTTTCTCAAATCTGGAGGTTTTTTTTATTGCAAATTTGTGATTTTTTTTCTTGCAAATTCACTATTTTTTTCCTCGCACATTTGTGACTATTTTCTCAGAATATTACCTCTCCTGGTCTCTTTTTTTTCTTCTTTTTTTTCTTCTAGTATGCCCCTAATACGCTGTCATACATAAGCTACTGAGTGAGAAAATACTTCAATGTGCAAAATAACAACTTTATTTGCCTCATAAAGATGATAAAGCAGGAGTATGTTGAACCCTGATTCTTTCCATATATCATGCTGACAGTAATGTATTGGCACATGCATGTACAAACCCTGAGCTGTATTAAACTCTGACTTGGTGATCCACTATAAAATGACATCTGTCTCCTGTGATACTCCATGTAACTGCTGCCAACATTTTTAGTCCTCCCTACTCACGCCTCCATATCTGTCATTGCTTCTGAGTGCATGATGATATAATCAAAACATATAAAAACAGCACCAGAGTAAAGAGAAAACCGCTAAAAATGCATACACGCTTAACTTAGTGTGTGTTCCTCTCCTTCCGATCCTTTAATCTGCAGAACCTTTAGAGACAGCAGAGCCACAGAGAAAGACAGTTAAGGACAGAAAGGAACAGAGAGAGAGAGAGAGAGAGAGAGAGAGAGAGAAGCAGGCTGGGAGAAAGAGAGAAACCACAACCACAAAACTGTCAAAAAGCTGGGAGTCATGTCCAGCATTTAACCGTCAGAGCTCTGCTCTGAGACTAAATGGGGTGACAGTTGAAAGGAAGCTGGAGTGGTGAATTGTGAGTCATAGCTCTTTGTTTCAGCCTCCCAGGAGGTAAACAGACACACTACACATTAGAGGAGAACAAGGCTTTTTCTGCTGCATTTTGTTAGCTCTTTCCTCTTTTGGGAAAATTAAGTATGGCAGTGTGTTGGGAGATTGAGATTCAGCAGAACAGAGAGTGTCAGAGAGGCAAGAGTGTGAAAACATGGAACATATTTTTCTTGCGGAACTGGAGACACTTGTGGATTCTTTTTAACATCAGAACTGAAAAGTTGGATTTGTTTGATTATTTCTGCTGAAAGAAGGAAAGCTGAAAAAGGTTTGTTAATATCATTCTGTGTCATACCTGATCTGAGACCAGAAAAAGTATGAGAAAGTTTGCTATCATAATGACCCACCACTATTATTTCAATACTGTAGGTTTCCTTTAAAGTTTGGGCCTTACTAAGCTGTTTGTCTTTTAATCTCAAATCACACCTTTTCCATACCTTGTCTCGTCCTTTTTCGTCAGTTGTTTCTTTTTTCTTTTTTTTTTTTTTTAACATATAATGCTGTTTCTACCCTCATCCTCATGGTTCTCATCTGGCGTCAGCTTGTACACCCGCCGTCTGTCAACAATCAAACAATGAAAAAATAAAAACCCTGCAACCAAACCCACTCTTAATGTGTTCTCATATCTTTTAACATAAAATAGATTTCTCCTAAACAGAAGACATCTACCAATAAGGTGAGACAACACGGAGCTAAAATTTAAGAACATGTATATGACATTGATAAAGATTTATGTCAGTATTACCTTTTTTTTTTTTTTTTTNTTTTTTTTTTTTTTTTTTGGCAAATATGCACCAGTGGCACAAATTGCACACCTGGCCATTAGAGGAGAGATAATCTCTTTACACTGCCTCTCCCGAGGTTTCGTCCATTTTGGTTGGGAAGAGTTGATGTGTGGGTCTGTAAAGCCCTTTGAACCATTGTATGTGATATTGGTTTATACAAATAAACTTGACTTGATTTGACAATTTTGTGATGTAGTAATATAGCATACAGGAAAAAGAACAGGAGAAACCAAGATTCAGCATACATAGTGAGGCTTTAAAGGAATTTTGTGATTCTTAAAAAGAATCCAGTTGATCTTAAAATTATAAATTTTACATTAGCTAAATAGTATTTAAATTATCCTATCTTACCATGGCAGAATATTTCATTTGCTTTGGGGGAAAAATACTCAGTCCTATATATTAAATTTTATTTCAGGTTCCTAAAATTTTATTTCAGGTCCCTACTTATTTCTTTTTGCTTGAGGGTACAGAGGGAAAGCCCATGTTGGAACTGGGGTCAAATTCTGCCCTTCCCATGCCTCAGGCAAAAAACATGACCCCTGACACCACTGCTCATCTTCTGGACGACACTCTTTGTCCTGCTGGCTAATTAGATATCACCTGCTTCACCACCATAAACACTTAAATCTCCTTAATTTTCACCTCAGCAATACCACAGGTCTTTTGCAGAATTGTGAACCTCGGTCAGAGATGGGAATCTCTTAAGAGGGTCATGGTCATTTTATTTGGTCAGTTTCCTGAGCAACACATTGATAACACTTTAAATTTATTCCTTATGAGTGAAATTAAAAGAAGAGTTAGGTACATTTAGCTCAGGTGTCTGTTGAATTTATTTAACTATTTTATGACCAACCTTGCAGTCCAGTCAACTGAGGCACATCATGTCTCTGCATTGTTGTGAGTTCATGTATCGCTCTTAAATGAGTACCTGTGCAACTCAGTTGTCAGAGGTTTGAGTCCTACTCGGGCCACCCATGCTGCAAAATATGGTACTCAAAGTACATAACGTAGCATGCAGTATGAATTCTGTCAAACAATGTTCCTGTGGTATATGTGACTTATGGTCAACAGGGAGTATGGTCTCTGGGTATATCTAAAAAAAATAGTACCTTTTGTTCAATGCAGACTAAATTCTTAAAAAAAATCACAGGCACAAACTGTTAAATATATTTAACATTACCACAAGATTTAGGTAAAACAGCTTGTCAGTGAGTTCATCAATAAAACATGTAAATATCACATTTGGGTTTTGTTATATGAATATGAATATAGAGACGACCCACTGTAATCCAACTCAATGTAAATGCACACACACTCACGCACACGCACTGGCACAATGTTTAGAATAGGGTTTTAAACATTCCAGTTAAAATGTAAACCTTACTGGGGCTTTCCCATCAGCAATTCTTGTTTTTGACCACAAGCAGAAAGCGTGTACACATGATATGCATGTTTGCTTGCACGCATACATGCACACACAAACACACATACTGTCTGTAAACATATCTTTACATTGTATATAACTACAAAAAGAGGCAGAGAGAGAGAGAGAAAGAGAGAGAGAGAGAGAGAGAGAGAGAGAGAGAGCGCAAAGTCATGTTGGCATATCTCCCTAAATCTCCACTTGTAGTTTTATGGCTTGACAAATTGTTCCACCTATAGTAAACACACATTTCAACAGTTACAGGCCAAATGAGGCTTTCACACACCATATACGCTCTTATCCCATATTTATGTATCTGTTTTTCTTTCCATTTCTGTCACTCTGTCTCTTATATGTTCTCAATTTATTTTCAGAACACACATCACAATAAACAGTAACATCAAGACTCAAGTCTCAAATCATATCATTTTACTCATGATAATGAGCCACATCTCCACCAGCTAACAGACCATCTGTGAATCCTTGATGACTGTCTTCTGTGAGGGAATGAAGGCTATTGAAATGCTCTAAATGGACAGCATGGGTATAATTATGTCATGTAAACAGGCCTGGCATCAAAGGATCCAACATCACGCACCATTGTGGTTTAGGCTTGGTAAGCAATGAGACCAGAGCTGCAACGGTACACTACGCTGCTGCTCTTATACTCTACAGGACAAACTGGAATATTTTACCTGCCAAGTCCAAGCCAAACTCCTTACTCCTGAATATGACTTTTCTCCAGTGGCTACAAACCTTTGACAAGCACGCTGACTGAAATAGGTTAATTATTTTGGTGTAAGTTATTGTATAATATTGAAGAGTGATTCAAACAAACTAGCTGTTAAAAACATGAAGCAGAAGGGCTATTGTTGTATTTACTGCTTTAGTTTCTATTAATAATATATGAGTTCGTAGAAAGCTAGAAATAGTATGCTAGAAACGCGTATGTTTGTTACAAAAATGATGTGCATCTGTTATTTCTTAAGTTTATTTTGACTTCTGAAGTGACACAACTGAATGAACCAGGAGTCAGTCAGTGCACCAAATCAATCCTCGCACAGAATCAGCTGTAATTATCTCCTCTAATAAACTCTTGTTTGTCCTGTTGCCAGAAATGACCAAAATGCAACAGTAATATAAGGAAAGACAATTGTGATTATTTTTTTTAAATCCTGTGCAAGTTAAATAAATTAATATAAAAGAAGAAATTAATAAAAAAGGATGTTAAAGAAGGATAAAGGTATAGGAAAATTAAGAAAACACTACATATTAGAGGTGTAACTTTCCCAGTCCTTGAAATCCTTATTTTAGTTGACAATATGGATTTGAGTTAAGTAACATACTATAAGTTAAAATTACATAATTGAAAATCAGCATTTCTGTGTTTGTCAGCTGATCCTAATGTACAATATTGGCCTGTTTTTCTACTGTGTTTACATAGCGACCAATGTCAGCAAACCTGTAACATCATGAGAAACATTCTAACTTGTATTTAATTGTTGTGTGCTGCTAGTCCCTCTGTTAAAAGACTTGTAAATCAGTCTGGCAGTGACAGCATTTCCAGTGTACTTTTGTTGTTTTTGTTGTCAGTAGTGGTAGTTAAGCAATACTTTTATTTACCTTACAATCACAGATTGATCACAAGTTGATCACAGATAAAATTGAATATCATCACATTATTATTATTATTATTATTATTATTATTATTATTATTATTTTTTTTTTGATTAGTGCATTATTAGTACTATACATCTCATTTCCTATTCTTGGCCAAAAATACTGTACAATCCATAATAAGGTCTATTGGAAAGTACACTATTATTGCAATGCATATACTCTACTGTGTGTGCATACAATGTACAGCATTGTAAACACCGTATGTATATTAAAAAAAAAAGCTGCTTTAAAGATTGTGGTATGTTTTCAAGATCAACAGTATCCAGTATTATAGTAGGTCCACTGTAAATGACTTCTTACATGCCCAGGAGAGAGCAACGTGAAAAAAAAAAAAAAAAAAAAAAAGGCTTTAGTCACACACCGAGTCCTGGACTTAAATGAAACACACAACAGGCAGCCAATATTTTACTCAGACTCATACTTTTGTGTGGAGTTTAGAAATGTGGAGAGACGTGTTACCTGGAATATATACATTCTGAATATCAGTGTTAATACCCAAGAGGTTTAAAGAAGATGTTTCTATTAAAGCTTGAATGGGAAAAAATACACACAGTTATACATCCAAAAAAAAAACAAAACAAAACAAAAAACACAAGTATCTGTGCTGTACACATGAAAAGAGAGAGAAAGCATCCCTTTTGATGTATTTCAGTGAAGGATCTCATACAGTACAATCAATCACAGCAGAGATGAAAAAAAAAAGAACCAGCGAAAGAGAGTTTATTTAGTGCAGCACAGTTTTTGCTCCCAGGAATGATGTTTGATCCTTTTGAATGTAACTTGATTTGGCTGAAGGCCTGAAACCCTCTCATGCTGATAAGCTTCTGCTTCAGGGCATGTTACACTGACCACCATCTCCAGGTGAGGGCCACATGGATCCACAATTTTTTCTCTCTCTCTCTTTCTCTCTCTCTCTCTCTCTCTCTCTCTCTCTCTCTCTCTGTCTTTCTCTCTCTCTCAGAGACAAAACAAGCAAATGGGAGCAACTTGGGCTGCAGATGTAATGATTTAATACAATACATGTTTGTGTGTGTGCATGTGTGCATGCATTATATAGCAGAAAGAAAGAGGGAGACGGGAGACTGAGGTGCTCTACTCCCTCAAGGAAAAAAAGCTCAAACTACAGGTCAACCCAAACACACATGTGGGAAACCCTAAAGATATGAACATTTTAAAATCTCATTAATTAAAAACAATATTCGTTGTACAAAGTAAGATTGCAGCCTGACCTCTTTGTCGAGGATTTCTTTTGAAAGAAACACGAACATTGTAAGTAACCCTTCACATGCAGCTAAAGATGCTAACCATAGTCTTTGAATATGTCAAAACCCTCCTTCTTGCTGATATGCTTTTGCTTTCAATCTGTTTAAATTTAGCAGGCAAACAGGTGAGTTTGGGAATGAGTAACATCACCTAAAGTATGAATGTATGGATAAGACTTCTGTCATGTGTCACAAATGTAAATTCTCTACTGAATCTTTAATATATAAGACAGTTATATTGTTAGTATAGTTTATAGCCATTTATTAGTGGAATTACTGAACTGTTGGTTTTGTCATTTTAAATGGAAGTACTGTATTTCATCCTGCACTATGACTTGTATGTCCTGTAAACAACAGCCACACAGCGCTGAAGTCAACTTAGATAAAAGGACTGTGGAGTGGAGTGTTTGTGCTCTGAGCAGCTGGAGTTGATTTGGTGATTGCATTGCCTAACCAAAGACTAATCCTGTGTGTTTGTGAGTTTGAGCCTCTCTATGTATCTATTGTCTCAGTTTACTGCAGGTGTACATTGCGCTGTAACCATCGTTTGTATTCATGGTGGGCAATGACATCTAGTGGCCTCATAGAGTTGTAGTCAACTTTTTACCCTGTCATCTGAAATATGGTGATTACTTTCTTTTTTTTCATTCAGTGGAAAACTATACAACAAAAGTCTACAGTAAAAGTCTAAAATCTACTTCAGGTGTCTTATAAAACACTGCATTAATGTTAAAGCATATAAGTTTTGTTCAGTTTATGTCATGTTTACTAGCAGTCACTGGCAATATATTTGTTTAGTATACATGGGCACATAGAGCTCTTCTGCATGAGCACATTATAGTGCAGTACAATATATTTTATGTATAATGGATAGATTTTTTTGGGGGGGTGAGAAAGAAGATTGATGGCCAAGATTGATGTAATAGTGAGGGTCAACCACTTGATGGCAGCATCGTTATGAGGGTTTTTCTGATGAAAGAACATCTTTGGTTGCGGCACTTATGCAAAGTGTTAAAAACAATTTTTTGACTGAATGTAGAAATGAATTAGAATCTGTTGTAACAAAAAATAGTTATAAAATACATACACCCACACAGAGACAAAAATACTAGAATCCAAGCTTCTTCTACTCTGAAAACACAGATCAAATCTCCTAAATACAGCAAACATTTAGAAGTGTCAAGACAACTGTTTTCACAGGTATTTTTTCGTGCTTCCTTTTCAGTTTCAAAGTCCCAACACCTGCACACAGATGGTGTATTTTTTTTTTTTTTTTACCATCTGTGAGTGTAAAATGTGTAAAGATGATCGATATCAGCGCCTACAACACTTCCCTGCCTCCAGATGGCATGATCGTTAAGTTCTCTGAAGCCTGTTGTCTAGAGTCCAATCTTTTCAGCTCCAAATGTTAGGGAAAAAAAAGAATCACGTCCAAGCCTGCCCAGCTTAGTACACTTAGTACACTTTCCACACAGTGGTAACAAAAAAAAGAAGTTCTGTGTACTCAAGAGTCTCATGGGGTTGAAAATAGATATTACTAGCCTATATTCCACAACTATATTTGGTACTGTCTGCAGTGTAGTTTAGAGTACACGGTTTTCAGATGGTGTTTGCCATATGTCACCATCTGTACAACACAGATTTGTGTGATCGTATCATATTGGCTGTGTTTTACTGAAACTTCAGAGATGGTCATGAACTTTCTTGTTGTACTGCAGGAAAAAGGTTGCCTTTATGCATGGAATATAGTTTTATAGTGTAGGAACATAGTTTTATTCTGGCTGATTCTTAGGCAGTTTCATTTCTGTGACGGGTAAAGTGCACTGACAGTAATGATGGAGCTCCTTTTTTTTTTTTTTTTTANCTTTTTTTTTTTTTTTTAAACACAGTCTGGATGAATAGAGCTACTGTGATTTTTAAGGCGAGTAAAGATCTGTGTGTGAGAGAGCATTTAGGTTGTTTAAGCAGTGCCAGTGGGTAAAGAGTAACAGTTACAGAGTATGTATGTGTGTGTATCTGTGGAGCTTGGTGTGTGTTATCTAGTCCCATTGCTAGTATGTGTTTCCTGGATGTATTGTCCCATGTCCTTTTTATTTTTCATCTCTTGGTGAAGCATTTCTGAAATAATAAAGAAGTGAAAGAACCATAAATCCATATAACACATATCAAAAAGCAATCGGTAAAGAACTAAACCCATTATTTTGTGAAACTATGGCAAACCTAAATAGATTGCAGGGTACTGCTTTTGAGCTTTGTCTCAGACATGTGCAATCAATTGTTCATCTAGCTTGGCTTTTGTATTGCAGCAGTGAAATGTGAAAAGGAAGGGAACAGGGAAAAAAAACGTCCTTTCAAAGAAAGCACACTTTTGATTTGTTGAATTTTACATATTGGGGATGATAATGTGGGTTCTGAAAGGCTAGTCTTTTAAGTTTTTCTCTGCTGTCAAGACAACAACCAAACTCTTGGAGAGTACTGTCAGCTCCATATTGTAACTCATGCTAGGGAGACAGGCAAAATAACAGGTGGGGTTGTCATACGTTTGTGAAGAAGTCTGCTAAATGTTCTGTCCAATTAACAAACAGCTTAGACATTTCCCTTTCAGCTTTCCCTCTCTCTCGTTCCACAGTTGTCGTTCACTCCATTTGGAAGAGACACATGACTTGTTACATGTCTCTCTTGTTCTGCTGAGAAATGGCAGATTGAAAAACATTTAGCAGAGGGAGCTGGAAGACTGATGGCAGGCTACCAGCTCCTGAGCTGACTAGTAGAGAAACTAGTTCTGTGGCTCTCATCAAGGGCGTCCCTTTGTGTGGAAAAGTGGTGGGGACATAAGGGCTCAGATGAAAAAACATTTTTTAAACAGTCTTCAACATATGAGATTTTAGGCAATGCAATGAGGGGATTGGTATGAGGTCAGATTAGATAATTACAGCAGGAAAAAAATTGCATAACAATGCAAATCAAAAGCATTAAAAGGGCATAGCCTAGGCTACAATCGACAATACAGAAATGCTCAGCACATAAAACACACAACGTCAACCGCACAAGTAACAGTCATCTTTAAGTATCACATCCACAGCTGCAACACCATGTCAGTCGGACAATGCCAATACATCACATCTACTGTAGAAAGCACCAGTGCATGTCAGTCAGCCCAGCGATAACAATTTATCCAATATACTGCCCTAAAATATGACAAAATAGAAATAGAAAGCACATTTGTTTCTTCTATATTTACATTGCGTTTTACTGCATTTTATTGTGCAAATAAACCTTTCAAATAAACCTAATTTGTTAACATTTCTTAAAAAAAAAATTAAAAAAAAATTGGCCATTTCAAAAAGTGGTGGGGACATGTCCCCAGTGTTCCCAGTATAAATGACACCTATGGCTCTCATATGCTACTTTTAAAGTAGGTTGTGAGGCCCAATTCTGCTTTTAGCATGCATCTTACATTGTTTTATAAGTAGCTCATATCCGGAGCCTGTGTTTACAGTTTTGACCTGAAACAATCTGCAAGCGCAAAGACATAGAAGTAAATAAAATTCTAAAATGGATGCAAATAAGACAGAGATAGCTATACAAGCTGTTGCTTTCTAAAACATTATAGCAAGCTTTCTCTTTGCTTTCTAGGGAGGCCCGAGTTAAGGAGTGTGACAGCTGTTATAATGGTATGGGGGGGACGAACAGGGAGTCCGGAGTTTGGTTTCGCTTTGTCAGTTTCTCTTTCACTTTCTTGGGGCTGCCTGAGGGACCTATGTGAAGTTGGGGAGGGGGGGCACCACCGGGTGTTACCCCCTCAGATGGTGTCACGCCTTGCGGTCCGCGCCTCCCGCACTCCTCTTGTGACACCTCTGTACGTGGGTAGTATTTATTGGGCTTAAACATGCTATTATATTTAAAGGCATAGAAGGATTAGAACACTTTTTGCTGCTTGGGTGTGTGCAGCAATGATTGCTGCCTCATCATTCATATGCAAACAAAAAGAATGTGGCATTTTATATGTGAGATGCAATGGCAATGAAATTCCAAACAGTGACGCTGGCAGATACCTGACACATATCAAACTTACTTCCACGAGTGACACAAAAAATACCTGAGAATATCCAGTACCATGTGTTTTTGTACTGTTTTACATGTTCACAACCATATCTGATATATGCCACATGTGAGTGAAACATGTGAGCTGGGTTGTTTTTTTTTTTTTGTACCTGTTGGTGTTTCTCTTGAAAATTGCAATCTTTTTTCTTCCTATGAAGTCAGTAATGCCGATTAACAGAGTGACGGAGGCCTGCAAATGGTTCTTTGCAACAGTCTACCAATTCTCCCTTTCTTCCAGGAATGCATTATAATTACAAAAATGCATAGTGGGCCAGCTCTACAATGGCATCTGATGTAACTAGCAGCATTAAGAGACTGTGAAGCTGCTGTGTAATTAACCTGCTTTAAGTACTGCAGTGTATTTTACATGAATGAATAGTACAAGAAAAAAGGCTACTGGGTACTTAAACCAATAGGTATTAGGAGCACTACTCAGTATTTCATTTGAAAAGTGTGGATAGTGAGAAAATGGATGTATATTTAATTGGCTGGATTATGTGGGCTATTAGTGCTGTGGTAACATTTCGTGAGGACAGAGGATAGAGGAGGCTACTAGCTAGTTATCTGGCTTTCTGGAGTTTTTCTGTGACAACTTTTAATACGTAGCCATGCCTAGCATTTGGGCTAGTTAGTGTACTATGCATGATGTCACATGAACTGTGCAGAAACAAAAGCATTGTGGTGTGTAGTTATTGCATGCTGAGTCGATGGTGTGATTACTGTTACCTGTCTGCTTTTTAGTGAGTGTGCTGATGGAACACGCTGTGGTAGGTGATAGGAATGACAGCTAATGTAAAAGGATTAATGACACTTAATTGGCAATTAGGGTGAAAAGCAGACTGCTGGAGTTGGTGCAGCATGAGCAACTATTTGTTTTTTTCTTGGTTCATATTATATTTGGCTAGCTAATATGACCACTGGTTCTAGTGTGCAGTGCAATGTTCTGCAGTTAGCTCTGTTTGCATCAACCTTGCATTCACCACCATGGCAGCAGTCTTCACTTTATTTGTGTTAGAATGGCAGACTGTACAATGGCACAAAGTGTCTAAGAAGGAGTGACCACCAGACTTTATGCTGTATTTTTTCCATATTCAGTGGGTATATGGTGGATATATGTGTCTGTTGTAATATTATCTGTGTGGACAGACATAAATATTAAGCTATGCTGGAGCCTGTATTTGACTAAATTAAACTGATGTATCAGCAAGCCAATATTATCAGCCGATATTTGCTTATCACAGATATATCGTATTCACATGTAGGGCAGATATGCCCAAACAAATTGTGGCACATATGTGTTTTACAGGCTACATTTTGATGTATTTTTAACCCTTACATTTCTTCTATATACTGTTTTTTCATCATTCAGGCTTTGCAGAATTTTACCGTTCAAAATTTACATCTTTGATTATAAATATTATGCTGCATTTTTTACAATCTGTAACAACCAAGTTTGAAGGATCCTTGCCAAAAATGTTTGTACATATTGTGTGTTTATGTGAAAAAGTATTACTGGTAGTTATATCATGACAGGATTTTGATTCCTATAAAATGTTGACATCAGTGTCAGCCTCAGGAAACAAATTTGTAAAAAATTATATGTATATATATATCTATAGATATATATATACTTATATGTCAGGCTCTAGTTGTGTGTTTCAGATGTACAAATTAAATCCAAAGTAAGTAAGTAATACTTTTGCACTTCTACCACTTCCATGTTCTAAAAAGAGTGAAGCAGTCATACTGGAATCAAACAGCAGTCAAACGGTGGATTATCACACCGTTTTACAGATAAACGCCTGCCTTGTTGTAAGCAACCTGAAAACACAGTAATGCTGGATGGCTAAATGGCGACAGGCTGGAACTCTTCAGTGGAAAATGTGAAGGATAATGCTGTGGAATAAAAGACTTTTCCCCAGGCATCTTTGCTTTTTTTCCCTAAATTACACAAGATCATATGCACAAACAAATTTCAATCACAGAGAGACATAACAGTTGATCAGTGTGAGCATTATCAACCTCATAAGTGGAAATGACTCATCTGCCATTCATCTATCCAGGGTGGCATTTCTCTTTCTTTCACTGAATAGGGAATAAACTCTATTCGGCTGGAAACTCAGTCTCCTGATAGCTCACAGTCTGAAAGCTTGCTGTCTAGAGATTGTATTTTGTGCCAGACATTCAAGGCTGCCAGTCATTTGTTATTTGTTTGACTGCCCTTTTTTGTTTTCTTTTGACATTTATGTCTGATACAATGCTCCTAAACTGGTTTCTTATTTTGAGTTCCCATTTAAAAAGACAACACTCCACCATTCTAACTGATATGTCCAATGAGAGATAGTCTAGGTCCCTGGAAACAAATCCTCTGAGTGAAAAAAGATAGCATTGCACACATCCATTTTCTGCCCCCTCCTCCTGCTGAATGTCTGTCGGGCTGTCTGATGGCAACCACTGAACTCTTGTAGCCTATAGCTTATTCATGCACTCTTAACACCTCAGAGAGCTGTCCAAGAATAACAGATCAGATTCTCCTTGACTCAGGTATAATGTAGCCTTACTTACTAAAAGCCGTAGCTTTGAAAAGGGCCCTTTCATTGCTCTCCAACATCCCCAATCCTCTTGCTAAAAACAGGAATCAATTATCTGTCTGTAACCCCATTGCCTCAGCCTCTACCTGGCTGCCGGATCCCATATGGTAATTCAGATAGCAGGGGATCATATTACCAAAAAGCCTAAGAAGAGATAGATCCCTGAGCCTGATTCCATTGAACTGTGTCCCCTGATGCTGCTCCATACTTCGGGAGGGTTGGCTCTGTGCCATTATTCAGTGAATGGAGAAGTTAAACGACATCGCCAAGCCCTGATGGGGATTGTTTTTTCCACTCACCGCTAAACTGAGGATCATGAATTGTGCTATCTGGTTTCTCTCCCTTTGTGATGTGACAAGCTCCATCTTTGAGCTATTTTTAGAAGAGTAATTTGACAGGGGAAATACATGACAGTGAGAGATGTGGGGATCCTCTGTAAGCCCACTGTGGCAGTTTCTTGTAATAAAGTCCACGTTGTCTTTCATGGTGTGTTATTCTGGCACAGTTGCTCAGTTTTCACTAGAGACACCAGCTAATGTTGCCGCATAGAGGACTGCTGAGATTCCACACTAAGTTGTAAAATTTAAACAGGGGAGGACTGAAGTCCTGCAGTCAAAGTGTCACAGTGTAATCCAGTAAACTGTTTGTATCTGGAATTCTTTGCGATCTACGTCAGGCTGAAGGACATTATTTGAAATGGAGCCTGATCGAAAATTGATTTTTGAGGCTAATACAAACATCGATTTTTGAGACTAAGAAGAATCCAGTAACAGAAAATTTTTCTTTTTTATATGAACATAGATCAGAAACAAGCATTGCTGGTAAGGGTCTTTTAAATTTAGTTATTAAAGAGTTGTAACACCTGCAGGTCAGAGAAAGATAGTATTTTATGGGATTTATAGGATTTCATAAGCGGGGGGTGCACATAATTTGTTTGGTGATGACATAACTTCATGGCAGAGGTAGTAGCTGTGAATTTAAACAGTAAACTTCACAAATTCATAAGAAAATAAATAACAATTACATATAAAATCGAAAATAATAGAAGTTTAAATTAAAAGCAGAAAAAAGGAGATAAATATGAGATAAATCTATCAAAATAAAGCCTGTAAAACATGTATTACTGGAATTTTTTTTCATAAGTCCAAACTGATATATTTATAAACAAATGTTGGCTGGCAAAAAAGAAATATTGTTTATTTAACCAAGACTTACTGAATTGAATAAGTTTTGTGATTACTGCTGTATTAATATTAAATAATAATCATCCTGTAATCATTTAGCAGTGGTTAAATAGTTCAGTGTTCTTGTGCAAACACACAAGAAATCTTAGCTAAAATAGAAGAAAAGGCTTTGAATCCAATGTCTCTCACTCACAGCAGCAGCTAAAGACTCAGATGGACAAATAATTATGAGATAAAAAACGTATATAATAAACCTGGGATACAATGAGGAGATCCTTCAGAGCATTCAGTAACATATTAAGGAGGTTGTGAATGAAAAATAGAGGTGGAAGATAGAAAAGAAACAGACAGAAAGTCAGACCATCATACATTCAATGGCATTTCTGAAGATGCGCATATCTGTTCACATAGTACAGATACTCTAACGTTGCATTTTGTTATGCCATATTTATGCACAAAGGCAACATCACACACCAGAGTGCAAGCAGAGAACTTATGATGTCTTTCTGTAAATATAATCATATTCAACATGTCCTATTAACAGTAATGACCAGTTTAAACCCCTGATCTCCTTTGACATCTGTCCTGTGACACTTACTGTAATTACACCTGAATATTCTCTTTAAGTAAATGTGGTTAAAATTGAACACAGCCAAGAGAAGAGAAGAGAAGAGAAGAGAAGAGAAATGAAACAACACTTAGGTAAAGAATAGCTTTGTGATGACATTTAAGACAAATATGTGGGGCTTGCAAAGCTCACATGCACATACACAGACACACACACACACACACACACAAACACACACACACACAATGTTTCGATCCACAAAACATGTCATTTAAAGAAACAAGGGAAGTGCATCTTAGAAGTGACTAAAAAATAAAACAGATAACGGCTATCTGATACAACCAGCAGCTTTTCCAAGGCTTTCTGAAATATTCAGCAGGTTGGGAGAGAATGAGGGATGAGTAAAGGGAAAAGGAATGGGAGGTCATCCACATAAATGCAGGAAAAAGCTATTGAAAGACTCATGTCATTATTCCTCTGGCATTCAGGGCACCTTGACAGTTCTACTTGGAGCATCATTTATAGCGCTGAATTCACTTCACTAACAAGAATAAACATGCATGCTTAAGATACTCTTCGTAAGGATGCTAACGTCTGTCTAGTAACTGACATACACCTGCAAAAACATGCAATTATAAAACCTGAGCAAGGCAACAGAACATTCATTAGGTCTGTGTGTAAGGTCATTACAGTTATGTTTAGCATTATCCCTTTAATGAACAAGAGGGAAGAGGAGAAACTCACAGCTCTTTACAATTGTATTCTCATGCAAGCTGTCATATATATACAATTAGAATTATGTTACACAGTGCTATGTTTCTGTAAGTTGTCAGCATAAATACTCAACGTTCCACCATATGTGTCCTTCAGCAATTACAGCTGACATAGTATAGAGCGCACCTTTATTGTGAAGGTGTGTGGGCGATACAGTGAAGAACATAGATCACTTCATTTTAATAATTCATCTGTTGAATAATGGAATATGCTAAATCACTTAATAAAGAAGATATTCATGAGTTCTTCCACCTCAGTCTTCTCTGCATGCCACATGGCAGCAAAATGTGTTTTCCTACATCAGGATCCTTTGCAGATATCAAAGACAGATCATAGAACTGAAGCTTCTACTGGGTGTCTGATGACTGGATCATCGCTGTTTTTTTTTTTTTTTTTTTTTGTTTTTAAACTAATGCACTAGTACATACACAGTAGATATGAGATCTCTCCCCTTAAAAAAATCCTGTATGACAGTGTAGATCATCTCTGGTGATATGCAAATTTGCAACATGTAGGAAGAATCAGAGAGATTATTGAAATGTTTCATGGTTGCTGGTGTGGTTGACTGCACACATAAACAGCAGAGAATCAGCCATAGTTACAAGGGATTTAAGGGAAGCACATGATAGAATAGTGATGGGTATATTTATACGGCCAGAAATGGAGAGAACAGCCCAAATTTGACTGTAACTATGTAAAATGTGCCCCTGTATAATCTATAAATTATGCTTCAAAGCATTTAGTTCCAGATCTATGATTCATTATAATTAAACACAAGCCAAAGACATTTAACCTTTATCTGGCTGCATTTGCATTTTAAAGTGTCAGATGATCAAAGAAATATTTATCATAGTTACAGTAATGTTATCAATATTAACTGAAGCAACAACAGTATAAGGATAAGACAAGAAGGAAATGAATGAGAATAAGGAAAAATACTGAAATACTGAAAAAAAAAAAAGAAAAAATACTGATGAATGGACAACGTGATACATCTTCCATGCTTCTGTTAGAATATCATACGCATACAAAACTGGAGTAAGGAGGCTGGCTTCATTCACTGATCAACATGGTATCCCAACATGGTCCCCACATGCATTCCTGCCTAGTCTAAGTGGCCCCAGAGGGACCTGCAGAGATGGGTGGTGTGTGAGCCATGATGTGGATACAGCGTGTGTGTTTGTGTATGCATGGAAATTATATGTGCATATACAAGAGATGGTAAAAATAAAATGTGGCAATATCATACCAGTTATAACAGCTTCAGTGTGAGTCTGAAAAATCGTCATAAATTCATGAATAATGTGAAGTAACATTCTGAACTATTTGTAACAAATGAAAGCTTCCAGGTCTTACAGCAACAAAGGAGGTGGAAATCTACTTCACACTGGTGAATGAGGAGGTCACACAAGGCGTTCGACTTTATGCCAATGTTTGTGGCAACGCATATTGTGTATTGGAGGTGTTTTCATCAGTAATGATGACATAGAACCAACAATGACAAATAAAACTAACACTGGTGTTTAACAGCTGGAAACACATATTGTGGGTTGCAAACACCCACTGGATTTCTTCTAACATAAATCTACTATATTTTTATGTAAGGGGAAGAATTTTTAAAAATCATTATGAGACATCTTTGGCCACTAGCCTTCATGCAAACAACTTCCAAGTTCCTCATTCCCATCATAAGTACTACTTCTGCAAAGCTCATCAGCTTGAGTTATTTTCTGAGAATCATTCACAGTGGTAATTTTGATTTTGTGGTTGCAGTTTTGTGAAGGGATGTATATGGCTGCCCGTAATCTTCAGCCTGTAGCCGAGTGTTTCAAAACTCTCAAATAACGCCATCTTAATGGTTTGACAAACTGCAGGTACATCAGTCCTAAAAACTGTTATGTGCAATCTCTTTGAAAAAGGACAGTGGTAAAACTGGCATATTGCTAATTGGTATTTAACTTAAAACATGCAACTACCTTATTTTTTACTTCATATTTGAATTTCTATGTGGCATGTCAAATCTTTTGTCCATGCCTGCCTGTGCGTGTATTTGTCTGTGTCTGTGAGTGTGTGAGCCTGTTTGTAACTAGAGCAAGCTAAAGGTGCGTTTGTGTGCAGCAGCGAGGCCAGGCAGCGCACTTGTAGAGACAGCCTTTGGGAGCTGCAGTCTCCCTGATGGATGGCCTGCCCACTGTACAATGTGCACTCCCATATAATACCACCAACCCAGCTGCTTCTAACTCATGTTCCACTGGACTTCTCTGGCATAAAGCACACGCTCAACTCTAAACCTGGGATGATACCACATTTGAGTTTGGATGTAGCTGCTATCTTTGCTGCAGGAGAGGCAAGAGGTGATAAACTCTCTACTGAAATGCACATTTTTACCCTAAATGAAACTCTGAACTTCTGACCACAATGAAGACCACAAAGAGAGAAAAAGCCTTCTTGTTAGTCAGCTATATGATGCTTTTTCTGCATGCACAGAAGATAACGTGCATGCTGATTGACAGCAGGATCACTTGGAATTGAGAGCATAAGTAATCCCACGATGCAGAAAAGATTTCCAGAATCCTAAACAGTAGCAGCCACTCACACACCACAGACCTTAAATCATTTAGTACTGTCCAGTAGAATTATAAAAATTCTCCAGCATTTGATGATTTCCAAATCTTTTGTGTTGTATGTTTTCCTTCATTCTGAAAATCCAAGAAATACTCTCAAACACAGGAGGTGGACAATAAAAGAGAAAGATTGTAGAATATGGTATAATTCATTGTACCCAATTTAATTTAATTAGCACCTCTCTGACAGGAACAAGAACAGAACATCACATCCTTCATGGTCAGCTGAAATGCACTCGGAGCTATTTTGTCCCAACGTCTTCACTGCATTTGTCCATCAATATTGAAAACCTGAGAATCTTTCTTGTGATTGCCCGTGAGTGAAAGCCACTGACGAACCTTGTAACAGGTTGCTCAGATCTGACAGCAATTAATTGTCAGCAAACAGGAGACATGTTAATTACTGATGAAAACACTTTTTTCATCATTCTGCTGAGGCTTTAATCTAGATATTTCATAATTTTGCTCATACAAATCAGCAAGAAGACTTTTTGCAGTCTATAATTTGTTTTATACTAAAGTCCATCTGGAAAACTTAAAATTTAGAATACTAAAATGAACATTTTAATTACATATGTGTTTTTGGATGACTAGTTTGTATGTAATTGTTCTAATCACATCAGGAGTCAGCAGGATAATATGTTGTACTGTGAATGAGTTGGGTGATAGCTTGTTCTAAAACATCTTTTGTCAAGTTAAAAAAAAAAACAGCTTCATGAGCATAAGGAATATATTGAGGGAATATGAGTTTTATAGTTTCCCCATCAAAGTCTGAATATTCAAACAGCAGGCAAATCATTTCCGTTTTTCAAATCTAATCTGAACAGCTGGCTCTCTTCATGACTGACTGATATGAGCATGTGCATATCCTGTATGTTGTATAATCATTTGGTGTACATAAACCAGTGGTTGTTATAACAATCACACAGATGTGTGATAAGGGTGAAGCAGTATCTGAGTGTGAATGGAAATCTTTTACTTGTCTGGGTCCTGGTCGTGTCCCCTTAAGCTCATGACAGTTGAAAGTGCTGAAATGTTGTTTGGTTTATGTATTTTCCTTTTTACATTACTGATTATTCCAGCAGATATGGTCATTTTTTTTCATACTGGACATATATGTACATGTTAGGTTATTATATGTGTGTAGCCAAGACAGTGAGTATAACAATGAAAAGAGAGAAACGTTAATGGTGTTTTTGTTATCACTGTTCAGGAACAGTGACCTATAGAATTTAACATGCAGAAAAGATGAAAATCTATAGAATTTAAGAGGAAAAAAAAGATAAAACAGGAAAAAAGAATTTAAGATGCATGTTAAGTTATTCATACTTTACTGCCTTTCAACACTAAAAAACAATACAGTAAAAATACAATAGGAGACATATTACTCTATTGGCACACTTTTGTTGCATTGTTTATTTAAAAAAAAAAAAAAAAAAAAAAAAAAAAACTAAAACTAAGCCCTGGCATTGAGGTTTTGGGCAAAACCTCTTACAGTTGGGAACTAATGTGCTCATGATGCTTGTTAGTAACTTTTGGCAGAGGCTCAGCATACATTTATCTCCATTCTAATAATTCATCTAGAACCAGTACAGTTCCTTTTGTGCACGTGTAAACAATCATTGATTTTTTTTTTTTTTTTTTTNTTTTTTTTTTTTTTTTTTTTAATTGAAAACTGTGCAGGACTGAGAGTCATATATATATATCTATAGATATATAGATATCTATAGATATATATAGATACAGATATATATAGATATATATAGATCTATAGATCTATAGATCTATAGATATATATCTAGATCTATAGATATAGATCTATAGATATCTATATCTATAGATATATAGATATATATATATATATATTAACTAATAAACTACCTTACCAGTATCTGCCATATTTTTCAGGAAAAAATAAAGTCTATATTAAAAAGAAATTTTAAAAATTCAGGCTGGTGATGCCTTTGGAATAACCACCACAATGCATTTTCCAATTATTAATAATAAATGACAAGACAGTGTTGAAATCATATGGTTATTATGTATTCCTGAAAGGTTGTGATTATGGGTGGGCATTATGATTATTTTTTGAGGTTGAATAATCCAGCCAATTTAAGTCAATTATTTGATTAGTCGTTACGTCATCGCTATGTGTGTGGAGATACTGACCACTTGTTCAGCAGCAGAAAAAAACCCTCTCTGTAGGTGGCGGGTATGGCCAAGTACTTCCTTGCAAGGATGCTCAGATATTTAAAATGATATTCATTGTGTTGCCACCACAACAGGGGGGGTTTCATCAGGGGAGATGTGGCTCAGAAAAATAGTGATCCAGTTCGTCTTGTTCAGTGTCCTGTGTGCTGTAATCCTCTCCAAGTAAAGTGCTCATTGCTGACATGTTGACGTTCCCCACAGGCTCCAGGTCATGTACTTTGTTGTACAAGACAGACAGTTTCTCTCAAATGCCCACACGCAAGGCAGATTCCATGAAATACATATGTTTGCGCCACATATCCAGAGCAGTGGCGATCAGCGCAGCTTTGCCTTTAGCACACACACACACACACACACACACACACACGAAGATAGCTTCATCCTGCATAATAAGCACTCAGCTTTGTTTTCCAAATGAGTAAAATAACATCACACCACTTCATTTTATTGCCAACATCTGCTCCCATCATCTGCTCTTCATGGAAACTAAAGTGAAGGTGTAGCACACAGGCAGAAACGGTGCCACAAACATTAGTTTCGCTTCTCTATGACATAAAAAAAATTAAATCCCCCTCCCCCCCAAAAAAATAGTCAATTAAAAAAAAAAAACATTCGATGATGTTGATCATTTTCACTAATTGAATAATCGATTATTCATGCACATCCATAGTTATGATGGTAACTGCATCCAGGATGTTGTACCACTATGTCTGAATAGACATAGAGGTACATTCATTGTGATGAGCATTCTGGTCAAGGCTAACAGCTTTGACAGAGGAGGTCCACTCTTATGCTAATATTGTCTCCATGCAGTAGGAAGTGTTTTTTTTTTAAAGTTTATGAATGAAGCCTCAACCTTACAACCCACCCGTCACTGGTTTTTATAAGTTACAATGTCATTCTATTGATCTTTTGGTTATTTTGATTCTGCACATCACTTAACCTTCAGTCGTACAAAGAACAGTGTTGATTGTTATGCCATGGAGAAGCTGAGGTGTGAAAAATCCACAGTTGAAATATTACCATATATTTCCTCAGTCACAATGAAAATATTACACTACATAAAATTTGGGTCGAGGGCTGGAATACGTCACATCAGTGCAGCGCATCACTGCTGTTGCTCTATACCATCCAATTTGCTCTGCCTTCAAGAAACACAAAATTTTATAACTGGCACTCCTGGACAGACTGACACCCAAAACCAGAGGATTCACTTTTCCACACTGTATAGAAAAGGTTTTAAAATCATTAAGAAATGTTTGTATGCACAATAACGTGCAGAAAGTCAGCATTAATCAAAAGTCCATCCTCAATGCTTATCAGTTCTCATAATTTCCACACATTCTGAATCATCGTGCTCATGCAAATCAAACTACACATGCTAAAAAATAACTATTTAATGCAAATCCTACACTTGAAATAACTACATCAAGCCTCCATTCCAGTTCAAATGATGTTACTTGATTTACAAGTAGAAGCACACAACCATTTCTTGGTTTGAATCTCCTCTCAATTTGCAGTTCAGAGCTAAATGAATGTTGTCTCAAAACACTGCTTGTAAAATACAAAGATATTTTTAACACATGGAAATATCAAATCTAAAAGATGTAACACTGGTTCATTAACCTCTTGCTGTACATTTATGAGAGTCTCTGATGAGACTGAAAATAAGCTGAGAAAATAATAAGACATGCTATGTGTTTGCATGTCCTGCTCAGATCATAAGCAGATCAGTGGTACTACTGCATTTGATTGATTGTTAATATTTGATTGGGATACTTTACAGCAGTGGTTCTTAACCTTTCTCGTGAGAGTGACTCCCCCTTTTCGAGAGTGAAACTATTTTGCGACAGGATTCTTCTTCTTTTGAATTATTGTCAGTTGGCAAACTGGCTGTTTGGTGCATTACCACCACCTACTAAACTGGAGTATATGCAATGTCAAAAAAAAAAATCAAATACTTGTGCGTTTATTTGATATTAACTTATTAGTAAAAATCATGTTATGTCTGTGTGTGTTTAGTCACTTGTGGGATCTAAACTAATCCCATCACTTCAAAACAATCTCACACAATATAGCATCAAACAACACTACTGGTAAGTGTCCCACAACTTTATGATATATGAAAAAAGCATATGACATACAAAACATTAAACAGAACATTGCAAGTCAAAGCATTTCTTTGTAATTTCATGTTGTGCAGCAATGAGATGACACATCCAGCAGCACTGACCTGCTTCCAAGCAGGATTTCTTTAACTTATTTCTGCCGACGCTTTCAGAAAGTTTCTTTTGTTTTGCTCCTGCCTGTATGTGACCAAAGTTTCAATTCCTACATCTTTGACATATTGGAGTTTCATGCTGAATGACAGGAACGCGCCACAATTCCTGCAAGCTTTAAGTACAATACTAAAGATTTTGCATGTGTAAGCCCAATAAATACTACTCGCATACACGTTACGTTGCTGACAATCATTTTCCAAAACATAAACCTTAGTTTAGTTTTCTTGTTATTTTGCCAAATCCTCTAATCTTTCAGAATAAAGTGTTCAGGTGATATACATCCACCTTAAAATTCAATATTTTGCCTACTAACATGTACGTCTGAATGTAGTGAATTGGGGGCTTGTCGTTTTTTGTTTTTTGTTTGTTTGTTTGTTTCTCTTGTTGGCAGTTTTGTCTTTTGTGTGGGGGGGGTAACGCTAATGCATGGATTTTTCGATTGAGGATTTTGTGGCCAATCCTTCTTGGGCCCGCCTTGACAAATGTCGGAAGGCGGAGTTGTTAATTGTTGCTAATTTCTATGGTATACAAGTTTCTTACCAGGCTAGGAAATCGGAACTAAGGAATACGCTGTGGGAGAAGCTGATGGAGCAAGGGGTGTTGAATCCTGCAGCCGCGGATCCCGGACGAGCCCCCAATTCATGTTACGCCCCAGTCTAGGGGTAACGGAGCGCAACGTGAAAGTTGAGAAACTCCTCCTCACATGCCAAAAGGAACCAGGTGCAGAAAACGAAACTTCTATAATTGGTGAAGATTTATTTACAGTGTACACAAGAAACAAACAAACTTAGATTACAATAGTAGAACTGAAGACTTCAGGGTGGACTAGGCTAAAATAACAAACAAAACAGAACTATCCACAGTTTGATCCCTCATCTGCCAAAAAATAAACGTAACAAAATACAGGCACTCACCTTCCTAACTGTAACCAAAAACAGAGTCAAACTGGGAAACTCAAATAGCCATCCACCCCTACTTGTCATTCAGACTAACACATAATCCCAACAGAAACGGGAGCAGAGCTGCGCCTGGGTCAGGGCACGCGAAGAGGAGAGTCTAACGTCAGCGGAACCAGTCGTCCTAAAAAGTCTTCTTGGCCAATCCGCTGCTTCCATTCCGCTCCACCAATTCCTGTCAATGGGCAAACACAAATACACACAGCTGGGCCGCATCAGCGGTGTGAATTAGTAACAAAAATAATCAATTAAGGGAATTCCCTAAATAACAACAAAAAACTAATAGCGACCTTCATAACAAGAAGGGCTGGTCATTTTTATCTTTCTCTGTAAAAACACTAACTCAAGTTTTGAAAAAGCTTGCATGCTGTCTGATGCCATTTTCACTTTTCTGAACAGCTATGGCTACATATGTTCCTTCACAACAATTTAATACCCTGATGTTCACTTTGCAGGAAAATTCTTTGCTCAGACCCTAAAATGTTTAATAAGAGCTTGACAAAATGAAAGGGAGAGAGACTGCAAAAGAAAGGAATTAAATCTAATTGATTAAAGTCACTGACCCAAATAGAATCAACCAGTGGCCCACAGTAACCAAGTATGCGTGAACCTCTAAATATTAGCAAGGAGCTCAATGCTCTAAATAAGGGGTGGAAATGGAGTAAAGGTGTTAATGGCATTCTACCTCATAAATCAGAATAGTGTTTGATGCTATTTTGTTAGTGATTTTATATTTCAAACTACAAGTAAACTATAATTTAACTGTTAGCTGAAATTACACTTAACTGCATTAATCTTCATTTAAAGCAAGTCATAAATCGGTTAAAAACCTGATCATTCATGTATCTGTCAAGGATAAATCATTTGCTCATCAGATGTGCTTAGCTGAAACACGCTGTGATGTTTACCATGAAGAAAGATTTAATAGGGTTCAGTATTATACTGAACAATAACCATCTATATAAATTGCATATGTTCATGTGAATTTCTTTCTCTCACACTCTCTTCCAAATGTTAATTGATGACCTTGGCATGTCTGTCTTCTCAGTCACTGACTGATCAGTGTAATCAGTAAGATTGTTATTAGCGAGATCAGGAGCTCCACCACTCCTATTCACCACTATTCATCACATCAGGACTTAATTGGATTGCTAATTGATGTGTAGAAACCCATGTAATTGCACTAAAAAGCACTTTCTGCAATAGCCTGCTATGCTGGCTAGGTTGGGGGAAGTTGGGGGAAGTTGCGCTGAAGCTGTCACACAGCCGGTCTGTTCAACATGGGCACAAGGTTAAACATGTGACACATTTGACATATGAAACATGAGCACAACCCAAGAGCGAAACAGTGTTTATCAAACTGTCGCCTGTAACCTAGAACAGGGAAGGATGCTGACTGAGATCAGTTGAAACAACATTGATGAACACATGAACCTACCTTGCAAACCATGTACTCATACACAAATGCAAACACACACACACTTACTGGCTCTGGCTGTCTTCTAAACTCAGAAAAGTACAATTTATTTTCTCTCCCGTGACACTTGTTAAAACTAAAGTGCTCTGTGCCGACATCTGTGAGAATTATACCAGCTAACTGATGGCATGCAGTTTAAATTAACATGGTCGATCAACCACGTAATGGAGCACAATGAGACACCATTCAGACTGGAACTAAAGGATCCTTGATGTGGCAGCTAGATAAAACAGAAATCTAATCTCAATTAAGAGCAAGTCCTCTTCATTACAGTCATTACTGTGTTCACAAGGTCCCAATGAACTAGTCCAGTCTGTAGGGAAAACCTATGGTATAGCATTCTATATTTTATATTTAATGATTTCTTTTCCTTCTGTCTGTCTTTCCATCTATCTTACAGGGCAGATTGTAGTGTGTTTGTGCTTACAGGGTTTTTCCTGGCTCAAAATGAGGTGGAGGTGGTATACCATCCTAATCATGTGCATATCAAGCAAACACTTTTACTTTTAGGAGTTCTAATAATTATATGATTGAAGAAAATGACAATTATCATGTTAAAACATATTTTATTAAAAATAAATAAATAAATAAATAAATGAAGGTGGCCTGTTCATCATTAAATACAACATAAAAGCTAATGTGTTAATTTACACAGTTGACAAAAAGCAAAGTTGTTTAAAATCATATCAAATATAACTAAGCTATTGTTTTTATTTACAGTTTACAGGGGCCCTCTTGCAGTGTAGTTGAACTTAAATATAACATAAAAGCCTTTGCTTTCATTTACACATTTCACAACCAGCCGAATGTGGCCATGTTAGTTGAACATTGCCTTAAAGCCATCGTTTTCATCTACACAGTTCACAACAGCCTCCTACTTTTCATTTTATGAAACCTCTTCATGCACTCCTTGTAGTCCAAGGCCTCCTGGTCTGATCCATCAATGGCCACCTTGCAACACACGTCCAAATGTTGTGCAGGGGTATCTACTTTAANTAAAAAAAAAAAAAAAAAAAATCATGTATGAAGAAACTCTGTATTATTCTGATACAGACATGAATAGTGATATTTTTCTCAACAGGGATGGGAGGGTTACTTTAATTGGGTACAGTTACTGCTAAAAAATGTAATCAGTAACCTTAATCCAACTACTCTAATATTAAAGTAACGTAACTTGATTACTTTCTTTATATATTTTTTTATTTAAGTGTGTTCTGTAAACACAACAAAAGATAACCTTATAAGAAAATGGGGACACGAAAAGAAAATTAAGACAGTAGGCCTTCTAAATTAAATTGTAAGCTTACAAAATAGTACAACTAATAAGCAAAAATAAAATCTGGTCCTTTTACAAAGTAAAAACAAAATGCTCTAAATTTTTTGTACATGGNAAGCAAAAATAAAATCTGGTCCTTTTACAAAGTAAAAACAAAATGCTCTAAATTTTTTGTACATGGATTAAGAACATCCATGGTACTTCTTAACAAGTCAGAAGCTAAAAAAAAGAAAAAAAAAAGACGCAAATTGACAGTTATGGTGTCGCTACAACCTACAGTAGTTTTTGTTTTTGTTTAATAAATTGCCAAACTAACAGCCATCTCTCCGTACTTCATTGAGTCACTACAATAATAATAATAATTGGTAGTTGTGGGATTGAAATATTGGCTAATGTTAGCTTTGACTACCCAGTTTCTGCATAGCTAGCATAACAGTTGGTTATGTTTCTTTAGATTAGACTACATTAATCTTTGGATGCTGACAGTATTTTCAGCTGGAAGGCATAAATTGTATTGATGTTATTCCCTTTTTCTACCTTAAAGACAAAATAGTGGCAAAATTTCCATGTTGTGAAAGTGTTTTTTTTTTTTTTNTTTTTTTTTTTTTTGTTTTTTTTTTCCACTGGTGTCCATAGTGACACTTGTAAACAGAGAGGGCATTGAAAGAGATGTTATGTGCTCATGCTTGTGCTTGGCAGAAAATTGTTCTATTTTCAAGCGTAATCCTGATAGTAATAATAATTATAATAATATAATAATAATAATCTTTATTTATATAGCACCTTTAAACACAGAGTTTACAAAGTGCTTTGAGAATTTAAAACAAATCAAACACAAAACAAACAAACAAAAAATAAGGCATTAAAAACAATACAGAAAAAAACCGAAAAAAAAAACATGACATCACATAAAAGCAAGCCTATAAAAATGGGNAATACAGAAAAAAACCGAAAAAAAAAACATGACATCACATAAAAGCAAGCCTATAAAAATGGGTCTTGAACTGTGATTTAAAAGCAGACACTGATTTGGCAAGCCTCAGATCCTCTGGCAGATCATTCCAGAGCTTTGGNGTGATTTAAAAGCAGACACTGATTTGGCAAGCCTCAGATCCTCTGGCAGATCATTCCAGAGCTTTGGAGCTCTAACCGCAAAGGCCCGATCACCTTTGGTTTTCAGGTTAGATTTGGCAGTAGTAAGGAGGTTAGTGCTTATTAAGGATCTGATGCTGCGTGCTGGCTCATAAGATGTTAACATGTCACAAATATAAATCAGAGCCAGACCTAAACAAGCTTTAAAAGTAATGAGAGGAATTTTAAATTCTAAAATGAACAGGGAGCCAATGGAGAGATGCCAGGACAGGGATGATGTGTTGCCGTCTACTGGAACCAGTAAGAAGCTGAGCTGCTGCATTCTGAACTTGTTGGAGGTGTAAGATTAATTTTTGATTACTGCCAGAATGAAGGGAGTTACAATAGCCCAGTCTGGAGAAAATAAGACTGTGAATGACCTTTTCAAGATTACATTTTCTACTAAATGTATCTGTAATGTGATTACACTTTTTTTCTAACTATAATGGAATACAGTTACATATTTTATTTTTATTTTTTTTTTATCCTGATTATGTAATGCCTTTACATGTATTCCGTTACTACCCAACTCTGGTTCTCAATCATATATTATTGCATAATCTTGAGTGCAGAAAATAGCCTCTTCATGTCTGCAGTCTGGACGGGGGCTGTGAGGGCGATTGCAGCTCAGGGTGGGATACAGCTCAGAAGATTCAAGCTCAAGCCACAGAAGCACCTCCTCCAGGGATTTGGTCTTAAGTAAAGCAAAGTGAGAACAAAGATAAAATTATCCTTTAAAACCAATAGACTGTGGCGGTGGTGCAGTGCAAATAACTGATATATAGCACCTTCAGATCAGGACTTCTCATTCTCAGTCCATAGGAGTCTCACTCAGACACCAAGTCATACTCCTCAGTCTTGGAAACTGCTCTGGCAGTGTCCTCATCTGAGCATGCCCATACTCTACAGAGTGTGTTAGAATGTGTCTGAAAGAACACACTGAAGACAAACTGCTGGTGTTTGGGAATCGGTTCTCAATGTTCTCAGTCAGTGCAGTCAGAAACGACTCCATCACCTGTAGAAGATTTGAACAGATTTCAATAAAACAGTTCCTGAGTCCACATTAACTACTCAAATACATTCATACTTACAATATGTTATACCGGTATTTACTATAATATGTATACCATGTTCCTGAACCTCTCCCAGACATCTTCCTTGAAGTATGCAGGGATCACATCCTGCAGAGGCTTCAGACCAGCATCTGATTAGAGCCATGCCTGCCAGCAGTCCTTGACTGTACTGCTCTCTCTCAGAGAGCAGTAGTCAAGTGACGTCTTCAGCACTGTGGCCTGACATCAAACATGACAGCTCAGCTAGGAATATCAGGAAAACCAAGGATTGTGGTAGTAATCTCATACCTCCTGTTCCACCTGGGAGAAGAAAAGGTTTCTCTTTTGGAAAACCAAAAACTGCCAGTGGATCTTCTCATGCGCAAGTTGCATTAGGCACCGGCCAGGGGGAAAGAACTGATCCTTTGTAAAGGAATACAGTCCTTGAGCTGTTGGCTCATTCCAGGCTTGGAGCAAGAGGTCTGCAATGAGGGCAGGCAGAATCCAGCACATCACATCTGTTGTTTCCATATTTGACTCCCACCTGGTAGTGTTTCCTCCCTACAAAATTCATTGATGAGTTGATGAGCTTAATAAATGACAAAAAAGCAAAAGTAAATCTGTGAATAATCTAGCACTGAATACTGCTAACCTGCAGTTTGATGTGGGGGAGTTCAAAAAGCCTCTCCATGTTCCTTAAGACTGCTGGTCCTGTTGCTGGTAGAACCAGAAGATTGCTCCAACGGTCCTGGCATGATGAGGTATGGTACTACCCTCTGCCCCTTAATGCAGTCTGACACAGCCAAATTGAGATGATGTGCCACACAGTGTATGGTTATCAGGCCAGGGAACGAGTCCTGGAGTCTCTTTCTGACTCCAGTTTTTCTCCCTAAAAGAATTCAAAATGATCACTGACAATCTCATCAAATACCTAAACTAAAGGTAAAAACAAAAGAGACAACTCACCAATCATTACTGAGGCTCCGTCACTGGCAAAGGAGGCCAGCTTGTTGGTTGGTAGCATCTTGTCTTCTCTGATGATTCTCAGTATGGTGTCATACAAAGTTGCAGCATCCGCAACAGACACTCCACCCAAATGCAGCACTTTGGTTTTTACTACAGTGCTTCCCACTTTGTCAGGTCCCAAAAAACTATACAAAAACAAAGCTATATTCAGTCTACTTAATTTTAATCAGAATACACACATCGATTTTATTTAATTGTAGAAAGTAATCTCACCTCACAACAAGACCCAGTTGCTTGGTAACAGAGATATCAGTGGTCTCATTATCATTAATCCCTACACTGCGGATTTTGAAAACTCTGCCACCAGCTGGTCATCCAAAATCTGTCCAATGATCTCCACCATTTCATCAATAATGTGGCTGCTTGTATATTTGGTGTTGGCACTGACCTAGGGGCAGAAAAGTAATTAGGTTGGCCTGCTTGACAGTAATTATTTGGAGATGTTCTATTTACAATCATGTAATTTAATGGCTGCAGAATTTACATTCAAACCATCAAAATAAGCACAGCCCAATCACTTGCATAAGCAAATAATGGGCTCATAGCTGGGTGGGGGGCCACTTTTGCTTGAGGCATTCATATATTATTTTGAAGCAGCCTTCAAGAGCTGTGGTCCATGTCCAACTATTTTATATTAGTTTTTTGTAACTTATAGAGTAAAGCTTTTGTAAAAGTGTTACCTTCTCTAATGCATTTCTCCTTTTCTCCTGCCGCTTTATGGATAGCTGTCATGTCATGATGTTTTAAGGTATCTAGCCTGTAGTTTGTGGATGGCTGTCTTACAAGCAGAATGCAGCATGGGGACACAATGCTTTTGGCATAGGTAACATGTCATGCCCTCCTCATTATGTCTGAACCAGGTAAATTTGTTCAGCCATTGCAGGTCAAAACCACTGACTCTGTGTGTTTTAGACAATCTGGGAAGATGAATAAAAAGTGAGTTAAAATCACGTAAACATCGGCTTTGCATTAATACACTCTTAATGACTTGGGAACTGACTCCTCATCCTGTCCTGCACTCTGACTCTGATCCTCTCCATCACCTGTCCCTTCCATTTCTTGGTTGTGCACTACTTTCAGACCTGCCAAATTTATCACATCTCATCAGTATAAATTATTACTTTTAAACTGCCTGTAGCCTAATAATCTACAGGCTGCACTGTTTCACATACCCTCATGATTCTCCTCCTCGTGAACTTGCTTTGTAAAGTAGTCGCTGATTCTGATTCACTGATTGAGCCATATCTACAAAGCTGAAAACATTACACTGATGGGATGTAACATTAATTTAGGAAAACTTTTTAAGAAACTGGACGTGTTTGGATGCAAAAGAATATTTACCTGTTTGAACAGCCACAAAATATCAGGGCGCCGCATGACACTGAGAAAAGTGCAGCTCTTTTCTTCCTTTTTGGTAGTTTTGGCAGCGCCTTTCCTGGTGCACTGTGCTGATTATGATACAGTGCCACCACATTGGTGTAACACTGCAATTGCAGTCGCAAATGACAGAAATCCACCAAGTGCATCGTTTGTAAGAAAATAGTGTTTTCCATGAAGACACCCGTCAGAGTTTTGTTGAGATCTGGAGGTGGCACGATATTTGATGGAGGCGGTCGCCTCGTAATTCTCTATGTAGGGAAAAATCCAGGCTTATTACAGGTTATTATTTAGCATTCAACCTTTATTGTTCAGTTCTTTTCTCAAACATCTGCAAGTGATGTCCTTACATCTGTTATCCAGAATGAGCTGCTCACAAGTTCAAGTCTGTTGTAGAAGTGTTTCAAATTAGCTGTTTACATGCTTCTCATTTTTAAAGGACCATACCAGTGATTTTGCAAGTTTGAGCCTAATAAATGCTACCTGCATAAACGTTGCATTACTGCCAACCATTTTCTAAAACATAAAACTGTATTTTATTGTTTGTTATTTACAGTATATAAAACAGTATATAAAACTGTATGTTTTTTTTATTATTTTGCCAATACCCCTAATGTTTCTAAATCAAATGTTCAGATGATACACTCACCTTAAAATTCAGTGTTTTGCCTGCTAACACCTATGAAAAATTGTAAAAGGCACAGCCATTTAAATTTCTTTGTAAAACCCTTCTACTCCTGCGACTATTGCCCAGGTGACATACATTGTCTTCTGTGCAGGTCCATGTTGGACTGGTTAAATGAATCAAGGAACTTCGCCAAAGAATTGAATAGTAATCCATCACATTTTCACTGTGATGGATTACTAATGTCAAACATGTCTCAAGTAAGTTTAAAAAAAAAAACAAAAAAAAAAAAAANTATATATATATATATACACATATACATATAGCATACTGGAACTGAAATGCTCCAATAGTACCTTTTGTGAAAATGGTTGGCAGTAATGCAATGTGTATGCAGGTTATGCTTATTGGGCTCAATCATCCAAAAACACTGGTATGGTACTTTAACCATACTATGTGCTAATCACAATCTTTTCATAAATTAAACATATACTGATATTCTGGATCAGTGATACATTGTGTATGTTTTAGCATGTGGTTTCATGTGAAACTATGTATTAAAAATCAATAATGTCACGGTTATGAAAGTGCCAACTAACATGGACCTCATACTTTAACACTCATCCCCTGCAGCATTAGATTTGAGGATTTTCTCACTCACTCGCATGCATGTACGCACGCACACACACACATACACACACACACACACACACATACACACAAATTGGATTACATTTAGCCTTGGGTCAAATTAGCGTGAAATTCCTTTCACTCTCCACACTGTCCTGTCCACACACTGATAGAAGATGTAGTGATTTTGTCTGGCAGCATTACTGCTTTGCAGAGATGGAGACAGAGAGAAGCAGAGAGATGGGAAAGAAAGAACAAGAGAGCGGAGGGGGGAGAGACACTGACGAACTAGACTGTGCAGATGTTACACAAATGTCAACATTTGCCTCCATCTCCAATCCAGCAAAAATCACATCATCAAATATTTGCAGTAGACGTGGATTTTTCGCTGTGTCAGATCTCGCACAGTTGCTTCTCATCAGTGTCAGACTTAACTAGGCAGGGAAACTGTGTGGATCCAGCGGCCTGTCAGGTGTAGTATATTGACACCTCACAGGGCAAAAAAAAGTCAATCTGCACTGACAAACACTCACCACTGCCAGTCTGGTCATAACCAGGTGTCTGAGATGGGAGGAAGTTGAAGCTAGCAATCTGCAGGGAAAGTAGCATAAAGTGCCAAAATCACTCTGGAACTAAAACTGATAAATGTGAGAAGATGTCCTCTTACATGTGCAATAGAGGGGTTTTTATCAAGTGTTTCTAATTGTATGTATTTTTGTCAGTTTAGCAAAGAATATCCTTATAATCTGCCTTTTTTTTTTTTTTTTTTTTTTTTTTAGCTTGGAACCTATTATAGCATTATTATAGCATCCATCATCCAATTGTCAGCAGATCCCATGGTGATTAGGGGGAGCTTGTCCGTTACTAAGGAAGCAGATTTTATTCCTTATCAGTTGTCAGACCACCAACTACTGAGAGAGAGAGCAAGAGAGCAAGATAGAAAGAGAGAGTGAGAGTGAGAGAGAGAGAGAGAAAGACCGTCAAGTCTCTACAAATTACAAGTTTTAACTCCCACATTTTCAACTTTGCCTGAATACCTGAATATATGAAAATTGCTATGATACATCATATATAATTAAAGGTCATACTTCTCACCTCTTTACTGATTCATGTCTCTATGCTGCTGTATTTAGTTCCTGAGTGGTCCATTGCTGCATTGTTGCGTTTTTACATTGGGGAATGGTGACAAAAAGGAGCTATTACAAAAACTGTTTTTATAAAAGTGTATGTTTTTCTTAAAGTGCTTGGTTTGATGGTGTTCTGTGATATAATATACTGTATAATGAGAGCAGATGTGGCACATGACAAGAGCCCTGAGAGGACAATCCCCACTGCCTTGAGGATGTTGTTAATAAGGAGACAGGGATGCTGTGACTTTGCATTCTTGGCTTGCATCAGCACCAACTTATGCATGCTATTTGCTCTGGGAAAAGCAGAAACATAATATTCAGTGATGCACAATGGGACTGCTTGTCCCTTTTCTCACCTTGCCCTTCATTCTCTGTCCCTCATTTTTCTCTGTCAGTCTGATACATTCTCTTGCTTCCTCTTTTGCTGAAACCTTTGCTATTGCTAATGTGACAGTGACACACAATAGTTTCTGGTACATTTACAGGGTTTCCACCTACTAATTAGCCAGAGCTCTCTGGGCCTTTGATCCTATGTCACTGTGTTTTGGATTGCTTCCTGGTCTTTGAAGGCAGCTGTGACTGAAAAGGTGCTTTCAACTACCCAGAATCCTTTGGCTCTGGCTGTGTGACTTGGCTTAGCTCACCACAGGCCTCTCAGGGGAAAGAGTGGCCCTGTTATCGTGAACTGTGCCTGGCAGCGGTGAGAGAGGTTGGGTGAGCTAGATAGAAGACATGAGCAGGTCTCCAGGAGCAATGGTAAGTATTAAAGGTGATTACCCAGAATCTCTCACACGGGGCCTGTGTCAAAGGTCAAGTCTTCCAGTTTAATGTGAACATCCTGACTCTCTTGTAGTATATAAGCAAAGAGTCTAAGTGTACTTCACGAGTATTACAGGAAGTTCAAGGTTCTTATACCCAAAGCCTCTGCCCTCTCTCACCCTCACAGCCACTGTCATCATGACAACACCATGGGAGTGCTGTAACTTATACCTGTGATTAATATGTTATGGGATTTTTGCGAGGGCTTGGGCCTCAGACAGATTAATCACTTTATGAGATCACCATGCTGAATGAATAACTAATGAATGAATATTTATTCATTCAGTATTATAATACATTATATAGATTAAATTCAAATGTATATCATTATGCAAAATAATATCCATCATGAATGTGTGACTATGATAAAAATGCAATACAAACCATATTTTTGAGCATGTAAATCCTTACCACTGAATACCAGGGAGAGGAAAATATTGAAATATTGAATTCAGTCAACTTCTCTTTTAAAATTCCTCTTATCATGCAAGTGCTACACTTCCCCAGGTGGCAAGAATGCAGGATAAAAGGGAATAGAAGTTATTATTTTTTTTCTCTATTTTTCAAAGGCACATTGTGAGCAGCACAAAAGGGGTGAACTATGCCATTTACAAATCAGTTAAGCCCTGTGGGAAATTTACTGGTGGATGACATTGAAGTTAAAAGTGCACAGTGAGTCGGCCCTGTTGCTCCCTAAATCATACATCTGAACACTCTTCCTGAGCATGAATTTGACGTAAAAAGCCCCGAGCGGGTGCAGCAGAAGATGTTTGGTGTACCTGCTGCTCCATAGTAGACAGCACCATCATTTCATCAGGATGCTGTGAAGGGAATGGACACAGGCAACGCAAGCACAATCCAAACCTGTTTAGAAGTACTGCATCGATTCTGTCTGTAAGTCTGTGTTTCATCCTCTTTCAAAATAGCAGTTCTGCCCATTAAGCTTTTCTGAGATGATGGCACTCACAATAGAGCTTGTGTGTTCTGTCGGCTGCAAAATCAAAACCAAGCAAAGCAAATGCTCAAGCTTACAAAAGTGAATTTATTAATGTAGCCTGAGCATGAAAGTGTGTGGGCTTATATGTGTGTGTTCATACACTACTTGTGAATGTGCCTATATTTGTGCACTTGTACATACTGGTTGTGTTTGCATTTTCACAGTTGAGCACACTAGTGTCAAATTTCCATGACAAAGAAACAATCTTTTTGTTGTGCTTATTAGCACTGTGTAAGGAAGTACGACACAAAATCACATTTGTCATTTCACTTGTTTTGCTTGATTCAACTGTTTTTGTGACTGCCTTTCCCCTTGTGATTATGTCCTTTCCTTTCCTCTCCTCTCACTTCTCTGAGAAAAACTTTTTAAAGATTCTAATACTGAGCAAAGCAGTTTCTTGACACTTGAAGGTGTTGTTTTTATGGTATAATTCACTTGCATGGTGCGTCAATTATGCAACAGCAAGTGATGAAATAATGAACATCCTCATGTCAATGGAAACAAAAGACTTAGTGAAACATGATTTGTTCTTTTGATACTTCTTACTGCTGTTTCCATTCAATTTTTAGTGCTAACCACTGCATTGCATAATAATTCATACTCCTCTTCCCGCCCTTGCATACTAAGTCAATTGAAGCAGTAGCCATGGCAATAATGATAGCACATAATTAGGGTTTCATATCCCTTAGCTTCTCCCATAATTGCAGTCTCCAAAACCAGAAATCTTCATTTGCATGTTTCTCAATAAGAGAGAAACTCATTAATTGTAGACAATAGGATTAGGGTTATGCAAAGCTTAACTGTAATGTGGGAGCTTAACCTGAATAGGTCTTTATGCTTGCTGTACCACGGACATCCTCATCAGCACCACCTCCTTGTGGTTAATTGCAAGGAAAATGTGCCTGCATGTGAATACAGATGTAACTCCCCTACTTTTATTCATGCAGTTGAATGTATTTTATGTATTTTTTTTTCCTCACACAGTATCATGCACAGTATTCATCTTAAGTTGACTACTGTGTGACCTCTTTTGGTCAAATTATATTACTTCTTAACCATTACATGTATATGCATGTTAATGGAGTGTGGATATGCATAAGCACGTGATATTATTCTAATGAGTAACATAAGATTTGTCTCCCATGTATGCCTGTACACAATATGCTGATATAATTTGATAACATGTATGCATCCACACGCGTAACCAAATCAGTTACGTAGACGAGGTTGCAGTTCCACCAAGATGGATGCCGACTGCACCAAATGGTGTCCCGGAGGAGGAAACATTTATTATCCTGAGTTTTTCTTTGAGATCGTTTCTCAAATTAAATAAGTAGGGTGCTGCTGTGATACTGGCTGTAGAGCAAAATGGGTGAGAGATTAATCAGGGAAAACTCTATTACAATGACATGAATTAATGTAAGAGGAAGTTGTGGCATGATGAATGGATAAATGAAACATGTAGAGAAAAAAGGACAAAAGTTGCAAAAGGAAATAAATGCAGAACCAAGTCTACCACTGCAAAGCTAGTCAGCAAATCCCAGTGAGTGTCCCCGTTCTCCCTCAGGAGTTACTCCCTCTTCATTTATTTACAGCTGTCTACAGGAGCACAAGCAGATAAACAACTGCAGCTCTCCAATGAGAGGGTGATGCCACTGACAGACCCTCAGCTAATGATAATGAAACGCATGATCAAATGTGCTCTAGCTCTCTATTGCACAGAAACTCACACGCAGAAGGTATAACACACCTCACATCCTTTCCATTTCTGGCCCTTAATTTCCACACTGACAAATACGCACACTCAGCCTTCCAACTAACCTCCACCTTCTACAGATGGAAATAATGCTTGCCTTTCTGAATTATGCTTTACCAGCAACATCTGTCAGGAGTAAACTAGGGTTTTTGGTAGGATTTCTGTTACAAAGGAAGCCTGAGGTTTGTCTATATGGTGATTATAAGAAAGCTATTGTGAGACTTGACATAAAGCACACAAAAGAGACACTGGAGTTGTGAGATCCTACATATGTTTAAACAAAAACACAGAAGAAGTGGTTGCATCTGTGTCCTACCATTTTGGAAGGCTTGAACATAAAACGGGTTTTGCAGAGTTATTTGCAAGAGGAAGCCAAATTGCTCCAAGGTTTCGGCTTTAGTGTATTCTCATAACCCACAACACAGTTCAATCCCGTGCACAGAAACACAAAAGCTTCAAACACATATTTGTTCCATACCCCGAGGCTGCCCACACTGTTCCTAAACAAATGGCTCTGTTCCCCAGCAGACTACACTCCTATTATATGCTGCCAATTCCACATCTGAAACTGTTATTCTGCGTATCACACAATTTAACATGAGAAACATGCACAATATTGGATTAGAGTGATAATATAGAAGCCTGTTTTAGCATGCATTGAGGGGTAAATTCAAGAGGGGGGGGCTATAGATTGTTCAAATAGATGAAATGGCTTGTGTGAGCATGTTTTCGCTTCACACTCAAAGTCTGAGATGAAAATCAGACAATATGGAAAGATGGTAAATTTGCTCTGCGTGAAGGCAGGAGATGAGGGATTGTAGTGCAGCAACGGCAGTTTGCCACTACTGTCTATAGCAGCTTTGTCATAAATTACCCACAATATGGAATTATTATATAATATTTTTGACTATTACCGTATATACATCAAAAATTGTCATCTTATATATGTGTGCTCTAAAATGTAACAAGTAATTTGTGGATGAATGATCTATTTACTAATTGCTGACACTAATTAGTCTGTAGGTTTAACAAAAAAATGCAATCAAGCTTAACAGATTTGGCTCTTCAAATAAACATCCCGTCATCTCTGTGTTTTTTTTTTGTTTTTTTTTTTCTCCATACATACACTTAATCAACATTTCTCAATTCTGCAGAATTCCTACAGCTGGTTACTGAAAGAACAGTGACAGCTGTGTGCCAGGTGAGGGGTCTCCCTAATCGCTCCATCATGCTACACAAGCCTGTATTTACAGCAAAATAGCTTACTAAAATTGAATAAAATTGTCACCCACTTGTTGAAACACTTTCATCCAAGTGGCAACTGATTAACAGATTCTTATTCCAAAGCATGCAAACACTGAAGGCTTACATACACTGAAGGCTTTGTTAACAACAAACTCACAAAATTGTCTTACTCATATTATCTGCATCAATTTTGCTGAGCTAAAACATAAGACAAGTCAAGAATTTGATTATTTCAGAATGAAAACAAAATAAAATAAAATACAACAAAATAAAATAAAATAATGAAATAAAATAAAAAAAGATAACAAGACTTTGATTTTTGTGCGATTGACTTGTGACTTCTCTTGGACTTGAGTCTTAAAACTCGATATTCCCTACAAACACAAAGCAGTAGAACTGTGGCTATTTCACACTGGCATATTGTTGGCTGTACTTTGAATGGAGTTTTGTAACTTTATTGCTCGATTATGTATTCATATATTCTACAACTATTTGCTTTTTTATTGTTATGTTCAGTGATATTTGCCTTGTCTTGTTGTGAAAATACACTAGATGTCATTTAATGTGTAACTATCCTATAGTTTTGGTTTTTTGTTATTGTTCTTGAGACTTATTTCATCATTTATTACTTTTGAATTAAAGCTAAAATGCATCTGTTTGCTTCTGGTTTAATTACACTTTGGGCTTTTTTTAAAATTTGATCTGGATTCTAAAGTTTAATCCTCTTATGTTATTTTAGTTTTTGTCTACCTTTTTTCTATCATTCATTCATTTCCGAAGTGCACCAGTTTACCTTGTGTATGAAATATGCTTTACCAAGTTGCCTGACACAGTTTGGTCCCTGTGTCTTATAGTTTTCAAAGTCTATCATAAAAATATATACTGAGTCATAGCAGATAGGACTGACAAGTCTATAAAGAACTAAGCTCCTAAAATATTTCATGGCACAGTAACAGTATTGTAGAGTATCTGCACCCATATCTGGATGACAAAAACAATCAAAGCCTCAGGTTGTGAACTCAACACGATTCTACCACTAAACCAAAATGATCACCTCTGTACACCTCCAACAAGGCGGTACAAATCACAGATGACATTTTCTCACACAGGATTTTTCCAAAAGAATAAAGTGAAGCAGGATGCAGAGAAATTATCCTCCCTGCAGTCCTTTTTTATGAAGTAGAGATAAGTGTTATAGAAAAAAGAGAGCTACAGCTAAAAAACAAACAAACAAAAAAAAAAAAAAAAANTAAAAAGGGAAAAGGAGAGGAAGGAGGAGTTCTCAATGTTAAAAAAAAAAAATATTAAAAATAACCTCCCTGTTGGGCCCTTTAAACTCACCTGTGCAATTCTGAGTTTGTTTACCTCACTGTTTGTGCATGCCAGTCTATTCCAGAGCTGCATGACTAGACAGTTGTGAAGTCAAGCAGTAAAATCAGGCCTTATTGATCATTCCTGTCTATGCTAGCAGACTGTTGAACTGAAAACATCTGATGTGGAGTGGTTGAGTGCATCTTTACTGAACAGCATAGGTCACAAAGCAATAGCTGTCCAATTCCTAGTGTTAGAGGCCTGGATCCTTCCTCATGCTGCTATTTTCATATCTCAAATTCCATATAACATTATTCATATGTTATATGTGTGTGTGTGTGTGTGTGTGTGTGTGTGTATTTAACACTTGAAATCCAACTCATACACTAAAAAAATCTGTGTTGAAAATTTATACAAGTTATGTGTAATGTTCTGTTTTACACAGTTTGTGTCAATATTTAATCAAACTGTGTAGTAAGGATAAAGCTGTTTTACACACAGTTTTGTGTAATTTTAAAATTAATACATTATGTATATTTGTTCATGACACTCAACACAATATGTATATCCTGTTCAGCTTAACATATTTTGTGGGTATCAGTGTGTCAGCTGTTTGATTCGACTGTAAAGCTGTCATGCAGCTTTGATGAAGGTTCCTGGAAATTCCTGCGATCATCTGGGTCTGTTGGTCAGAGACAATGGAAACAACATTGCTAACTAGCAATATGCTAGCTGATATGAAAAAAAAAAAAAAAAAANAAAAAAAAAAAAAAAAAAAGTATTTTAGTCCTTTTGTCTGTGACACAAGGCTTTCAAAGTTCACAGGCGACTTGGCAAGTGGTCTGGTTTTATCCAAGTTAGGTACTTTAGTGTAATGATTTCTCTAATTAATGCTATCATTAACACAACCGATGGGTTATTTTTGGTTGAGGACTATAACGATCTTAGATGACTGAGTTGGAGGTATAGCATTACTTGTTGGATTGGATTAATAATCGTACTTCATCAAACTCGATCACTACAACATACCACAGCAGCCTGGACCAAATTTATTTTTTTCCATAATGTCTATTTTTAGGTTGTGTACAAAGTGTATATCCAGTTTTAAGGCAAGGAACTGAGTGATGGGCTCCACTTAACCCTAAAAAGTGAGACAACAGAGACAGTTTATGTCTTAATCTCAATGAGTTTAGGTGGACATACATACACAACAGGCAGCATTGTGATGTTAACCGGTTCTGATGCTGAACCAATGTTTGGAGAAATTGTTCATTTAATCCTAAAGATTGACAGAAACATTGTATTGGCTTTTATAAAAATTAAAATGTGAAATATTTTACTGATCATTTTATGCATATGCTGTGGAAAAAAATTGAAGAGCATATATTTGTGAAAATTCTTTCTGAAGTGTCAGATTGCAGATTTGATTTTCAGAATACTTTTGGGGAAATCAGATTTATATCAACCCAAGATACAAAGTTCTGTAATAAAAGAAATGATAGAAGATGCTGTATGTTTAATGTGTATTGTTGTGTATTGATTAATGAAATGGAAAGAAGAAAGGAAAATGTTGTGTTGTGTATTGAAGTGTTTTATTACTATTTGTTATCATGACAAATCTTTGTGTTAACCTTCCTGACACACTTCCTGTGTTATTATCATTAACACAGTGGTTATGTCAAAATTAACACACTGTGTATTGTCCCAAAACACACTCACTGATGTGTAAGAATTTGACTCAGGTTGTGTTTAACACATCATTTCTAAGAGTCTAGCAATGTTTCTTAGCAAAATTAGTGTATTATTAACGTTATGTGTGTGTGTTAAGTTTAGCTTTGATGATTGCAGTGAACTCCCTGTAATCTGAAATTCAATAGAAACACATGGTAGGGTTGTTTTTAGAACCATCACTGAACCTTTTTCATCTTGAAGGACCATTGAGAATGAAATTTTCCTTCATAATGATGTTGATTTACACAACAAACAAAGCAAGAACATCAAATTAAACGTAATACAAAGCATTCACCAATAAACTTAATGTCCACAACATTCAACTTGTCAGCAGACATGTAGGCAGTCTGATACTGTATACAGACCAGATATAGTCATTAATTCAGAGTTTTCAAAGCAAATATAGCCCCATTAAACAAGCTCTGAAATTACTGAAATATACTCGAGTTCAAATTTAAGATGCTTTGTAGTTTGTTCCAAGGCCACTTCTGTTTTCACTTCTAAATCTATTTTGCAAATGTGCCCATTATTTCAGGCAAGAAGTAATGAGGTGGAAGCTTATTTAGTTAAATTTGTAAATGATGTAAATGATGGTCGTCACATATTACAGCTAGAGACAGCCAATTTAAGCAAACAGGAAAGGTGGTGTATGTTATACTGTATGTACTGTATGTTATAGCTTTTGCCTGTGATAAATCGTATGCTGAGACAGTCAGTACATTTACATGTCATGTAAATGTTATAATCAGATAGGAATCAGCATAAATTGTCACTGGCATACTCCAACTAAGAAAGCTAGATTATCTGATTGTAAATCAATTTACTCAAGAATGTAAACTATCCATTTTATAATCAAAATAAGCAATGTTCTAATTCTGATTTAATATGACTCGTATTATTTCCATCCATTTATATGGCTTACTTGCATTTTGTCTTAATCACATTACAGACAAAAATCTTGTAATTTTACAGCTCTGTTGATTTCAGTGTGGTGGCAGCAGGTCAATAATGGAATAATAGACTGTATCTCTATAATCCAAAACAGATGAGAACACTGATTTTACATTTTCTTTCAGCAGAAGAAACCAGCCTAGACCTTGCGTGTATTCCATGGTGGCCACAGCAATTCAGGTTTTTGAATGTCATTAATGTCGCCCATCTGCGCTTACAATACAAAGACAGCAAAGCAGCAGCTTGCTTCTCTCTGCTTTGTTATATACTGCATTTATAAAAGAGACATCCATCAGTTGGAATGAATGTTTAAGTCTCAGTCAGTGGCTTCAGTTAGGAAAATTGAGGTTGTGGCACAACAAAAAGATCTGTTATTTGCATATATACTGCATAAAAAGGCACACAAATGGCAAGGTATACCACAGCCAGAGTTACTAAGGGAAAACTTTAGAATGTACCATTTATGTCCACTGCAATTAGTGGAAAGAAGAATATGACCTCTGTCTCACACACACTGGATCAATACCATGCCTAATGTCCAGCAACTTCAAAAAATTTACAAAAAATGTTCATGGGCACCACAACCAATGAAAGGCAAGATCCTGGTTTTTTGTTTTTTTTCTTTTCACTGGTCCAGGCAATGTCATTGTGAGCATGTTTTCAGCATTTGAAGGAGTTCTTTTCATACACTAGAAGAACTTCAACAATTTACCAGTACAGACCTTACACACTTTTGACATTTTAGATTTGAAGGAAAGTATTTCCTTTACACCACAAAAGGTTTCTCTTTTGACTCAAACTTACTGAGCCGATCACTCAATGGCTGACAGTGTACAAGTGATATGAGAGACACAGACAGCACGGGACACTCCACTCAGCAAACAAAGGAAAACCACGTTATTCAGTTACAAAATGACACTGGAGAACACAATCATGCAGAATTGAAAAGAAAATGACTAAACAGCTACTGTTTCTTTGTGCCCATAAAACATAAAACCATAGATAAACATGGACACTGCATCGGTGACATCACCTGTAGGTTTCTCAAGGACAGGATCATAACCTGTGTGGAAAGCCAGAGTTTATGTTGGCTAATATCTTCTATCTCTTACTGGAGCTACAAAATTTAAACTTTGGCAAGGAGTGCTGTCTGGATGGAGTGGAGATAACTTAAGGAATTATGACAGGCTGAGATGTCTGTCAATCTGTATAAACATACTCCAAAACTTAAACCTATAAAGTTGTGTCATGTTTGACCATTAGAGGACAACCACCAAAACAAATTCAGCAACAGCTAATGTGTTCACAAATTACAGCCTAGCAGACACTGTGCAACATGAACATCCTATTGGGTTTAGTGTTTCTCATCATCACTGAAGTATTGTAACAAACAATGAGGAAAAAAGAGGCAAACACTGGGGAATAATTCACTGTAGTTTCAACTGATCCCTTCACATTACTGAAAATACTCGGTATGGTACTTGGTATGAATAGTTTCACATAGCAAAATGGAAGAGCAGATGCATAATGCTCATTTTTACCACAAGAATCAAAATGTTATACAGTACATTAAATATGTGCATGCTTGGTAGGGTGAAGTCTCAGGGTAAAGTGCGGGGGTGAATACAGATAGTCATTTATCATACCAACTGAGATAATCAACCTCTACCACTTACACACTGTGCTACCAGTAAGGAGGTGTCATAGGTAAACACATGTAAAAACCATCAGGTATTAACTGAAACCAAAGAAACTAAAAAAAAAGCCACAAGTGGGCATATCCAGGAAATCAGGTGGGTCACTCATCTGTCATTTATAGCCTCAATACCCTTATCCTCACATGGATCAGCTCCTAAGGTGAACATTAATGGACCGTGGGAAAATAATGTTCAATCACTCCTTCCTGAGACATATACTTTATGGGGTTTTTGACTGGGTGGACTGGTGCTAGGTGGTGAGGTGGCACAGTTAGTGGGGGCTGGCATGTTGGCTACAGTCTACCTCAGACATCATGGCTTGTTTGCTCATTGCCTATGATATCCGTGAATGTTGACACTGACAAACAGATGATTTTGAAGTCACCTGTGTAACTTCACACCACAATATTCATAAATTTGCCCAACATAGCTTTTAAGGCTTGAACCCTGATAGTGAATCAGCAGGCTACATAGAAGCTGAAACACAATTTAAACAATTTTCATTTTATTTTCTGTTCCTGCAGTGGAACATATATGAATGTATTTCCAATCTTCATTGTTAAGCTACAGACTGATAGACAGTAATAATATAAATAACTGCATTTTGCATTAGTCAACATAACAAACAGAAGCCCGTACAGAACCACTGTGTAGTAGACTGAGTGAACAGCCTGATCTGTGCAATTTCTCACATCCTGACTAAATATTTCAAAAATGTCACCCAAACAAAGTGAAACATTTTTCTTGAATAAAAATTGAACATACATATAACTATGGTATGTGCAGTGACCTAAAGTATCTGCTGACATTTCTGTAAAAGCTTAAAATAAAATACAATATAATTTTTTTTTCTGAGTCTAGCTCACACCTCCTATAGTCCACAAAATAGCTACTGTGAACACTTATTTTTCCATATACAGTATAACATTTTATAATCAATCCTTGTACATTTTCATAAAGTATAGAGATAATAAACCTAGTCTAACTAAATGTGTCTAGATCATTTCTGCTGTGTAATCAGCTCTTTATCATCATAATAGACACCTGAGTGATTACTGCTTTAGTTGCATCTGCAAAAAAAAAAAAAAAGCGTCAGAAAACATAGTGTGATCCAAATGCCTCATACAGCACCTTCAAACATACAGCGTCCAAAATGTCCAGAGCTAGAGGTGAGAGCAAACAGTACCTTAATCAGATTATGCATAATCAGTTTATTCATTTTTGCAGGCAGCTCAATTTTGTGTAAATGAGAAGAAATTTTCCTGAAGGCAATATGACTGGTATCTCTAGCTTGCAAACACAAATTTATATTACTACTGAATAATTTTTTTAATTATCTTGAACGTTTTCAGCCGAGTGTCTTTCCATTGCCATAATCTCTTTTTTTTGTTTGTTTTGTTTTGTTTTTTTTGTTTTTTTTTTGCATAATTGCACAGTTATCACTTTTTATTGACCTTTTGTTTGAGCACAATGAGAAAAAGAGTACAGACAGAACACAATGGATAAAAGGGGGATTCCACTAATTTTACACATCAGATTCAGTTTATGGTCCATGTGAAGTTATTCAGCATGCAAAAACATTATATAAAAGCTTTTGTGAAATTAGGAGTCAGAGAAACTGATCCTTATAGCATCATAAGAGTTACTGTTCATTGGTGCTGAAGCTACAAGCCAATCCTAGAAGTTGAGGAGGACTGAATTTGCAAAAGGGTTAATGCTGTTAAACTACAGCATTAAAAAGCAATTAAAGCTTGTTAATGCTTCGAGTTTACAGTTTTTTCACCAACAGGAAGTAAGTAGCCCATAATCGGTAGGGTCCCTCTCTGAATTTTAGGGTATGTTTATTCTGAATATTTTAATCAAAAATAAAATAGAGCCTTCTTCTTCTTCTTGTTCCGGCTGCTCCCTTTAGAGGTCGCCACAGCGGACCATCCACTTCCATCTCTCCTTGTCCTCTGAATAGGAACTGATGGTAGTAGATGGTAGATGCACATAGTTTCTACCAGCACCCTGCTGAACAGTATTGGTGGCGGCTGTTGGCAGCCCGGGCCTCAACCAATCCAGTATGGAAATCTGATTTGTGATGTGCATATTTGCTTTGGCATAGGTTTTATGCCGGATGCCCTTCCTAATGCAACCCTCCCCATTTATCCGGGCTTGGGACCAGCACTAGGGATATACTGGCTTGTGCATCCTCAGTGGCTGGGTTCGGCATTTTTATTTTACAGTAATATAGAGAGCAAATTTTATACTGTACTGAAATTTTACTTTTATTTCTAATGATTTCACAAATGTAACCAATAGGGATGAACAAGTACACCATTATCTGTATCTGTTCAACCAACTAAATTACCCATATCCGTATCCATACTTGGACAGGCGGGGCTTAACCCAGCGGTGGGCGGGGCTTAACCCAAAAGCGATTGTGGCTTAACCCAGAAGTCTGGTATTTTCAGCCTGACATGGATATAGGTTGCTCAGAAGTTGCTATATTTATTGTTTATTAGAAAACTATTTACAGACAGCCTCAGAATTGAGCTTCAGATCAATGTTTCTGATCACAGTCAGAACTATTTAAACAAGAAGTTTTTATAAACTTGAATGAATTTCAGTGAATCAATGAACACAATACATGAAGTATTAAGAATGAAGTAAAACAAATGCATGAACTAGAGTTTTCACACATTCATACTCAACATAGCTTGCTTTTTTATTGATTTTTTTGAAATTTAATTTTTAAAAATTAAATGTAAACACTTAGTGTGATGTTTGTGTGTGTGATCACAGGGCTTTAACATTTTTTTGGGGGGAGAGGGTGGTATCTTTCATTTACAAAACACGATGTTATGTGATGTGTGTGTGTGTGTGTGTGTGTGTGTGCGTGTGAGAGAGAGAGAGAGAGAGAGAGAGAGAGAGTTCTAATAATAGCCCAGATTCATCAACGATAGCGCATGATTTACTACATCGCTATGCACAAATATCATGGCGTAACCACATTCCCTCATTCATAAATGCCTGTTAGCAACATATTTTAGCATTTGCCTTGAAAGAGGCGTTACCGTGATATTTCCTTATTTACATGTCACTGTAGCTATTCATAAAACAAACCCACATGCCAAAATTAAGACCTGCTTCATTCCAGTGGTGGAGTGGTATGAAATCTGGGCGACATTTAAAACTTTATTTTCCTCTTATGTTTGATCAACAATGATAGATAAACTCAGCGGACTGAAAAACCTAAAAAAAACTGACTGATCAGTCAGTTTTTAAATGGTGAGTTTTGATCTGATCTCACGCTCTTGTGCGCTCCACCTGCTGCGCTGCGCGTCTGAGTTACACACACACACACACACGCACACACACCCCTGAGAGCGCTATCACACACAATGGTGTGTGTGTGTGTATGTGGCTGTCCTATCACAGAATGACGTGGACACAGCTACCCAATGCATTTTACTCAGATGATACTCGTCTTCGTGAAACGTGCATTATCCGTAACGAATACTCATTTCATCCGAGTGCTCGCCTCATCCCTAGTAACCAACATATCATCCTTCAGACATGTTTGACCAGATAGCCAAACTGCTACTTCAGTCCTTTGAGATTGGTGAAGGCAGCCAATGCTATCTCCACCGCCCACACTTCTTCTGTCTGGAGACTGTGTTTGCAATGGACGATGACCACAGCACTCTGAGGGAGGACATGGTTTTATTAGCAGTGGTAATACAACGCTCTTGACATGCACATAATTGTCTTTGCCATAATGTGAAATCATCGCAACCCAGTGTCACGGGTTCTCATTTCCGGCAAATCGAAAGTTGGGTTCAATTAAAAAAAGTAAAACTTTGATTAATTACAGTCTGTTATTGGAGCAGCGAAGTGGAGTATTCTGCTCCTCTCCGAGTGGCCATCAATTTGCCTTCAAATGGAAGTTTTAAATTCAAANACACACACACACACACACACACACACACATGCACACGCACACACATACTTGTTCTCGTCAACGAAGGAATGTGACTCCTCATGCAGGGGAATGTGTGATCATTACTCCGTCACTCTAAGCTCCAGTTATCATTTCCTCTAAAGCTTCTGCACTGAAAGAATATAATAGCCCTTGTCTCTGCTCCTCAGTCTCCGATCTGCCTGATTATGCCCTCCTCCTCACCAGACAAATGTCAGTATGCTTTTTTTTTTCAGCTTCACAATTAACGAAACGCCCTTATTTAAACAGGAGGGCATCTCAGCCCAGTTGTGAATACCAGATCATTCTCTCATAAAATGAATGTCATTTCACAATTGAATCTCTGTCTGCCTCTGTGGGGAAGGGCAGACAGGCTTATCCTGATGGGAGGGCTTTCTCTTTAGGCCAAATACTGTTAGCTCCGCCATTGATAATCTTAACTGCTTGAGCCAAGTCTAAATGGCCCATTAAATGTACTCACTAATTTGATGCAGTGTAAAGGGCATCAGGCACTGGCAGAGAGTCATTCACACTGAGAAAGGGCTGCTCTCACTTATGCAGTTCTATTTAGAAGGAGGATGGCAAATTGTTTTTTTTTTTTTTTNTTTTTTTTTTTTTTTGATTTGCACAATTAAATGGTATAACACAAAGTAAAATATGAAATATAGTTTTGCATCAAATTACCAAAGATGAGTACAGCGCAGTTATGGTGTGTAGAAGTTATTTAACTCGAAAGCCTCCAGCAGACTTCAGTTAGTGTGAGAGACTGTGCAAACGTTGTTTTACAAGTGTGAGTTTTTTTATTTTTTAATAATATTGCTAAATCTGGCATCTCTTCTCAGTTTGAGATTTGTGTGTGTGTGTGTGTGTGTGTGTGTGTTGTGTTTAAATACATAAAAAAANTCTCAGTTTGAGATTTGTGTGTGTGTGTGTGTGTGTGTGTGTGTTGTGTTTAAATACATAAAAAAAGAAGAAAAAGAGGTAGAACTTTCATGACAATCATACAGTACTAAAGGATCAAGACAAGCGATTCAGGCTCTTTCTGTGTTATTTGACCTAGAGGACCCTTTGTGANTTTTTACTTCTGATACCTCCTGATCATAACTGGTTCACATATTACATGGTTGGCTGCATCACTGGTTACACTTTGCATGCTGGCCCCACACTGGTAATGCAAAAATATGTGTGTTATATGTGCATCCTTTGATTTGAAGAAAACGCCATACAATGTGCATCACAGTTACCTACAATTATTCATCACAGGTACTTTGATTAAAACATGATCAACCTCAAGCTGCTACAGATAACCATGAAGCATCAATCTGGTCAGCTGCAACATACATATCTGCTGCTCAGGTCATGTATTCAAAAGCATCAAGTGTGTAGGAGATGGTGACATCTTGACACAGTTAATTCTACTGAGAAAACTCTCTCTGCTCTACAACACTCAACATCCTCAGGACTCCTTTTTTGCAATCCTTTATTCATCCACAAACACCAGGTTAACTCCAGGGGGTGTATTTAAGGCCATACGAAAAAGAGGTCTAAATTATTTTAATGTTTTATGCATATTAATGTAATCATTTCCAACAGACATTTTGCCTTTGTGTTAAAAAAAAATAAAAAATCAATCTAGTAAAACTTAAAATGAGTTTGATCAGCCTACAGTGTGTGTGTAGTAATGCAAAGCATCGAGGGCCCAAGAATGAATAACGAGGGAAATCATGTTGTTTGCTTTCTAGCACATAACATATCAAAAATATTAATTGAACCGAACTTCACAATGTATTCCACAGACTTCACAGTTCGGCATACAAAATGGGGTTACCAAGACACAAAGGCAAGGGTGCATAATTTACAAGCGAAAACTGTAAACAGCTCACTTTCATCTCATCTTGAATTATGTGCTGGACCAAACAGAAACTCTAGTGAGATGAGATTTCTTCCATGGCTACACCACCGCAAATTGAACTTGTTTCAGTTGATTCGGAGAAGTTATTGAAGGTCATCGTTCCTCATTTCCATTTTGATTCAAACATGGAAAAAAAGACACACTCTTTGCAATTGAGCTCTTCATAGTGGAATCCATTTCTAATAGCTGCTCAATTCAATAGATTTTGTCTTGTGTGAAGATAATAAAAAAAACAACGTCTCACAGGAGCTACTTTTGGATTTCCCTAAAGGAGTAAAGATGCTGCATTTTGGAGATATGTGAGCTGTGTGTTTTTTAATAGTACTCACTAAGTATTACTCACTAGATTAAAGTACAAGTATGATTTTTACCTGTCAAACACACACATGCAACACACAATCGGGTACATCATTGCTAAGCTGCAATTATGCCCAACACTAAACTGGTGGCTTAACAAACTTTGTTAGCCAAATGACAAATGAGAAAATGCCATTGTGCTAATGTACACATGAATTTTTGTTTGGTTCCTAAACAATTAGAATTTTCCATGTGCCAGCCAAATACAGCATGTTCTTCTAAATGGATATGTGAGTCCATTAATTATGTTTGGATAAACATTCATTTAGCCTCAGCATGAAGATAGCTTTTGGCATTGCTGCTTGATATGGCTCTAAGCAAAAAGTGCCACTCGGGAAAGTAGTAAAAACAAAAACAATACAGAAGAACCTTAGATGCCCACTCTGCTTTCAGGGAATCCAAAGTAGTTCTCAGAAAAGTTGTGCAATGGTTTAATTTCACTATGTATTTCATTTCTTGGAGCTGAGCACAATGAAAGAATGTATAAGGATGCTATTATATCATCATCCACTCATCTGTACAGTATACAGAAGTTCTAAATGTTGATATTTGAAACCACCTTAATTACTATTTTATATATATATATATATGTGTGTGTGTGTGTGTGTGTGTGTGTGTGTATATATATATACATATATATATATATATAGTATAATAGCAGATGTTAACTTTGTTAGAGTCTTATTACAACACTTAATGTTTTCAGAAGTTTCCATGCCTGTCTTCACATAATCGGGCATGGAAAACAAAGATTTTTTTGTTTGTTTGTTACAAGTACAGTACATGATAGTATGTAGCCATGATATTTTCCTCTCGTGGTCACCAATTTACTGTATGATATCAGACCTTTTTATTTAGACAAATCAGTAGACCTGTAGTGGCAATTTGGTAATATCTGCACCAATCTATCAAAATACTGCTGCTCTAAGTTGGGAAAAGTTATCAAATTTGTAGTTATCAGCTGCTTTTTGAGGGATTAAGTGAATAGAGTCTTAAAACTCAACTTTGGGAGTAACTCATAAAACACAATGCCCAATTTAATATGCATAAGTGCAGATTGCATATGCAACCATGTTCCCTTAGATGTTTGTCTTCACTTGCCTGTCCTGTAAGCGATTCATAAGACACAATCAATAAATTGGATATGTAAGCCAACTTAGTTGATTAGTCACTTTCTATAAATCACAAATTTTGATCTGTTTTTGCAAATATTTTAGCAACGCTGTGCTCAAAACAGCCTCTTCCTCAGGCGTCAACCTGCGACACTTGTTTCAATAGCATGTCAGGAATGGGGTATTAAGTGTCAGATACATTAAATGTATCTGACACAATGATCATACTGAATGTAATGGTGACAAAATATTCATTGTCAACACATTTTAATTGGATATTAATATCTGTATTTTAAGGGGTATGGACAGATTATGGTCATTGCTCAGTAATAAACATGTCAAATATATAGTAGATGTATACTTGTGTTCCTGCACTGCATATGAACATGGCCACTAAATGTAAATAGCAATGCAGAGTAGCTGAATAACTTATAGGTGTAAAAGTCACTAAATACAGCAAAGGCCAATGCCCCATTTTTCCATCAAAGCGTAGTAGTTAAGATTCTACTATAAAGAGAATTACTAATCAAATACACCAGTCTGAAATTATATTTATATGGAACAGAGTTGGTACTTTTTTCTCAGAAGAAAACAATTCTTTATTTATGAGATCTACTGAGGAAAGGAGAAAGCATTCTCCACAAGGACAGCATCATTGTTGGATTTCCATAACCCTCAAGACAGGCTTTGTGTAGTAAGACAAAGGTTGATTGATTACCTCTAAATTTGTGTCGCCACTGCAGTACAAGTATTCCAGGCGTTATCACAGGTAACCTTCATTGCACTGGGAGCAACAATAAACACTTGTCAAGCAAGACAAAAATAATAATGAATAATAATAATAATGAAGTGGCCTTTGCTGCAAGACACTCCAACACACTTATTTATAAATTCTTCAAGCAGTGCATATATATACAAAATGGTTTTTGCCAATCATGGCATATACCATGACTAGATATACAGACAGATGGAAATATACAGACAGGCTACTTCAACACTATACAGATATTCTAAAGAGTTCATTATGTCTTCAGGGATTATGACAGGTTTTTCGCTCAAAGATCGCCTTTATCTCAGCTCCATACATACGAAATGATGTATTTCACATGACCATGTCTTTGGATGTAATTACAAAGGCATTATAACTGATTCAAGATGCAAACAAACAAACTGCATGTGATGTAACCTGAAACCTCAAGCTCACACATACAGAGAACACAATTTTCAGTGAAGTTGGTGATTCATAAAGCACAGCACCAGACTTAATGTGTCGATAAGGGCCAATTTTGTCATGCAACCACATTTCCTCATTCATAAACGCCTCTTACTGGCATCTTTTAGTGTTTAATGTTTGTCTTGAAAGGGGCATTCCTTATTTACATGTCAGGTGAGTTGTTCATAAAAAACAAACACTATAACACAAAAACTAAGACATGTTTCAGTGTGGTGGTAAATTTCAGTGGCAAGAAATCTCAGTGACATTTTAAATCACATTTGCTTCATATTAGTGATCAATAAATTTGTTATTAGTCTACTCAGTTGATCAGTCAGTGTATTTAAATGGTGAATTTTGATTTGAACTTGGACAGATTCTGATGGCACTGTGTCTCTTCCTCAAGCCTCACGTGCCTATCTGCCTGCCTCTCTCTCTCTCTCAACACACACACACACACACACACACACACACACACACACACACAAACACACAAACACGTGCATCCTGTGAGCCAATGTGTGGATATGTGTTATATAAGTACTGATCTCTAAAATGTAAAGCTCTAAAGCAGAGAATGTAGGTTTACTTTGTGGGTTTAACATGTCAATTTTGCTTCGACACCAGGGGAAGCAGTATAAAGTGTGACTCTTAAATATAAAGCAGCTCATTAACATGCTGATGTTCATTCATTACCTGTGACACACCTTCAACAAGTAAGTGAGACAATGATGCCATGATTAACTTAAGGGAACTTAAAAAAAAAAAAAAAAAAACTTAAGGGAAGCTATATGAATGACCTTCAATTATCATGGCACTTAGTATGACGCCACGTAGTTAGCGTGATCTTTTTTAGGCATCCCGCCATGTGTTTGTGTGTGTGTGTGTGTGTGTGTGTGTGTGTGTGGCTGGTTATCGATTCACCATGACAGATGGGAGTGTTACAAAGCTGCTGGGTCCATATAATTGTAAATTCATAGATTCTGGAATTTTTAAAGAGGGAGAAAAAGCAGATGTGCATTTAAACTTTTTTTCAGCAGTTTGTCTTTTTGTGGAAAAAAAAATACTATTACACTATATACTGTATATTATATAATATAATGAATATATATAGATATATATAGATATATATATATCTATATATATTATATCTTCAAAGGTATGCGATTTAAAGAACAGAATCATAGCTATGTTGGGGNGGGGGGGGGCATTATCACACAGTGGTTGTGCCTTTTTTCCGTCCCCTAAAGCAATGGCACTTGTGTCAAAAGATCAGAAGGAATTCTATATCAAGTCAGGACAGCATCTATGCTCTCTAAGACTTCAGGTGAAGCACACAGTCCTCAAGTCTCACACTCCAAATGATTCTAGCATGTTGTCACATCTGGCCTTGTTTTGTAACAGGAAGAGATGCCGATGAAAGAGATTTCAAAGATATGAATATGTGCATGTTATTTAGCGATAAAAAAGAAGGTGGAGAAAACTGAGAAGGAGATTGTACATTCATCCCCTAAATCAGGGTAGGAAGAAAGATGGAGAATAAATAAGTTGTTCCCACAGTAGAGGAAGTAGCAGATAAACCAAAACAAAAGTTGCACTCTGTCCACTGACCCCTCTCAAGCGATGCAACCAGCCATGTGATATTGGGACAATTACAGACGGGAAGGAATCACAACAGGCAAAGCTTGCCTTGGGAGCCCTGTACAAACAAACAAACAAACAAACAAAAAAAAGAGCCTGAATCACTGCATGTTGAGCCTTGCAAGATGCCTTTTTACCCTGAAAATTCTACTTTGCACTGGGGCCTGTGGCACAGAATAAAAACACTCGCTCACTGCAGCAACCACCAGCTGCAGCTCTTTTAGCTTGGCTGGGCACTTAGATGCAAATGGCAGTGTTTGCAGAACTGGACTCTATTTTTCTGCAGTATTAAGTGTTTAAAATCTGTTATGATACCCGCAATACACTCAAGTGTTCATCATCCTCTTGTGCTGTTTGTATCACATTCTGAAAGGCCAACATCCTGGGGGTGGGGGGNGGGGTGGGGGATGGGGGTGCTAACATTGGCAGGATCTTCAATCCTCAAAGAGCACCTCAGTCAGTCAGGCTCTGGCAGGTGTTAATTCATAGTGGCCCTTTTCCACAGCAGTTTGTCTGTGATTTGCCAGCCAAATTCTCCTGTGAGGTAAGCTGACAAGAGTCTTGTGTTAAAATGTCACCACCAACCTCATGATAGTGCTATCTGGACTGTGCATCCATCACATTACATTCACACACACACACACACACACACACACACACACACACACACNACACACACACACACACACCCACACACCACACAAGCCACACAAAACCTCCAGTTATAAACTTCATATATGCAAAACCAACAAAGCTACATGACAAATACAGCCACAAAAACAAGGATACACATAGACAAATGTAGACAGACTGATCATTCAACCAAACACACAAAAAAAAATTCAAACAAAACATACTGTAACTGTAATCATGTTATATACTGGAATAAGGCCTTATTTGTGGAGATAATTGTATCAAACAACTTGAATGGTGCTGTGCCGAGTTCAGTCTTTGCTGCTGCTCACTTGTATTCATGTGGCACCACCAACTCAGTTTCTTTATGCTATCTCAGACAGTGGCTATAAACTTGCAGTCTGGCTAATGCTGATGACATAGAAAAGAAATCTGTAACTTCTAGCTTTTTTGGTGCTTAGACATCTAAACAAGAATAGACAAGAATGAGAATATGATAAAAATTCACTGAAAAGAACTGTTGATTGATACCTTTTATAACCCATCCATCCATCCATCCATTTTCTTTCACTTATCTGGGACTGGGTTGCGATGGCAGCAGGCCAGACATGGTAACCCAGATGTCCCTCTCCCCAACCACATTCTCCAGCTCCTCCTGGGGGATATCAAGGCGTTCCCAGGCCAGATGGGATATGTAATCTCTCCAGTGTGTTCTGGGTCTGCCCCAGGGTCTCCTCCCAGTTGAAATATGCTTGGAAAACCTCCAAAGGAAGGCGTCCAGGAGGTTTCCTAATCAGATGCCCAAACCACCTCAACTGGCTCCAGTGCAAATGAATACTATACTTCAAGCCTCTCCCAGATGTCTGTGCTCCTCATCCTATCCCCAAGGGTGAGTCCAGTCACCCTTCGAAGAAACTCATTTTGGCCACGTATGTTTGCGATCCCATTCTTTCGGTCACTACCCAAAGCTCCTGAGCACAGATGAGGACTGGAACATAGATCAACTAGTAAACTGAAAGCTTTTCCTTCAGATTCGGCTGTTTCTTCACCACAACAGTTGATGTAACGCCTGCATTACTTCAGACACCAATCTGCCTGTCAATCTGAATTGACTTTTCTTTTTTTTTGTCTTTTATAACAAAAATAAATTTCTTAAAATGGATCAACAGTACAAGAAAATCCATTACATACTTTGCACACGTAAAGCAAAACATCATGTATATAAGGTGGAAGATAAAACAAAATCATAAAATATGATTTTGTACACACACACACACACACACACATATGTATTTATATTGTGGTGATGGTGAGACATTCAATATAGAGAGGGTTCACAACTTGAAGGATGCAACCAAAAGTCACTAAACTGTAAGTTGTGACCTGTAAGAATGGACATTTATTCTATAATAATTTATTCTATATTCACTGTGAGATGAAGCAGGGGCATAACAGCTGAGCCAGAGGCCTTGGCAGCTTTCCCAGCTGAAATATTTGTTCTTTGCTGTCTTCTGTACTGAAAAGTGAGATATCTGAGAACTTTGATAACTGCAGGATGTTGTTCTCCCTTGACAAAAGCCTATTCAACCATGGGAGACTGATCGCTCTTTAGCGAAGGGTAAAAGCCTCTCCTTTACAACTGCAAGGATGTTTGCTTGTAGTGGAAGCTTCTGGAGGGAAAAGAGGGTAAAGGTCATTAAGCCAAAGTTCTGTAGCAAAGAGAGAAGACAGAAAAAATAAAGATGGAGAGACTAAAAGTGGGAGAGAGGTAGTGTGATGTTCCTTCGGCTGAGGAAAGAAAATAAAGAAAACCAAATCACAGGCAACTCTGCATCTCAACAGTTTGTTCAGTTCCATCATCAAGACTATGTAGGCATATTTTATACTGCTCTCCACCATACTGAGTTTTATGTTGACCCTAATATCATCTCTCGTAGACCTAATTGCCAGCTGGCTTGCTCTGAGAAATTTCTGAGTCACCATGGGGTCATGAGTGTAGGAGGCCCAGTATAAAAGTATCATCAATGAGAGAGGGGCTCCAGTTATGTGGTATGCCTTTGGTCTTGAATTTATCTGGAAAAATTGCAAACACCCAAAACAGAAGCCATAGTGTAGGATTTATGCAAGAGTGTACAGTCCTTTATAACAGCACTGGCCTATTTAGCCTGTAATCTGCCGTATCGACTTTCTGCTGGCATGGTTTTTCTTTGTTTATAAGAGGAATACATTTCTTTTACAATACACTTGAAACCATTGCTGAAGGTCCCCTATATGCTTTTATCATGGATATAACTAACATACAATTCTTTTAAGTTATGCAACAAATTAATAATTAACCGAAGGTCTCTCAACCCAACAGATCTTTGGGTTGCTCATGCTGATATGCTGTAAATTTTTGAGGCACCCAGCAATTTGCGCATCATTTACTTCACTGCCCACACACCCAATGTTCTGTGTCTTAGGCCTGGCTTATGCACATTTATGACAGCCACACAAAATGACTGTGCACTTCAATTCTGGGACTTTCAGTGGCGCTGGAGGACAAAGCAGGTCTTAACCATCCCCAAACATGAAAACAAACCCAGCTGAAATAGAAGTAGCTTCTGGTTCAGTCACCCACAACAAAACATGGAGGCAGTGTAAACAGAGTTGTTTATTAATGAAGAGAAGAAATTTCTTTTACTTGCATTTTGTTATGCAAGACAAAAAAGTTGTTTGCCATTATTAGCTTCTTCTGTCCCTCTCTCTCCCCTTTTTGTCCACATCTACTCTGCAAGAAGCGGAGTAATTCCAGACTAAGACTAGCATGTGTCATCAAGAAGTGCCTTTAGCTTTGGATTTAGCGAACCTTACATTTCAAATATAAACACTGACTATATGCCAGTTTACAAGCCCTGATGTCACTGTCTGATTGCTGACAGTTCACCATACAGTATAACTGCCTTTTGGCCCAAATCATGCAATTTTAAATTTACGTTGTACAATTTTGGGAAACCACTCCACCCTGTTAGTGAGCTTCTCCTCCATTTTTTTGCTATTCTATCAACGTGTGTTTGAAAGGTTACTGGCAGAAGGGTCAAAGTTGAATTTGGTTAAACTTTGAATCTAGGAGCAGAAGGAAGAATCCATGCAGCACTGTCAAGTTAAATATTGCTCAACATCAAAGAAAACCAATGGGCTGACCAGTGCACAACACATTTCCTGCTGTTCATGTGTAAGAAGCTTTATTGTGACATCCTTTATCATTTCTTTTCTTTAAAATACTGCCTGTTGTGATGGCATCTGCATAAACATAGTTATCAACACCAATATAATTTATTTATTTATTTGTATTTGCATTTTGTGATGTTTGTATCTATAATTCAGAAACAGATGAGCCCTAGATACAGTTATGCAAGTATCCTATTGTTTTGATGATGTTTACTTCCGCTCCATTCATCTATGTGTCTCTTTGCATGTTCTGAGGATTGTGTAGATTCTTTGAACGTCTCATGTTCTCTCGGCCTTGAGTCTTTCTTCAACCTCTTGTTATGATAAAAGGTAAAAGAACACCACCATTCTTGCTGCAAAAGCAATCATGTGCACCTTAATGTCTGCTCTTCTTCATACATAATCACATAGTCAGGAGACAGATGAGGGGAGGGTGAGAGATGAACTGAGATGGTGAGAATGTGTCACCTCTCCAGTTTTTCACACGTTTCTGAAACAGGTGACAAACAGGCGAGTGCTGTTTGAGAGCGGCCCAATTGTGACAGGATTTCTGTCAGCACTGGCAACTCTAATTAGAGGAGCAGAGCAGGCAGGCGGAGAGAGAGCAATACTTAAACTGGAGGGTCGGGGTCAATGACACATACACTAACGTATTGCAGAGTATAATTCACATGTACACACAAAGAAGAACACACTCTCACACTGTGAACACCTAGTGCAGGACATGACTTTACATCACAGGAAGCGCAAAGGTCAAATATGTCACCTCCAGGCGATTTACTTTGCACTTGCTTTTTAGTTTCTGTGCAAGTGTAAATGCCCTGGAGACAGAAACAGACTGCACTACAATATTTGTTCCTCTCCAGTTTTGAATAATTTCAATATGAATTTAAAAGGCTGCCATAATGTTAATATGACACAGTGTTAAGTTCATGTCAAGCTCACTAGCTACAAGTAAATGGCAACTGTAAAAGTACCACATGAGCCACAATAAGTATAACTCTGGAATTTGAACCAGAGGGACTGTGTGCAGTCTGTGGAACAGAATGCCCCCACCCCCAATGCTCACTCAGCTGGGCCTGCACCCCTGCCCACTCTCAACAACAAACCGAAATCCTTTAAAGACTGCCCAAGGCAAGGCCAATTAACATATATACAACTTGACAGGCAAGCCAGGAGGAAACAAGACCGATGACCTGCATAGATCCCTTCACATGCAAAGACTGAAGAAAATGAGATACTATACATCTCTTTGTCTCTTTCCCTTTATTGCTACTGATTTGTGTTCCATGTTTTGCAGTTTTATCACACTGTGTTTGTGAATCTGCACTATGTCAATTCAGTTCTTATTGGTAGTGAATTTTACGTTTATGAAATATCTTGTTTGTTTTTACTGGACAGAATTTTAATTACTTTTTTTTTTCTCTATGCCTAATCCTAAAATCAAACTAGCATCAGTTTTCCTGTTTATCTCTGTTTCTGCTGAAATGGTATTACAAGCAGTTGTCAGTGCTGCATCTGGAGTACAGGATCTGCTATGGTCTGCCTTGTTCTGATTCAAGGTAATTTTAGTTTGTCTCTATCAAATTACTTTTACTGACCAATTCCTGATTTTATTTTTTAAAAGCTCTGCATTTTCCCCACTCATGCTGGTCCTGAGGGTGTAGCTTTGGATGTTTGAACATAACTTGATGTAGGTACTCAGGGTGCATTTTCAGATTTACTGAGTTTTTAAAAAAAAAAATTTTTTTTATTAAGTTTTACACAGCTGCTGAAGACACTCAGCGCACTAAAAGTCAAATTTTTCTGGGCTGTTGGATACTAACATTTACTTGGAATCAATGAGAAAAAAAAATCAATCCTGATAAATACAGAAAAGCAAAAAATAATGCTTATTTATTTTCTGACAGTTTTAACCTTTAAAGCAGCTATTGATGCTATTTTAATTTAATATTAGTTTTAATTTTGAAAAATGATTTTATTGGATTTTTTTATTGAAAAGATATAATCTGTGATGCATATGTAAACGTAAGTTGCTATCACAAGTTAAGTGAAAGGTTAAAAGTTTATAAAAGGTTTGTTAAACGTTTCCTCATGTCAGTAATATCTGTAAACACAGCAGAAAAACACGCCTATATTTTGAATTATAATCACTTGATGAACTAAATACTAATTTTTCATTGTTAAAACAAAACCCTTCATACTCAAAACAATTTAAATTGACATGTTCCAAATTTACAAATTTGCATGAATTCTTACACTAATTTACATCTGTGTTAATAAACCTGCCTAATTTCAGTTTTGTTGCAAACCTTAAACAGAATTCTTGAGGGAATGGAACCCTGAAAGAAAGCTAATATGTATCCTTCCATGATTCCGAAACACACCAGATGTGTCAAGCTTGCAGAACATCATGCTGGTATTCAAAAGGACTTAACACACCAGCTGCAAATGCTGTCTGCTTAGCTCTGAACTCTGTCTTTCAAGTGAAAGATGCAACTCCTAGCACTGTGATGCCACTGCATTTTTTAAACACAAAACATTGTGAAAAAATTTAAATTAGTTATATTTTTGAGGAGACTTCGACAGCCCATCAAATCAGAACAGGCAACCAATGACCGACATGATGGCCAAGGAAAGGGATCTGTATTCTGGCCTAAGGTTTTGTTGTGGCTGGTGCTGAAAGACAGAAGAGGAAGCCCAGTCTCCCACAGAAAAATGTTGTGTAATTTTACAGCCTCTTGAAGGATTAAACGGGCAATTTTGCATGTTTAAGCCCAACATATACAAACTGCATACTTGTTAAACCATAAAACTGTATTTTAGTTATCCTTAGTTTGCCAAATCCCCTTATCTTTCAAAATCAAATGTTCAGGTGATACGCTCAATGTTTCAACCTTGTAACACTTAAGCAAGATTGTAAAAGGGACAGTCATTTTTAATTTCTCTTAAAAGCTGTCGTCTCCTGGGACTATATTGCCTGGCCGAGACATATTTGTCTTACATGCGGCTCCATGTTGGACCAATTAATAAAGTTACTTTGATTAAAAAAAAACTTAACAAACGTTTTGTTTGCTGTGATGGATTACTTATCTCAAGTACATTTCAAGTCTCTACAAGTTGATTTCTTATAGCGTGCTGGAATGAAGTGAAACCAACGGCAGTCTGGAAGGAAGGAAAAAAAATCTTCAGTTTACTGCTCCAGTAGTATAATTAGGGAAATGGCTATCAGTAATGTTATATACAGGTGTGTGTATCTATCTATATATATATATATATAGATATGGGTTGTATATATTGGGCCTAAACATACAATATCGCTGGTATTGTCCTTTAAAAATGATTGGACTCGAGCTCTGCTGCCACTGTCCAATACATGGTTGGCTTACAATTTACATAAATGCTGTTTTGAAAATCACAAATTTGATTAAAATCCAACACTTCTGGGTCACCACTACTGTGTCACTCATGATTCTACCCTTGTTGGAACAGATAACAATATCTATATTTGGTAAGAAAAAAACCCTAAAAACAAAATCAAAGAAAATACTCTAGATTGTTGTCACATTCATCAACTTAATATCTCATTTTACATTTCTCTCATGTGAAATTATGACAGATTTTGGTGTGCTCATGAAAATGACCAGACTGTGTGAAGCCATATGGGCGAGAAGACCCGCCAACACATTTCTGAAAAGGCATCATCCCAGTGAGCAGACTACAGCAAAATGTGGTCTGCACATAAGAGGGTTATAACTTCCCTATTGTGTTTTCCAGCTCACACTCATTAGATCCCACACAACTTCAAAACCACATTACTCCAAAGAAAGTGGAGTAGGTGGTCAAAGTGATAATATATATATATATATATATATATGTGTGTGTGTGTGTGTGTGTGTAATGTTATTTTCCAACTTTACTTTGTCCACAGTAAATGATGATATGTATAAGCCTTAAATCAGCTATCAAATGTCAAATTTCCCACTTCCAAGATTAGTCCTTGGAAATGGATTTGCAGTTAATCTCTTGCTGAAGTTAGTCATGGGCCGTCCAGTATGAGAAAAGCCAGACTCACAAATTACGTATAACACAGATCCTCTTCATTCATTCAGGTTTTTTTTTTTTTTTGTTTTTGTTTTAATTGTAAACAATGCCATCAAGCACATAATCTACCTATCCAATATGAAATTTATTCCACTGGTGTATCTTGATTCCTGTGTATGGTAATGCAACAATGAAGCCTGCAGCTGTGATTTCCAATTTGTGAGGTTAAACCACAGTTCTGTGGCCATTACAAGGCAGATGCAGCTTCCAGGAGACAAGTTGATTAAGGAGATTGAGCTGATTTGATAGACAGTTTATCTTTTGCTTTAATTAGGGGCAGTTTTGGTGAGAGAGACATTACAGGTTAATTACAGTCACGTTCATTAAGATGCACAAATGCACTGTAATTCTTGTTCAGTGCTGTTATCTGTGCTGATACTGGGTAATTAATTAGATTTCACCTTTGGCTTTATGACCTGTCTACGAGAGTTTTTATTTGGGCTTGAAGCTGCAGACCCTGCTGGCTGCTGCAGTTGATCTTCTATTAATGTTTGTGCTTTGTCACTGTGGTAATTGGCAATACTTCCAGCACACAAACAACTATCTAATTAGGAGAGCTACCCACAGTTCGGAGAGACATCAGAGAGAATCTAAAATGTGATTCTCTACTGCTTTAAAACATAGAAAAATCATTAAACCATACTTGTTTAATATATATACATATATATATATATATATATATTTAAAAAAAAAACTTGTTGACTTAAAGNGTTTAATATATATACATATATATATATATATATATATTTAAAAAAAAAACTTGTTGACTTAAAGTGACATTAAGATGAGGGCAGAGGTAATATATTCATTATATTACATTACCAGTGTAATGGTCTGTAATTGAGGCTGCCCTGCAGATGCAAATTGTTGCACTACAGGGTGCACAAAAGTACCAAAACAATGTCTTTAAACATATAAAAATTATCTTTTTCATAAGATCACACAAACTCCAGTCCCCCTCAGCAGGTATGTATTACTTCATATCTTGTCTTTTCCTTAGAGAAACCTGAACTCTTGTAAAGATTCTTCTAATTAGACCACATGGTGTTTGTTTTTGACTGGAGTCTTATGACACCAAAAATACACATCTACTAGACTAGAAGAACTTGAAAACTACAAAGACCAAAAAAGAGAAATAAGAAAGAAGTCCCATTGTAAGTCTATGGGTTAAGATAATCTGATCTTAAGCTGTTTTAACCTAATATTAAATGTAATGTTGATGGCCAGCTCTGACCTCAAATGGCTTCTTGAGAGTTACTTCCTAAAATGTTAAACTCGTTTCATGAATACTTTAATTTCACTACAGTTCAGTGTAGATTTCTGTCTTTCAATTGATAGAAATCAATGAAGCTTTCTCATTTCACTAAAGCTTATTTATATCAGATAATCTTTCTTGTCGTAACCCAGACTCGTGAAACAAATTGATTCATGAAATCTGATAACATTAAGCAGAATAAATCCTGTTCTCTGATATAGCATCACACAAACCCTACCCCAGAATACTCCACTCCTACCACCTCAATGTGTTTTCAACAGGACTCTGTGGCCAATCGAGTGCAACAGCCTAGCTCTTCTGTGTGATGATTAAAAGTTGGTCATGCAGGTAATATATGATGCATATATATATATAATATTTTTTACCTGGAAAAGCCCTATTCCATCCCTTTAAATTTCAAAGGAGCTGTTTGGAAAGTGGGTAATTATGGTGGTTAAAGGGACAATAATTGCCTGAGTCTTAATTTATCAAAGGTTTATAGACTCAAAATTTATGCTAACTACAAAACAGAAGGCATTTTTCTGACTTAATTACAGTATCCTCTAATAACATTTTTTTTTTTTTTTCTTGCGTGTGATATGCTGTATAATATGTCTCCTGGGTCCTTTTGTTTCTAGAACATAATATTTTGCTAAAATATTGCAAAACATTGCAAAGTAAGTTCATTTTTTATAGCACTTTTGAACACAAAGACAAGCCAAGGTGCCTTACCTCAGGCATAATATACCTAAAGGCATAAAATTAGAACATTTAAAAGATGATGATTTTAAGCCTTAAATTGTATATTATGAAACGATCAGAACTTTGTCTTTAACACTCTGTGATACACAACATATTCACACTGATTTTTTCATTCAGATCATATGATTGTAGATGATCTATTATTAATCCTACTCCTCCTCAACATCATTAATTACTGATGACTACCTAAACACAAATGCCTTTGGTCCTGTGATATTTTCTAATTTTAGGCATTCGTGAGACTGGCAGCTACTTCTTCTGATTTGTCAGTTTGTGGGTTGAAGAGTCTGTGATTATATGTAAGCCTACCTATATCAGCAAAGTAGCCCATAACAACAATAACTGTCAGAAAGGATGTAGAATAAAATGCTACTGATGAGGCCAACAAGGGATTTAAAAGACTATACGGTGACTTTGCATGTTTGAGTCCAATAAATATAACCCACAAACACGATATGCTATGGCTCACCATTTTCCAGAACATACCAATATGGAGGTAAGTTTTAGAATTTTTTTTTCCTACCTTCCAGACTGCCATTGGTTTCAGTTCATTCCAGCATGCTATAAAAATTAACTTGTAGAGATTTGAGCATACTTGAGATAAGTCGCATCACAGTGAACAAATCGTCCATTAATTTTTTTTTTTTTTTTTTTTTTTTTTTTTTTTGTTGAAGTACTGGTAATTTTAATGTTTCAACATGGATCCAATAAGGAAGGAAGGAAATGATGGATCCACCAGCAGAAGACTGCTTTTATGCTTTTACAGAAAAATTAAAGCAACAGTGTTTACTGCAATTGTGCAATGTTAGCAGGCAAAACATTGAATTTTAAGATGGGTATATTACTTGAACATTTGATTTTGAAAGATTAGGGGATTTGACAAAATAACACAAAACTAAAATAAAGTTTTATGTTTTGGGAAATGGTTGGCAGTAAAGTAATGTGTATGTGGTTAGTATTTATTGAAAATTTGATTTTATTATATATTATATTATTTTATATTATTATTATTTTATTTTATTTTATTTTATTTTATTAAACATGTAAAATCACTGGTATGATCCTGTAAGAGAGTGGTTCCTGCAAAACAAAAAAAAAGGTAAATGGGGTAAAAAAAAAAATAAAATAATGAGTGGTGGTCACTGAACATGATTGCTGGAAATAAGAGCAGCCTTTCTAATCTACAAATGTATTGATTTATTGAATACAAAATCTCATGACCAATGTGCCAATTTTACCCACAAAGCAAAAGCTTATAGGATCAATAAGGAAAGCCCTCTTCAAAATAAAAATCCTCAGAAACAAACCAATCCATTTTGACTATAGGTAACATTATAATAGAAACTTTAAAATTATACAAAAGGTCTACTGACTTCTAATTGCCATGGCTGTAGCAATGTAACTGTGAAACTGTGTAAGCTGATTATTTGGAATACAAATGTATTTAAATAGGAGAGACAGAGCTCAGTGTAAATAAAACTTGCAATTATGATTTGTCAGTGTACATGTGTATCATAATAATCAAGATATTCAAATGGAAAACTATAAAAAAATATAATGCATTTATAAGTTCCACCTTTATATACACAACACCAAAGATCAGGCACCTTTAGCAAGGTCGAAAATAACTTATCAGATGAAGTTGACTGAGTAATTAAAGTTAGCTTAATGATCATATCCTTACTCTTTAATCACAATTTTACTGACAGTGATGTACAGGTATTGTGATTAGGTCTCCATTGAGTTACTACACACTCATATTTCAAGATCTGCTATCATACAGAAGGAGCAAAATTTTAAGCTAAAACATGAGGAAGAAAAAAAAAACAAAAAAACAAATGTGAGAAGGTAATGCAAAGGGATCAACCAGATCAACCACTCTGAAAATTATGCTGATTGAAATTGACCCAAGAAGCATCATCAAGATCTCCTACATCAAGAAAAATACAGCCAGCCTCTGGTTTTAATTCAAGTCGCTCTCAGGTGGTTTGCAAGACTGAAATTCAACATAGAGCATTCAAATTTAATCGAAAAGACATAAAATGAAAATGCACCAATATATGGCAGATCGGGAAAATATGGGCAAGAATCTCCTTGAATTGAGTTTAATTAATTTGCATTTACCATTGAAATGTTGCATGAATGTTGTGATCGCACAGGAGTAATGATAATGCAGTGCACAATAAAATAAATGAAGACAAAGAGCTAAAAGGACACCTACGTTTACCGCTTTACCTTTATTTCCAAGGGTATTTGTAATCAATTACGCAATTGTTTTATTTTCAGGGAGTTACAGGGCAAGATGAAGAGATAAATTAACTGGAGACACAATCCTTTTTAGGATAAATAGTAAAAATCAGGGCAGAGAGAGAGAGAGACTAAATTCATCGATGTAAGTGTGTAATTACAAAATATAACTGATATAACTGACAGTCTGTGTCAAGAAACTCAGGTAAAAGCAGTGGCATGTGTGTGTTGGCAAAACTGAGTATGAAGCTGTATCTGCATGAAAACCTACAGTTCCCATAACCACAACATATTCAATTATTCCATGTGAACAAAATAGACTTACTATGTATAAAATAATGAAATAAATACCAATAAAAAGGACTGAGTTAATATTATGCATTTGAATGCAGCTTAGAGTGTTTGGGAGAAATTTTAAAATGTCATTACACCTTTGTCAAGCATCCATAATGTTGAAATGCACTGATGTGTACGGTCTTAAAATGAAAGTGGTTTGCATGAAATGCTAATGTTGTATAAGAGCATCAGTGTGTGATGTAATGTATTATCTCCCTTTCATTTCAGTCCATTTGTATGTTAAATAATGTGCCTCAATCTTATCAGTAGACACAATCAGCAGTGCTGCAGGCTTTTTTGCACTTGGAAAAAAAAAATCTCACTTTGCAGAAACATGCCCTTTGTGCAACTTAATTCTTATAAAGCAACACAAATAATCACAACATTGTAAACGTACTTTCTTATGTTATATTGTGTAAACTGTGTGCATGTGCAGGTATAAGCAATAAGTATACAAAAGACCAACACTGATGATTTTTAAAATAAACACACAGAAGTTTAAAATTACCCTATAACAAAATTTACACAGAGCCTGGCCTTTGTACTAGACAACAGTTATCTCATTATGGTATAAGCGTATGTCTTTGGTAAGATTTCATTCTGTGTAGGCTGTATTCTTCCTGGCAGAATTTATTTTGGCTTGAATAATGTAACTTATGGGAATTCAAATCTTGACTTCATCCCACACAGCCTATGATTTGTAATTCCTAAGATGTATTACGTCAAACTGATCTTTGTGTCACAGTAAAGAAAAACTCAGTAAGTACTCAGTTTTTTGTTTTTTTTTTTTTCCATCAATGACACACAGCAGGTATGTAATGTGTGCACTTTTCTCTCACCATCACTATTTTCATGTGTTACTCTCTACAGGTTGCATTTCTGTTTGTAGCTGTGGCCAAAGAGCCATAATCACACATGGACATGTTGAAATGTCATTATTAAATAGATAATAAATTGGTCCACATAAGAAGATAAAGTTGCTTATTTAACAAGAAGGTAAACTGAAAGGCTAAATACTACATAATGTCTGGAAGCGGAGGCTGCCTACACAATGTACATGAAGTACCAGCATTAACACTATGCCCTCTAAATAAGATGACATTTTTAGCACATATGACTCTCTCTCTAATGTGTCATCAACTGTAAGTTGTGATTCATGTACCTGATTTTGCATATAAGGTAAAATGCTAAAACAAAAATGAAAAATGCTTGCAGGAGACGTTACAAAATACAATTTCCCACTAAGATCGCAGGGCCTGACAAACAAATGGGGAGGATAAAGACAAAAGGCAAGGTTCAACATAGGTAATAATTTCTTATTCATAATGTATGACTCATTCTTCTTATGGTTTTCTAAGCTTTCCTTTCCAAGGCATTTCACAGATGTATCTCCACAGATTTATTTGTATCACTAAAGTAGAATAACAATAGAACAGTAAGTTGCATAGGTTACTGTAAATAAAATCTTTTAAATCTCATTACAGTGTAAGCTGCACAAGGGAGATGGAAAAGAAAATAAAGAGGCGATGACACACCAAGTCTTATGTTTGGAACTCCCAAATCTATAAAATAAATTATAAAAAAAAAAAAAAAATAATAATAATAATGTGGAAGAATGGCTGTAGAAGAACATTGCAGATAATACATAAAGCAGTAAGCCTTTGCAAATTCATATTGGTCGTTGATTAGATATGGATTCAGGAGACCAATGTGTCCCAGAAGAGAGGGTCCCTATGGGTACATCGTGTAATGAGAGAGTTATGAAGTGACAGTGAAAGAGGTAACTAGTTCTCAATGCTTAAAGGACCATACTGGCCATTTTGTGCATGTTTGAGCCTAGTATATTCAATTTTCATACATGTAATGTTACTGACAATCATTTCCCAAAGCATACTACTGGAATGGTGAATTCAAACATTTTTCCCTACCTTCCAGACCGCCACTGGTTTCAGTTCATTCTGGTACGCTATTAAAATCAGCTTGTTGATACTTGAAATGTTCTTGGGATAGATAATCCATCATCGCATATATTGCACATTGAATATATATCTTGTTTGCAATGATGGATTATCTATCCCAAGAACATTTCAAGTATCAACAAGTTGATTTTAATAGCGTACCAGAATGAACTGAACCCAGTGGCAGTCTGGAAGGTAGGAAAACATTTTTGTAATTCACCATTCCAGTAGTATGCTTTGGGAAATGATGACAGTAACGTTACCTGTATGAAAATTGAATATGTTAGGCTCACTCAAACATGCAAAATGGCTGGTTGGTCCTTTAAGGACATCTCATCTATAAGGTGAGTTGGTAACCTCTGCTCTAATGATCCTGTCAGGGTGATTCAAATTAGGGGCCTTCAGGAAGGTAAATGAGAATGAATTAAGATATAATTCCAAAACACTGCTGACTTCACCTGTAAGAGGCCAGTGATAAATCTCCTTTAAAGGTCCTTTATGTAGTAAGCAGGACACTTTCCAATGACAAACCTATTATCTATCACTGTTCAAGGTTAAAGCCAGTAGACGCATATGAATCAGAATTGGAAAAGAGGGCATTTCGACATCATCTTAGTCTTTTTATCATATCTGAAACCGTTATAGATGATCAATGTCATTATAAATGATGAGGTCCTGCCGTCGTTATTCAAAATGTGAGTAAGAGGTGAGAATGACTTTCATTTCCTCTCCAGATAGCATCTTTTCTCTACCTTGCACATGTAGATGAGGGAACAGAGAGACTCTTAGGTACAGTAATATAGGTGACCTGCAGTCACACTTCCACTTGATTATCATGTTCAGCTGTTCTGTTGAAAATGTTTCAAGGTTTAGCTCAAGGCTACAATAGCTTACATTTGATGTCTACAAAATACTGTAATCTATTAACTATTTACCAGTTTCAATTATTCATCAAGATTTAGTGTCTCTAGAAAACAGGTTTATGATTTACACTAATTGAAATGATGAAACTGCTGCAGGTTTTACCAAATTATGTTTTAGTCAGTCAATAGTTCCTGTATTCTACTGAGATTTTTCTAAACGATTTAACTTAAGTTGAGGCCAACTATAGCAAAAGCAGTTTTCAAAAGAAATTCTGTCAAGACATCTTAGTTAGTAATATTTAATAAGTTATGCTTTACATTTTGGATGTTTGCTATTTCCAATGTGCAGTTTCTCAACAAGAGCAGTTTATGATACATGTGTAATATTTTATGTATTCTTTCCTGTCTCAAAACAGAATCAATTAATCATGTATTTCAAAAACAATCTTAAAGACTTTTTCAGCCAGGTGTCTGACAGTAAAGATACTATAATGCAAGTGTATCTGAAATCTCCATTATGTAGTGCAAATGTGACAATAATTTTACCAGATCAGCACTGAGGGACAAACAAAGCCACACAAGGAAAATGATGTATTCATCATATATGAACAAAGAGGACGATGAGATAAAGTACAGACAACAGACAGTGATTGACTTTCATCATGGCGAAGCAAGGAAAAGCAGAAGAATAACCAGAAATGTGACTAGACATGTGACCTTATAGGCCTGCATACATGAAAGCTAACATAGTTAGTAAGCTAACAAAATCAATTTGAAATGGCAGCAAAATTTTAAGTGATTTCTCCTGGAGCTGTACAAGATCCAGCATTGCTGCCTCTAAGACTACGGTATGCTCCTTTAATTAGCCTAAATTTTTCAGTCTAGCTGCTTTCTTATCACTAACAGACAACTCCAGTTCAGAGAGCGGGAGGCTTGAGAAACTGTGGCTGACACCTAATTGGACGACTTTTGCAAGTGGGCAGAGAAAAGGATATTAAATCAAGACTAATAAGCTCTGAACAACAGAAACAGAACATAAATTGTTTGATGGCAGCAAGACCGGCAAGGTTGAGAAAGTCAAATAACTTTCCGCCTTCCTAATTTTTCCTATTCCACGAAGCAATCGCACTCAGAGGGGAAAGCATACTTTGAATATAATTTTGTTTGTTATGTTTGTTTTGGGTTCTTTCCCCTTTAGAAAGATAATGGTATGAAAACAGAAAAAAAAAAAAAATCAGAAAGACAACAAGAGGTTTCAAGATCTGAAGATTTGAATTATTCACATAAAATTATTTGTATATTATGCAGCATCTCATTTTGACCTATGAATGAATAAAAAAAATCATTTTGAAAAATAATCCCTCTAATGTCTGGGTCTATGTTGCAACAGAATATTTGGCAAGAACATGAGAATATTACAAAACAATGACAATTTTAGACAACAGAAACTGTTGCTCAGTATGTGACTATTAGATGCCATGTTAAAAAGAAAACAAAAAAGGTCGATATAGTATTCTATGGCGCTGATGAGAGCTGGAGAAAATTGGAGGAAATTACCCAAGTAATCTGCTTTTGTAATAAGTGTCCAAAACTGTGAGGAAATGACCACCACTCACAAAGGGAAAATTAGATTAATAAAGCATGAAGTTAATTCTATTTAAATGATTATTTATTTATTTATTTATTTATTTATTTATTTTACAATTAAATTTCAATTAAAACTTGAAACATTTTGAGAACTCGCTCATCTAAAATTGGAAAAACAACAAGAGCTAAGAACACCAGATCATCTCTAAAGGCCATTACATACCAAGAGCGATGCATAATGATATCTATAAATGACATGAAATTGCAAATTTTTTGGATGTGATTTGGTGTAAATATATTTATACCAAATGCAATGTGATTTTTGTGAATATTTGCTTAGGTTGCAAATGCTGTAAACATCACAAGCTATAAAGGGATTGTTGTGTTCTCAACCGTGTTACCCATATGGACTTTTGCTTTAAACTCTTTTTTGTGTGTTGCCTTTGGAGTCTGATATTTTGCCAGTATTACTCCAAAAACAATGCCAAATGTTCATTTATTGTTTTGTTTTGCTGTTTATTTTTTCTTTTTCTGATTTTCCTTTTTCAAATTGTCGTATAATTTAAATATTGTCATGTATCTTCAGCAGAACTACCCTGTTCAAGCCCCTTGAGGGTTTTTTGCAGCGCTCCCTCACATTTTCTTTTAATTTTTCTTTTCTGAAATTTATTATTATTATTATTATTATTATTANCGCTCCCTCACATTTTCTTTTAATTTTTCTTTTCTGAAATTTATTATTATTATTATTATTATTATTATTATTATTATTAGTAGTAGTAGTAGTAGTAGTATTAGTATTAGTATCAGTATTTTGATATATGTGAAAACAAATAAACTAAACTAGGTTCACTCAAAAAAAAAAAAAAANAAAAAAAAAAAAAAAACACAACGAAAATAATGGAGTCAGCAACAAATGATGAGGACATGGATCTGATTTTGTTTAACAAAAGGAGGGGAAAAAATGGAGATTCTGGATGTATCAAATCCTAAGGAGGAAAGAGCACAGAGAATTTCATTGTTTGATACAGAAATTAAAGCTTTAACACGATGGTCGTCCTGAATTAGGCAGGATGACCGTATTCACATTTTCATTAAGAACATTGTCATAATGAAGCTCTTTAGCTATCCTCCTCCACATGTTGTCTCTATACTTGTGGTCTTTAAATTTTTTGTCCATTTTATCATGTAGAACAGCATTCTGTGACACAAAAACAGACGATCCACCATGCTAAATGTTTTGAGTGTGACATGATCAGCAAGCAACTCTTTGATTTGTCCAATGTGTTCTATTCGCAGGCAGAAAGTTGGAAAAATCGAGTTTGATCCGAAAAAATAAATGCCACAGCTTTGTCAAGGGAAACTCCATCGTTGATGTGAAAGGCTCCATTAACAGGGCCTGAGTTCGAAAAATATTATTAATGTGCAAATATTTGCACAAATTATTCACCTCTGGTATGCAATGGCCTTAACTCTTCACACAGTCCTGTTTCAAAAAGAGCCATTCACTGTCCAGTGTGCTGAGGTTTAATTCCAGTGTAGAAGAACACTCCCTCCATTTGACTATTGAACCAGAAGTCCACTCAATGGCTCATGGCTGCCCTAGGAGGCAGCAGGTATATACAAATTGCTGGACAAGCCTCAGAAACAGCCAGGGATTGATTCAGCTGTTGTGCTGTAGNCCCCCCCCACACTTTTGTATTTTCTCTAATGCTCCCTTTTCTGTCTTTTGTTTAGGTAATGTATACTAGCCTTAATGTTTTTTCTTGTTTTTAATTGGGAGTAGGTAGGTGGTTTGGGCTTGAATGTGAGAATTTTGTGGTGTTCCATTTTGTGTTTTTGTTTGTTCCATTTACAAATGACTGAAATGCCATAAATAAAATATGTTGGCATGTATTAAAGTATACATCACACACTTGGCTTCACTGAAAGCAGTTTGCAGCTCGTCAATGGTAGCGGCAAGGGCTCATCCCAGAATAATCCCTGTCTTTTTTCTGACAGGCAGTATGCCGACATGAAACCGTTTGTTGCAAGGGTTAGCAGGTCATTCACGCCCACATCTGCATACATGGGCCAGGAGCCTTTCCGTTAGAAGGTGATGTTTGGCTTTCCCATATCAGAAAGGTATCCATATGAATGGTTATTGTAAAGAATCATTGATTATGACCTGATAATAATGCTGTCTAGGTGATGACAGTCAATACAATGCTGTCACATACGGTATCATCCTTTTTCCAAGTCTGGAAAATGCACATGGGCTGCTGGACAGCTCTCAATGGCAGTCAGCCGCTGTCATCTCCCTGGTTTTCTGCTCAGATGATAGAAATGGAGGCAGATGGGTTGCACTGTACTGTCTGGACTGGTGTTAACACTGTCACATGTATCTTCTCCTGGGGTTTGACAAGCCACAGCAGTGTACAATGACCTCTGTGGACTATCTCTTGGCTCTTCTTGTAAAATGTTGTTCCGATGACACCAAGATCCTCCTGAGTCAAGATGTTCAGGTAGGTCCTGGAGATCTGTAATTATCCCACCAGCTGCCAGCTTTGGGAGTGACTGTTTGTTGTACTTGGATTTATGCCCTGTTCCTAGGTCAACCAGAAGATGATGAGGCCCTGAGCATAATCCTGGATGGATGGCGGGGAGTGTTAAGAACATCCACTATCCAAACTTGGTTTCCCTGTTTCTGAGTCATGATGTGACATGGTGCAGGTGAAGGGCTGTAATAATGGCTGGCCTAAACACAGTTGCAAAAATAGACATGGGTCAGGGTTCTCTGCCATAAAGCTGATTGTTGAACTACTGGACTCCGGGTCTGACGCACCTGTAATTATCCTTCCCTACCTGACAGTTCCTCTCGTCGCACATCCACGTGCAGTTCTAAATGCTGCTTGAGTTTAAAAGCATTCTACAATAATGGTGAAGAAATAGTTTTTTTTACATAACAGCTGAATTTCTACTGAATTCACACTTTTTTTCTTATATTTATGACAGCTGTATCAGCTTCATTGTGTGGTATTTTTCAACTCAAATAACATGCATTTTAAAAAGAAAATCCTAATGTTCATTTTGTGACATTACCTCAAAACATCCAGTGCAAATTAATGACACCAATAAACATAAAATTGTTGAAACAGATTCATATGTAAACTTATAGACCTTTGTACATCAGACTAATGAGAACAGACACATTCCAAAAGCAGACATCCTTGATGATTGACGACAAAACAGGATGTCAGTCACTGTTCTGTTTAACAGTGTCTTGTTTGTTCTGACAACAAATGAATCACATACACAAAACAATTGGCTGTGCTACATGCTACTCTAATTATCAATTATGCCAATCAAAATCCTGTTGTCCAAGCACAAATCTTGCATTATTGAATTTATATCTAATGTTCTCACCAAGGCTTGCAGACTATTATTAGATTACATTGTTGTCAAGCAGTGTCTGTTGCTACACTTCCTACCTTCTGTGAAAAGTGGAAAATGACAATTAGACAAATAAGATGTGTGTTCACAGTTTCATTAATTTGATAAAAAGCTTATAGCATAGGCGATCCTGTCCAATCAGTGAGCATTTTCACAGAGGTCAGCTCAAGCAGCTCAGTAAACATCTCTCCAGGATGCATGGCCGTGCTTATGTACATTCTGTCCCAATGAAATCACTTCTCGCTCAGTACAGGCTTGCCAGAAGGAACGACTTTAATGTCAGTGCCAATGTCAAAAGCCTGGATGAATAATATCCACAAACATTTTATTTATAAAAAAAGGCATTCAATTCTCAGATGCTGACAAGACACTGATGCCAGCAGGCTGTGGTTGAATCAGCCAAGCAGAAAAGTCATTCTCTTCCATTGCCTGCAGATTAAGGTCCCACAGAGCCTTCTTACTGTATTCCTGTTTAAAGACTGACCACATGAGGGGATTTTCCACCCAAAACTGGGATTACATCTATACCTATAGGTTATGAATACTAACCATAGCCTATGACCACAGGCAGAACCCTTTATGCCATTTAACAACTCTATTCTGTGAAGCAGCAATTTCAGATGTACCTGTTAGCCAATCAGGAAGGGCTGCCAACTCTGCCAACTTAAAAGTGCATTCGTCAATCTTCCGTAACAGTGGAATGAGTTTGAAGGACTCGTCTGTGCTTACTCAGAAAGGTTTACCGTGCATAAATCCCCTGCTACGATACAAAAACAGCAGTGCCAGTGGCATCACTGCCAGTCACAAAGACTCACACTACAAGTCTCTATTCACCTCAATAACTACAGAAAAAAATATTGCCATCAGTCCTCTATACATTCTTCCAAGCCAAGGAATGAAGTGCATGAATGGTGAATGTGAAGTGAATGTGCATGCTCACATTCAGAGAAAAGTGAATGAGATCATCTATAAGAACTGACCAAAAAAACAGTCAGCAGTCAACAGAATGCCACCATTTTCTTTTTTTACTTTCTCATTTAATCAAGTAATTATTTAGTCTTCCTTTCTACTTTATTCCCCTTTTTTCTCTTTCATTCTCTCGTTTCATTTCTTCACCGTCTTTTCCCTTTATTTCTATATCTTTGGTTTTTATTCCCATGCTCTGTTACTTCTCCTTCCTTTTGAGGCACATCAAGCCCTTACACCTTCCATTATACAGACATATACTCCATCACACACACACACACACACACACACTTTCAGTGGTAGACTACAGTATGAGCTCAGACACATATACACCACATTATAATGTTTATAATGGTTATGTCATTGCTGTTTTTTCATAGTATGTCTTCTTCCTTTGTTTTATTTCCCTTCCTTTATTTACTTTCTTTTTTGCTTCTTCTTTCTTATTAGTGTAACATCACATCTTACCCTGTTATTTAACTATTTTCCCCACCATAACATGTATTTGGTATTTATCATATGCAATTATTGTTTGCATATGAGAGAGAGACATCATCACTTTGGAACTATTGTCTGTTCACTCACTTGGTATGTCAAGAAAAAAATAAAAATAAATAACAGAATGCTACCAACTATGCACTGCATGAAGCTGGAGGTTCTTTCAGCATTGCTGCCACTTCTGATAACCTTTTGTTGAGAGGCAAGCAGTGAGCTGTAGTCCTGCAGCCAGAAAGTGACTGCATTTTTTGTCTGGCCCTTTCTGCTTTAAACTACTCATATCCAGCAGTGAAATCCAATGCGGGCCACTGGAAAGGGACCTTTCACACTGAGAAATTTTCTCAAAAAGTTAACCTCTTAGATGCTGTAGGTACATCCATACAATTCTGAGATTGGCTCAGAATTGTATGGATGTACCAGATGTGAAAAAAAAATTAGACGTAAATGTAGTCGTCAGTGTCAAAGTGACTAGTTGATATCTACTAATGACATCAACACCTCAGCCCCTGAAGGCTGCTTCTGGGCCCTTTGTGTTTAGAATGACCAATCAGCAGAGCTATTCTGTGTCCACACAGTATGACTGTGTCATGGGTTCTAACTATGTCAAGGGACATAGGAATAACCCATGATCATTGTCTCTATGGGACAACAATGGAGGAGCTATTAGTGGAGAAAATATCCAGTGGAGAAAAGGAAAAAAAAAAAAAAANAAAAAAAAAAAAAAAAGAGTCTCACCCAGGGGCCGCTAGAAAAGCCATACCAGTCTGCTAAGCCACAAGTCAGTGCACACTGCAGCATGTACTCTAGATACATGAGATCCCAGTGTTACGACATCTGAACTGCAGGAAAATGGACTTAATCTACTCTAACTCTGGAGCCCAGAGAGAAAGAAAGAGATTTTAGAGAATTCTGAGTAAAAAAAAAAAAAAAAAAAAAAATTATTCTCGAGGAACCAATTTTAGACACACCACACTTAGGTAATAACTTAGAACAAGGTGGCTTAGAAAAAATAGCTTATGTCTCTTCTTGCATGCTGCAGTGGTGGCATCATCAGATGAGGGCTGAAGAAGCTTCAATGTAGCACGACCAGCAGAGCCACAAGCAGATGCCAGGTGCTATTCCTGTAAGTGCCAGTGGCATTGTGTTATACTATGAATGCTGGAGGCAAGGAACATACTATATGTGCAAAGACAGGGGAGGCAGCTTTCCATCAAGGAGAGAGGACTAGGCCAGCTTCTGCAGGAATTGTTTCATTTGTTGTGTTGTTCTGTTGGTTGCTGAAAGAAAATGGAAGGCAGGCAAAGGTACAATGGTCATATTTACAGACAATGTTGGCTGAAGGTGCTTGTCATGATTGGCCAAACCAGTACATGCAAATTTCAGTTTGCTGCTCCACAGGAGTAAGTTTCAATATTACCAAGACAGTTAAAGGTAAATAGAACTGTGCTGCCAAATGAACTAGCTCCAATAAAAAGACTTTCTCTATCAACTGTGGCCTCATACAGTTCAAAACATAACTCTCTCAGATTGCTTCATCTCAGTTTGCCGCTAGATATCTTTGGCGTGTCAATAGAAGGTAATTGGATAAAGTGGATAGAAATTAATACACTTTACGCCAAACAATCTGCAGGTGAGCAGGTACCTTCTTCAAGGACTAATAGTGTTATTACAGTTGAGACAGCACACAATCAACAACAGCAACTAGACTCTCCTTTTCGCTCAGCTAGGAATATCAGCCCTGATATTATTTCCTGTAAACAATCAAACCTTTATCAAACCTTTTTTTTTTTTTTTTTTTNTTTTTTTTTTTTTTTTTTTTGAGGACAGATGGTCATGTGTCCTGTGAGTGAAAAGGAGAGTCAATTTGTTGTTGGTGATTGTGTGCTGTCTCAACTGCTCTTGCTAGCATGATCCCTTTAATATGAGAAAAGAGCTCAGGACAGTTTCCTACAATTGCTGTGATGTGATTAATGTAATATTGCACCATTTACTATCAAATAGATAGGTGTATACTGGCTATAAAGACCACTCCTCCTCTCTCTCTCTGTCTCTCTCTCTCTCACTCTCTCTGTCAATATCAATGAAAGTTTTATTTCTCAATCTAAGGCCCTGTCCACACTAATATGGATATTTTACAAAACACATATTTTCCTCTTGCATTTTGGCCTCTCATCCACATGCAAATGGCGTTTTAGGCCACTAAAACGCAGGTATTTTAAAACGGCTTCTAAAGTGCAGATTTCTAAAAACTCCGCTTTCTTTGTATGTGTGGATGTGTAAAACAGAACCTTTGAAAAACGATGACATCAACATGATAAACTCACGTATATGAACTGTTGCTTTGTGCAATGAGCATGCGCCAGAAACAATAACATCAACAACAATGGCGGCGACCGTGTATTGGTTTCTTGGTTTGCTTGCAATAGCAGTCGCAAGTTTACAAGTTAACTTGGCATTTGCTGCACCACTTTACCAACAAACAACGGGGTCTGCAACTGCTGCATCCAATATAACTGAGTTCATGGTGTCCACTAGTTAAAGTCTGCCAGAAACGATGGTTTTGGCTGGGTCGGGTCAGACTTTATCGCCACCTGCCAGCCTGGCATGCGTTTGTAGCCATTTGAGTGTTGTCATGGACAGAGTTATTTTGTAAAACGATGCTTGTGTGGACATTTTTTTTTTTTTTTTTANTTTTTTTTTTTTTTTTTAAATGGGGGAAAATATCCATTTAAAAAAATATCCTTATTAGTGCGGACTAGGCCTAAATTGCTTGCATAGTACATTAGTGATGTGTCGTTTAAGAGGAAAACAAATAAATAAATAATCAAAAGACACTCCGAGAATACATCTGCCAAGGCCAACAAAATCCCCAGTACAAAAATTAGTTAATAAAAAATGAGCCACCATGCTAAATTTCATTGAAATCAGCCCCATTAGGATTGTTTTATAGTGCTACCCTTTCCTGCTTCAGCCTCCAGATTGTGTCGGGAAGCACAGGGGAGCTCTCTTTATTGCTCCAGGGCCAAAGTTTTTACCACTTTGTGGTTAACTCCCTGTCATACATTCAGCCGCTGGCACAGAAAACTTTGGGACTCTACTTGTTTCTTGAGCAGCCGTAGCCTTTATTTTACAGCAAACTCACAATAATCCTGTGCATTCACTGTTATCATCAGTATCATAGCAGTTATGTTAACCTGGGTCTGCTCCAATCTTGAATATCAGCCCATGCCCACTGTCACACACATCTCCATCTCTCTCTCTCTCTCTCTCTCTCTCTCTCTCTCTCTCTCTCTCTCTCTCNACACACACACACACACACACACACACACACACACTGCATGTAGTGGAGCCGCACTATCCTTATATCAGTAGGCCAAAAATTTCTTGTGGACCCTGGGTTCAGAATATTATCTGGATCACCTAAAATAATTGCTTATTCTTCTCACCATGAGGTACAGTATCTGCATCCAGATCTGTCCATAACTTTTCAAGATATCCTACTAACAGACAAATGCCAGTGATCACATACCATCTTTGGTGGAGGTAATAAAGGCTCTTTTTGGCAGATGCCAACAACCTTAGAACATGGAGAACAGGTGTTGTGTAGCATCATGCAATGCCCATAAATAAGAATAATGATAATGATGTGTTTTTAAAATTTATTTTAATGCACCCACTAAAGACAGTGGACAGAATATTAAAAAGAGTCAAAGTGTGCTTGTATGAGCTATTGCTGAGAAATGCAACAGAGATGCAAAGGCAAAGTGCAGCGACTTTGGTGGGCAGCAGCCAAGAGTGAGTGGTGGAATTTGGTTTCCCATCAGTACCAAGTAACCATGCAAACTGAGTCACCATGATGCAGCAACTTTCATTTTTCAACTTATTAGATTATGCAGACACCAGGAGAGAGAGACAAAAATTTAACCTTTATTCAAACACTTACCAAGAGTAACATTCAATGTATTGTCAATATAAGAGGGCAGTTAACTATCCATCCATGTCTATACTAATTTATTTTTTGTAGGATTGCAAGACAGATTGGAGCTTGTTCCAGCATCTATTGCTATATATGGAGTTCAGCACCCTGGACAGGCAACCAGTCTATGACATCAAGTCAAGTCAACTTTATTTGTATATAGCCCATTATCACATATAATGTCTTAAAGGACTTTACAGACCCACACATTAGCAGTTCCTGACCCAGCCCAAGCTCTCTAAGAAGACGAGGGAAGACTCCCTAAAAACTTTATTGTATAAAGAAAATGGAAGAAACCTCAGGAGAGGCTATTCAAAGAGAGATTCCCTCTACTCAAATGACTGGGTGTGCAATAGGAGGTGTAGAAACAGGTCAGTTAAAAGATCAAAAACAAAGAAATACATGGATAACATGCAGACCCACAAAACTCATTCACACTCACATTCACACCCTATGGGCAATTTACAGTTTACACTTCACCTGACCTGAAAATGTTTGGCCTGTGGGTAGAAACTAGAGCATAAACCCAACTCAGACTGAAAACTCCACAGGAAACTCTATGTAGAACTGCAAACCCAGGACTAATAGGTAGTGGTTCTATGAGGAGGTGCAGGTTAGGATGATTCTAAAGGCCTGTGACTGACAAGAGTCTGTGACCTCCTAAAACAATATTGGTATGATGGGGCACAAAATTTCTGATGCCACCACTGTTAACATGACTCCTCTTCAAGTGGGAATGGTGTTTAAAACTCACTGTGGAACACCATGTGCTTATTTCTCAGTTAATATGAATTAATATGAATCTCATTAAAGCACTGCACAGACCAGACAGTCACATAACAACAAGTGAAAGAGTCCCTAAAAATCTGTTAGACCTTATAACAGAAGTCTTAACACCATGTGATGCATTTATCCAATTGGTGTTTACTGAGCCATGACTAAGTGTTACCTATAGCACTAAAGGAAATGATGTTTTGTGCATTTACAATATTGTCAGATACTCCAGTCATCTATGTAGCACTACTGTTTTCACTCAGCAGCACTCTACCATGAAGCACTGCAAAACTAATGAGCCATGGCTATTCTCCACTCTCGGAACAAACATCCAACCACAGTCTTCACTGCTACCACAGCTGGAGAGGAGGAGTACATTATAATTTGATATTTAAATAGAAAGAGGGGAGAAAGAGGAAGTTCTAATTGCTTTGTGAGATTACCCCTCTGAAGCAGACTGGGAGAAGACAGATTACTGGGCTGATAGGGACCAAAGGTGTAATGACAGGTGCTGTTGACTGAGGCAAGTCCTCCATCCCATTCACATTATAAGCCCATCAAGATAGGAAAGTAATTCCCCAGCCTTTCATTTCATAAGCTATGCATATCAATGCTCCATTAATCAACTGATAAAGATCCCAAAAACCTTTCCTGAAACACATCCACCTGCACCTGGCCTTTGACTTACTGTATATCATCAGCATTATACAAGGAAACTCACAGCCCACTAGTCTAATAACACATAGGCAAAATAACTTATGTTAATCCAAACAGCCAAAGTTTTCCTAACATTTCTGTATAGTTCAGAATGCATGAAGGAGTTGATGAAACAATGAAATGATAATGAAAACTGATCTAAATTAATGTGCATACAGGTTTGTTTTGTACTGAAAGGACTCAATAATTGCTCAGTTATTTTCAATTCATTATGAATCACCAATTACTTGAGAGTTAACAGTGAAAAAGCAGAAGATTAAGATTGGCAGATTATAAAACATTTTGAAAAATCCACACATTTTCTCGTCTCCACTGACTGTAAAAAATGACTGAGGCAGAAAAAGTGCTTTGGTTGAAAGAAAAGATAGAATGGTGTCCCTCATCTATTTCACGGCTCAATACGATGACAGGTAACTAGTGAATGGTATGATTGATTGCCACTTTGTTAAACAAAGCTATTAAGTAGGAGAGTAGAGAAGCTGTTGCTGTGGAACAGATCTGCTTAAATAACAGCAACCACTGGAAAGACGTAGAACATGCACTAATTAAAATGGATGATAGAAGTATGAGATGCACAATATATGAAAATTTGAAGAATGGGTGACAAAAATCAAAGCTTCAGTGTCTCCTAATTTTCAACACAATCTGTGAAATCTCTTTTCTGTAAACTGTATGGGAATAAAGTGAATGCATATTATTGACCCAGGGCACAGATGGGTAAGAAAAGAATCTAGAGGTGACTACCACCTCTCTGAACAGGACAAAACAACACCTTCTACTATTATCAACACTGACATGAACACAAGCTACGCAATTAAAGAGCACAAGCAATCGCCATACCCTTCAATCAAGAGACACTAACCAAGGTAACAAGAGTTCGATTTGCCACTGAAATGGCTCATGGAGTAATAGAATCGCTTAAGGCCAGTCACTGCATCAGCACAGCCGATACATTTCTACTTGGTCAGAACAGTTTCTCTCTTTCTTTCCTTTTTTCTTTCTTCTGTTCACAGGTGACAGAAAGGGGGTAGTCCTTGAAGGAGACCTCTGTTTAAGTGGAGAATGTTGTCCAGTCATGATTTTTTTTTTTTCTTAAAAATCTACTGAATTGGGTAATTTGCAACATCAGCAATTTTGGAGAAATGCACTTTTCACTGGTATTTACATTGATTTCAGAATTTATTTTAAGGCTGTATATGACAGTGCTCTAAATTATATTACTGATTTGTGGTCAAAAACACACCATCTTCAATTTCTTTTAAATCTCTCATTAATAATAAATATATGAGACTATACTATATATACACTACATATATCAGGCTTTGTTTCATCCTTGCTTTATCCCCTTTACTTTTTAAATGTATTTAAATTGTGTTTATGTGTTATATATGTTTAATTGTTTTGTTTTCTTGTATTTCCCTTTACTTTAATTGTGTACTTTGTATGCTTTATTCACTTTGAGACAATGTTAAAAAACCAAAACATAAATATAGTTTATAAAGTTATTACATAGGCATTCCAGACACACAAAGAAGAAGCCATTTACACCACATTTTTCTCTAGCCATTTTATTATTTTGTACCAAGAGGAAGTTTTGGTAAATTCAAATTTTCCATTTTTTTTTCCCAGTGGAAGATAATATAATGGCTTAGCAAAAGCTGTACTAAGAGGTTAGTTCTGTGACCAATACATTTAATGTAGGAACCAGCAGCTGTTGCAAAAGTGAATGTTAAGTGAAATAAAGAAAGAAAACTTGTAAACATTTTGTATGAAGAGGTATTTTTGTGGTTTGATTTTGATAAAAAAGCATGACTTTTTTCTGTAATTATTCTTCCTTGAAATACATGCCACCTTCCCTCTGGGCTCCATGATAAGATTTGTTGTTATCATCTGACATGTAGCTAATACAATTGCTACTACTGTGCATCACCCACAAAGAGCAATCAGTTCCCACAGTCTCTGAAAGTCACCCTTTACAATAATTTTCACAATTATATACAATAGCTAAATGGCTCTTTGAAGTCTGAGGCCAATTAAGTCATCACCTTACACTCCAACACACAAACACACAGCAGAGTATTAGGCATGTGGTAGGCTTGTGTGTTTATCCCCTGACATTACTTAGAGGCAGAGCACAACATTAGACAGACCTTGTTAGCTCCCCTTGCCTGGAGGTATTGATTTGATTGTAGCTCTGGGGGTCTGCCCCTGCTCCACTAAACACTTACAGGAGAAAACAGTTAGCCTGGCACCAAAGAAACTATTGTTGTACGTGATGTATAAACTGCATAATCGAGAGAGTTCAGTTAAAGCTTGCATTGGCTTTCTCTAGCTAATGTCACTTATTTAAACAGACATGGTTAGGGAGTACCCAGAGATAAAAAATATTACCAGAGAAAATTGACAAACTGCACGAGGTGCAGGGACTGATGATCGGATCAAATTTCAAAAAGATCAGGAAGGATAAAATTATGATACAGCTATTGTTTTTTTGTTTTTTTTTTTAAGTGGAAGTATGAGCCCACATTGTGTATCCTGCTGGTGACTACCTACAAAGTCACAAACAAAGCAGAACTCATGAGAAAAATACCTTGGAGTGCAGAAAATGTTTTACATCTGAGATGACAGATTTTTTTTCCCCAGATTTTTCCAAATCCCTATTCGCTCTCTATTCGCACACTCATCAATTTGTTTATAGTATCTCCAGACAGGAAATAGGCAGTATTTAGACTAGTAATTGGTCTTTCATATTGACTTTTTTGATGGTGTGGGAGGCAGAGATTACAGGCTTAGTGAGGTCTCAACCTTTCCAGGAGCACAGGGGATTATGAAGCAAAGATTCACTCTTTTCTGGAAAAAAAAAAAAAAAAAAAAAAAAATCATCTCCCCACTTCCTATTTTTACAGATCTTAAGGGTAAAATTGGGTGTACTTTCACCACAGCTTTGCTGGGTTTAATGAATGACACACGGCACAGGCACAGCAGATGAAATATGAAAATGCCTCTTACAGATCTCAACCAAGTGTCAAAATAATTTATTAGAGGCCTAAAAAAGCTTATGGGAAGAATGCAACTTTATCAGCGCAGGCCAAATGACTGAGTCAACTAGGTTAGCTGAACATTACTTTACTTTTCTTTGTAGTTTCAAGTAAAATTAGGATTGCGCAGTCTCAAATAATTACTCATTTGGCAAACTACAATGACTATCGATTAGCTTACTAGAAACAGTTATATTAGTTTTCCAAATAACACATTTTTCGAGTAGGGAGGAGAGAAAATAAAGAAACTGACTATAAATAACAATTTTCCATATCATGTGAGCATTTGACCATAGTGCAGTTTTTATGTAAAAATCACTGAATGAATGTGATAACAGTTAACAGCATATGTCTAAAACCAAACAAGTGATTGATAACACTTCGATTTTGCCACACTTTCTAGTATTTTTACATACTTTTGCTTCCTACTGATGAAGCTTACAATACTGGTTATATACAAATTATAGCAGCTATATAGGAGTTTCATCACTTAACAGTGCACCATTTCTCTATGCTTCAAAACAGTTTGAGTTCTGCACTGCTGATGGGCAAATGTGAAGAAGAGTTTTTAAGGCAGTCAGTAAACATTGTGGAAAGCAGGCTTGTGAGTACATGGGTTCACAGTAGGATGATAACAGTGCTTCCATTAAACAGTGGAAGTGCTGAGCACCTCAGGCAACTGGGTTTGCTCACCAGAAATCAGCGAATTGTGAAGAAAAGCTGCCTTCAATTTCACTGCAGGCACAAACAAAGTCACAATCATTTCAGATACTGATAGAGTTTACAGCATATTATGTTTCATTACCACTCTCCTTTGAAGGAGAAGAAGTTTATAAATTCTGAACATCCTAACACTTAACATGAAACGATTGATGCTCAGAGAAACAATTCTAGAAAAATCAAAAATTAACATTTCAGTCAGCAACTTGGTCATTTAAAAAATCACCCCATGATTCCCTTAAATTAGTGTATTAATTGTGGCTGCTGATGTATTTGTAGGGTTACATTAAAAGTACAAATGTCATCTTAGGGCATTTTCAGAATTGTAGTCCATTTGCTCTGGTCCGAATCAGAGACTAAATTGTTACAATACTGCATTTACGGCTTGGTCTGGTTTGGTTTCACACAGCAAATATATCCACAAATCTCATGTGAGAACACTCCACTCACTGGTCAGAAATGTTTGGGGGCTGGAAAAAGAAAATCAAAACAGGAAAAATGATTACTATATCAGGATAAGTAAATATGGAACAAAGAGAGAGTTGAGCACATACAGCCACGTGCAAACCTGTTCATGTTATGCTATGTTCATTCTATGTTCATATGAAGAAGTGTTAGGTAAGATTGATGTATTATAACCTTTTCAAACCATCTGTTGGATTTGATAATCAAACATGAAGTTTGGTTAATGTGACTTTAAGCACACACACCTAGCCACCTCTAGATTTAGATCAATCAACAGATCAAGAGATTGCTCTGCAGTTGGTTCAGAATCATAAGTAATGCAGATACATGTTCAGACCACAATGGAACTTCTCCAGAGTTATGAAGCAGGACAAAGACCACCTCCTCAAAATGATCACGGTGCAGTTGTTTTGGTCTGCATCCAGGTGCAATTACTGTGTTCACAGCTGCCCAAACGAACTGTACCAAGGGGGTGAAATGAACCCCAGTTGACTGAACTAGACCAAATCATGTATTGTAGGTTGAAAATGTCATAAGAGGAAGCTTTTTTGGTACTGAACTGTTCGCTCCAACATGGTAACCTTCTACAGAGCACCACCCACAGCCTTCAGCCCAAAGCCAATGATTCAGACTTGATGTTTCATCAGTTATCATGACTAAAAGCTAAATTTTAAGGGCCCACAGTGTCACTAGAAATAATATGTGAAAGGAAACCAGAAGGAGAGGGCAGGAATACCACTGTGCCCTTCATGCATTCCTTTGATAACACAAGTAAAAAGGGAAAAAGAAAAAGAAAAAAGTCAAAAACCCATTCATGTCCCCATAGGACCAACTTTAAACACAAAACAAGAGGACTAAAATAAGTTAAGAAGGGGTGACGAGGAAGAAATGCATCACCCAAGGTCACAGACAGGAAACAGAAGTTTGTCCTCAAAGTCATTAATTGCCTGTGTGGATGACTGGAGCCTTCGAACTTCCACATCCCTTTCTCTCTCCACTTTCCTTCTGGTACTCACCCCTCCTTCCCTAAACACTGTTAGGGAAGGGTTTGGCTGGAATCTAAAGCTATTACAGTGCACAGCCTGAGTGAGCAGCCAGACTAAAGAGAAGTGACAATGCTGTCTCAGGGGAAGGTTGACAACAGAGGGCACAAAGAGCGAGAGAGAGAGAGAGAAAGAGAGAGAGAGAGAGAGAGAGAGAGAGAGAGAGAGAGAGAGAGAGACAGAGAGGGGGCAGTGAGAGATCAAGAAACAGATGGAATATATAGCAAAAAGAAAGAGGGATTAAAGCATCGTGTGGAAAAAGGTGAGGAGACCTGGAACAGACTTAGAAAAACACCATCATCATGTGATCATTGAATAACTAACCACTTTACTGAACAGTGTGTCAGAATCACATGAATCCATCAAACTCATATTTAATTTAATAATTTAATTCCCACTGTTGTGCTTGAGAGCCTGTGCTCAGTTCGCAGGCCTTACAATGCCACCGCACTTTTTCCATGCCTATATTTATATTATATTCTTTCTACTACCATTTTTTAAGTAAACATTGTACATTCAAATTGTACAGTTGTTCACACTGTAAAGTCACAGCTCCATTTCCAAGAACTATGCAGCAATCTGCATAGTTCTTTTTCCTTTAACTACATTTAAGTGTAGCTCAGTACTTCTATTATTCTATTATTTACTTTTTAAATTTATTTTTCTTATGCAAATATTTTTTTTAACTGTTGAACTTTCTTCTGTGATTGTGATGGTTACAACTGCATTATCTTGTGCAGTCCTGCATTGTCTAATAACAAAGCTGTCAGTGCGTGCAACCTACTCTTCAAAACAAACTGCAGCCATTACACAGCAAGGTTAGAATTGTTTCCAGATAAAAGTGAGATCTGGTACAGTTGTTAGAAAGCACTGATCTGATTGGAGTTGCTTGTTGCTCTGCACAGAGACAGAACCATCTACAACATCACTCCTGTCTGTTTTTCATCACTTTGAGCAGTGATAAATTGAGCTCTATCTGACTGGTGTACCTTCACCAACAGAATGTCTCCTGCCTCCTGTCACAGGGCTGTGTACTGAACGAATATGTCATATCTTACATCTGTAACTTCTAATCAACTAAATGTTTTCTTTGAGTCGATTTTCTTCTGTGGTATGAACTTTTGAAACATTTTCATAGTAACTTTTGATGCACAGATAATCATACTGAAAGGAGTATGACATGGAAACACAAAAAATGTGAGTTTCCGTGCTTTAACTTTCACCACAGACTGTTTTTTTTTTTTTTTTTTTTTTTTNGGGTTTTTTTTTGTCAGATTCTGTTTAGGATGGGAACTCAGTGGGAATCTTGAAATGCTGCCACATTGCATGAATCCAAAATACTAAAAGTGATACACACATCTCCCTGTCAGTTTCTAATAGGATTGAGAATCACAGGATAACTCACAATATGAAATTATCACAGTATTTTTCCAACTATAAGCATGGTATAATCATACACATGATTGCATTGCAAGACAGTCAGCTACAATGCTATTATGATATCTGATTTCATTCTTTTCATTATGGACCTATCTTATAACAGACAAGTAACTTAGCCAATTATATAAACACTGAGAGTCAGATTCAGCTTAAAAAAAAAACAAAAAAAAAAAAAAAANAAAAAAAAAAAAAAAAACTGAACTCTAACAATGCTTTACACCCAAATTTCAAATAGATTTTAATTTTAATCAGTTAGCAACAACCTGACCTAAAAATATTAGTAATCAACAATCCAAAATGATCACAAGCCATTATTCTGATCAATGCCTGGAAACAAACACCCACAAGTATAATGTTGAACTGATAACCAACTAAGCCAAACTGACACAAATACCATACAGTCACACACATCTAACAAACACCAACAAAGCAAATGCAGCATGCACATGAAGAAAGAAGAAATCATCACCTCACCTGCAGCCTACCTTGCTGACGTCAGTTGCTTGATTTTAATTGGTGCAACAGGCTGTCAATTACAAACTACAAGACGTGATTGGTTCCAGTATGCGCTGAGGGTGCCATGTGGATCTTGCCATAGGAGAAATGCTGCAGCATGCAGGTTTAACTAACAAAATATTATGGCTAAATATTATATAACAGACTATTATATTGGAGTAGTGACTAAACAATAATAATAGCCTTTTTTTAACAAGGCAAAGTACAAGAAAAGTTTATAAAAATAAATGAATAAATAAATAAATTTTAAAAAATGCAACGACAACACCCCTGCTGGTCAAGTGTTGTTATGCAGTTATTATTATTTTTTTTTTATTTTCCAATCGAGATCCACACATACAGACAAGAAAAAAACCATACAACTACAACAATATAATAATAGCATAACCAACACTAACCACACTTATAGCTAGACTTTAGAAGAATTACTTTAGAAGAATTACTATTACTATTACTTACTATTACTATTAGAATACAGAAACACAAATTTTAATATTATAAATAGTAATTAAATAATTAAAATGTTTTTGTAAAAGGATAAATTGTGCAAAATTTCAAGTGATATCAACTCATGACCACTGAGTTAAAGCCATTTAAATTTATCAAATTGCTGTAGCACCATTTTACATAGGTGAAACAACATCAAGAGTTGTGTGTGTGTGTGTGTGTGTGTGCGCACGCACATGCGTGTGTGTGTGTGTGTGTATGAGATCAATTAAACAAGAGTTGGTTTATGTGAAATAGGGCAACCAAAAAACTATTTTGGCACTCAATTTTTGTTATTATACAACCAATACACTCAAAAAATTAACTGAAATTTTATCAAATTGTATCCTTGCCTTATGAATTGCAAAGTTTTCACAATAGGGATGTTTTCATATTCCTCTACTCAAGGGGCAAATCTTCTCCGTATTTCCAAGTACCGTGGAAAATATGTAATTGAAGCACTTCCATCTGTTTTCTCCTGCCTTTAAGCCTTGTGCACTTTACAGTGCATGAAAAACACAAACAAGAAAAACACATTCAAAGATCATGAAAATAACATGCTGCTCATGCTGCCTTTGCTAGTTTTTGCTCAACCAAGAATATTCTAGGCTCTTCCCTAAGCAAAAAATTAAAAATTTATGGTCACCAACCCCTCACTACACCCTTTTTTAAGAAGCTTGTAATATTGTGAAAAAATCCACAAAAACCATATGAGGATTTCCTTTTAAATAAGGAAGCACAATGGCCCTAAGAAACTATAATTACTGTAATCTCCTCTATGTATATGCATAATTTATTAAGTGCTTTGGATGGATTTCCTTAAAGGGAGCTTAGGGATGTCTTAGGGATGACCTGAATGAGACACTAGATGGCACTGAGACTGGATACAAACATGCTCATTTATTGTTGTTCTACTGTATATCAAGACATCAATGAACATTACACTATTACACTTGCCTGTGTGTAATGCACATTCATCCACATGCATACTGTATACACACACAGGCACAATGCACACACTCCATCTTAGTCCCGCACAGCAGCAGAGAGCTGACTAGCATTGTCAAAAGACCACAGACTCAACACTTTGTCACTCCCACAGTTAGTGCAGCTCTGTTGCGCATTATGGATATTGCTCATATTGTGCTCTTCTTACCTCATAAGGACATAAAGTAGGAATAGATCTCATAGTGAAAGATACCAAAGGACACTTACTGTATGTTCGACAACAGCAATAAACGCTAGAAAATTATTCTGCCCCAAATACTGAAATATACAAGCATTTGTCAAATACACATGTATACGCTGTACAAACGTTTTTATGAAGACACACAAAAAAGTGTATGCATGGTTTCCACACACACTTTGTGTATTCTTGTTTTCGTCTTTCACAACCACATGCATGATATAAGGCTGTAGTTTTGGTGTTTACACACGTCTGATTAAATTTATATGACCTTGCCCTGTATATGGTGCAGTAATTGCAACAAAGATTAATGTAACCCATAAAAAGACATAAATAGTCCCAGGATGGATGACTTGAATCCTATCAATCATTATTGAAAGCTGTCTGAAGGAGGGAGAGGTGTGCGATTGGCAGACAGTTAATCATGAAATTCACTTTTGCTGACGTTTAGACGGTCCCAATTTTCCAGAGGGATTGAGGTGAATCCCTTACGCTCATGTCACATACTGTATGTATGAGTGTGTGCATGCATGTGTGTACGGAGGGAGGAGAGAGAATAGACAGACTGTTGTAATCCCATTTTTAATTTAAGTACTGACTTCAACTTGGCATTATGACAGTGTTTACCAAAACTAATTTTCTTTGAACAAAGGATCGAATACAATATGAGCGCAACCATGATAAGATCAACTAACATGTTGCCTTGTTACACACTTGCACTGGTTCACACATTTCAGCTGACTAAAGCTGAACTTTGTATGTCAGGTGAACAAAATGCAAATCTTGCCAATAGGGCATTATGCATCTGCACTATTTGACTTGGCAACATACTGTACTACTTACACTACTAACAAGTAAAATGTCTTACTAGCTTATAGCAAAGCTCAGGGCAGTAGATACACTCCACTGTGGTAATAACAAACCTTACAAAACCCATATCAACATTCTTTTAATCCCAATTAGGACATGTTTCTTTTTGCATGCTAATGACTGTTGACAGCCACTGTCTGAATCCCTGGGCCTTTCTCCTCTGCAACTATGTTGGGCTATTTGTTGGTGTAGTGGGCATGTTCAGTAAATTATATGGATTTTCATGGATGTGGACTGCGAGGGCTTCAGGGGTTCTTCAGCCTGGCTGGCGGTCAGATAGAGGGGGAGTGGAATGGGTCACTGACAGTCTGGAAGGCAACAGGAAATGTATCAGACAGTGAGAATAAATATAAACTACCATGCTATGCCATGCAGTGATGGAGCTGGAGAGAGATGGACTTGAAGAGAGAGAGAGAGAGAGAGAGAGAGAGAGGTGATGTTAATACCACTGCTCTCTCACCCAATTCTGAATTCCCTGCAGCATGAATTAACATTTTACATTCAGAGCAGACTGCGAGCCGCTCTGGCTCTGCTGATGGCTCAGTGAACTCTTGTAAACTTGGCAAGCTCTGAAGACTTCTACACAGGCATTTATAATTAGCCATCCACATCCACATACAGCCTGGGAGACTGATAATATATTTCATTATTATTATCATTATTATCAAGACAACGGGATCTATCACCTTCAGTATAAGTGTCTGTGCATTATTTTTTTCCCATGGCAAATCTGGCTGTGATATATATGAACAATGTAAGCCAAAAATGGTGCAATAGTTCATCCAAACCTACACAATGTAATAGTTCGTAATCTTTTCTGAGCTTTTACAGTAACATTCAAATTTACTAAAACTTCCTCAACACTTTAGGTAATAACTGTGTGGTACAGAAACAGCAACTTGAGTCACATCATATCAAACTGCATCTCTTGAAATAAGTGTAAAAGGAGGAACTATTTTTAACATACTAATTAGTCTTCAGTAGATCTTTTATTACTTATCAGTTATGCTACCATGGAGTAAACAGTCTGTTTCAAATACTGATGCAGCTCTTTGCAAAAATGCCTGGAAAAAGGTAAATTATAATGGTATTTATGTGATGCATGCTGTTATTAATTTAGCAGGCAAACAATTTCAGACTCACTTACTTTTTCTTGCTGTGGTTATATAATCTTATATTCCTATTATCACACTGGAGGTTTATGTTTTCTTTTCTGGTAATGTTTCTGATCTGGTAGAAAGTCAGATGAAAAACCAAGCAGCAAGTTTTTGGCCTCATGGATCCAAGTGCTTGATTAAGGGGTGTTTTAAAGGAATTCTACTCAAGGGCATTTTGTAACATTTTAATCTTTTGTCTCATAAAGTGCCACACAAATCCAAGTGCAGATAAACAATTTCTGAACATATTATGTAATTAACAGCAAATTTAGATTATTATAGCCATGGCAGGTAAGGTATGTGCTTTCTAAGTGGTATTTAATGTTTAGTTTGCCCTCTAAAAAATTTTGTGTTGAAGATTTACAAAATTATGTTGAAGATTTACAGAATTATGTGTAATGCTCTGTTTTACAAGTTTTGTGTCAATATTGAATCAATTTGTGTTGGAAGAATAATGTGGTTTTACACACAGTTGTGTGTAATTTTAAAATTAATGCATTACGTATATTTGTTCATGGTACTCAACACAGTATGTATATCCTGGTCAGCTTAACACATTTTGTGGGTATCAGTGTGTCAGCTATTTGATTCAACTGGAAAGCTGTCATGCAGCTTTGATGAAGGTTCCTGCAAATCCCTGTGATCATCTGGTCTGTTGGTCAGAGACGATGTAATCAGCATTGTTAACTAGCAATATGCTAGCTGATATGAAAAAAAAGGTGTTTTAGTCCTTTTGACTGTGATGCAAGGCTTTTGAAGTTTATGGATGACTTGGCATAGTGGTCTGGTCTTATTTGAGTTGGGTACTATAGTGTAATGATTTCGCTAATTAATACTACTGTTATACCATAATAACTGGTGGGTTATTTTAGGTTGAGGACTATAAATACTGAGTTGGAAGTATAGTGTTATTTGTTGGACTGGATGAATAAGTGTAACAGTACTTCATCAAACTGTCTCCATAATAGGCAACATATGATCACTACAACATATTGCATACACAGCCCGGTGTAACAGCCCAAGAAATACCCCCTGCCTAGACTATCCCTGGTGTTAAAGTGGGCTAGCCTGTTTTATACCTTGGGTATAATCTGGGCTGGTCAAGTTTATACCCCAGGGTGTTATTTAGGCTAGGCTATTTCATACCCCCACCCCCACCCCCCAGGCCAGATTACACCCCCACACTCAGACACACAGTAGTCAAGGATAGGGCAAGGCAAGGCAAGGCAAATTTTATTTATATAGCACCTTATCTACACAAAGGTCTTTCAAAGTGCTTTACAGAACAGATTGAGTTTATACATAAACAGATAAGTTAAGATAAAGTAGAATTTAAAAAAACAAAACAAAACAAAAAAAACAAAGTATAACACCAATTAGTTAAAAGCAAAGAGAAAAGAAAAGAACAGAAAAGAGAACAGTCTTTAATTTGGTTTTAAAAATAGCTACAGTTGGGGAACATCTTATATCAAGGGGAAGCTGATTCCAGCAGTGGGCAGCATAATGACTAAAAGCCATTTCACCACATTTAGTACGGACTCTGGGCACCCTAACTGACCAGTCCCTGCTGATCTAAGTGATCTACCCGGCATGCAGTCAACAAACATATCTGCAATGTATTTTTGGCCCAGACCATTCAGTGACTTATAGACAATAAGTAGGGCCTTGAAGTCGATTCTGAATTTAACTGGAAGCCAGTGCAAGGTCTTGGGAATTGGAGAAATGTGCTCTCTCTTCTTAGTGTTCATCAGTAATCTGGCAGCAGCATTTTGAATGAGTTGTAACTGTTTAATGGACTTATTAGGAAAGCCAGTAAAAAGAGCATTACAGTACTCTACCCTGCAAGAAATGAAAGCATGAATGATCTTTTCTAAATCTTGCTTAGACACAAAGTTTCTTATTTTAGCAATGTTTATAAGATGCCAGAATTATGCTTTTGTTATGGCTTTAATGTGGCAACTGAAGTTTGTTTATTAAGGATACATAAAGTTTATTAAGGATACATAAATTTTTGGTTTTATTTCACAGACTTTCAGACACTAATCCTAACCCTGATGACACAGCCTTATAATTTATCAAAAAAAAAAAAGTCTATGTTACAATGGTGTGTTATTTTTTTAAATTTGATGGAAAGAAACTCTGGACATTGAAATACAGACTAATTTATGAAAAACACATGGGGGTATAATCTGGACTAGTGGGGTATAGTCTGGTCTAGCTCAAAATATAACCTAGGTATAAACCAACCTGGGCTATTTTAGACCCCGGGGTATATTTTGGCCTAGATCAGACAATACTGACTGACTATACTGACAGACTATACTGGCTGACTCATTTTCAGGAAATCTCTATGCAAACCCTGGTACATACTGTTGCACTCTTAAATTCTTCCACCTGTACAGCTGATAGCATTCCTACACGCTTTTTGAAGGAAGTTATGGAGACAGTTGGTCCAGTTATTTTAGCCATTGTAAATCGTTCTTTATCCTCTGATGTTTTTCCCTCCAATTTTAAACATGCCATTGTCTACCCCCCTTCTTAAGAAACCTTCCCTTGATCCCAGTGTTTTAAGTAATTTTAGACCAATTTCCAAGTTGCCATTTTTATCCAAGATTTTAGAGAAAATAATTTCAGCACAACTGCTCACTTTTATGAATGACAATCAGATTTTTGACAGATTTCAATCTGGTTTTTGTACTCTGCATAGCACTGAGACTGCTCTGGTTAGGGTCTCTAATGACCTATTGCTTGAAGCAGATGAAGGTCTCTATTCTGTTTTAATTTTTCTTGATCTTAGTTCTGCCTGTGATACAGTTGACCACAAAATTTTAATCAACTGTCTTGAATCCTTCGTTGGCATTGATGTGGATTTGGACTGGTTTGTCTCTTACCTGACAAATAGATCTTTTTCAGTAGCAATTTGTGAGGTTTCTTCCTCCAGTGCCCCTCTCACCTGCGGGGTCCCACAAGGATCCATACTGGAACTTTATTATTCTCTATCTATATGCTCCCATTAGGTCAAATTATCAGTAAATACGACATCCAGTGCCATTGCTATGCTGATGACACACAACTGTATGTCCCACTAAAGCCTAACAGAAATGATTTGTCTCCCTTATTGTCTTGCCTGACAGATATTAAATGCTGGATGTCCAAAAACTTCCTCAGGCTCAATGATTCCAAAACTGAAATCATTATAATCACCCCTGCTAGGTCTTGTAACAATACCCATCATTTTATGTTTGACCTGGGCCCTTTATCTGCTTATGTTAAACAGGAGGCCCGAAATCTTGGGGTGGTTTTTGACTTATGTCTCTACTTTAATGCTCAGGTTACAAAGGTTGTGTGGACTTGTTTCCTTCAGGTCAGGTTGATCTCTAAGGTTAGGCCTTTTCTTTCTTTCTCAGATTTAGAAAAGGTTATTCACACATTTATCACCTCCAGACTTGACTATTGTAACACACTTTATTCTGGTATCAGTAAGGGAAACATTCATAGGCTCCAGCTAATACAAAACGCTGCTGTTCGGCTTTTAACTCGCTCCAGAAGAAGTGACCACATCGCCCCAATTCTTGCGGGCCTTCATTGGTTACCAGTCTGTTTTAGAATTGATTTTAAGATTTTATTGCTTGTTTTTAAAACCTTACACGGTCAGGCACCTATCTACATTGGTGATCTTTTAAATCCCTATGAGCCTGATCACTGTTTGAGATCCTCTGGTGGGAACTTGTTGACAGTTCCTGTTTCTCACCTTGTAACCAAAGGTGATTGGGCTTTTGCTGTTCGTGCCCCTAAGCTGTGGAATTCCCTGTCGGAGGAGTTCAGACTGGCAAAATCAGTGTCATCTTTCAAATTATTATTGAAAACTTTTTTTTATATCATAAGGCCTTTTCTTAAATTGTTATGTGGTTTATTGTGGTTACTTAATGTCTGCTCTTTTATATAATTTTGTTTTGCCTTCTTGGATTTTTATCTTTTGTCTGATTTGTGTGATGTGTGCAGCACCTTATAACTTTTGTTTTAGAAAGGTGCTATATAAATAAAGTTATTATTATTATATACCCGGGTATAGTTTGGTGGGGGCTTAATCTGGCCTGCTACACTGAACCAAATTAATTTTTTCTATGATGTCTATTTTTAAGCTGTCATGCCATTTAAAATGTGTTGTTAATGTTGTGTGCACCACTAGTTCATGTAGGTTAACTTCAAGGTAGGTTCATGTAGGTTAACTTCAAATAATTTTGCCCGTTCTGTATGATATGCATCATGTGATCTCTATCTCTTTCTAACATGAGATTAAATAAAACTTTTAAATTATTTTTATTAGCGTGAGTTAATTTTGTGTTAAATAATAACACAACATTGTGTTGGATTTAAGGTGTGGTTTTTAACACAATAACATTCAAAGACAGCACATAATGTGTTAGCATGGCAAATCTTTGTGTTAACCTTCCTGACACACTTCCTGTGTTATTATCATTAACCCAATGGTTATGTCAAACACATTGTGCTTTGTCCCAAAACACACTCACTGGTGTAAGAATTTAACTCAGGTTGTGTCAGTTTTTAACACATTCTTTCTAAGAGTGTGAGAGGTAATTGATAGATGGATCTGATGGCTATATATGCGTGTGTATGTGTGTGTGTGTGTGTGTGCATGTAATTTACATGTGCATGATGACTACATGGCCTCCTTTGTTTGGGGAAGTCTTTAAGGTCAAGTTTGCAGTGGCTTTGTTCTGCTGAACACTCTGCATGGGGCAGGGGGCACAGAGGCATGGAAAGCATGTTCATCCTGACAGCATCTTTGCAGGGAAGGACTTAATGACACGCTCAATATCGCAAACAATGTTGTTAGGAACAAACAAGTCCTGCCTCTTCCCTCATTGATGGGGAAGATAATTGTTGCTCAATTTGCATAAGAAATGTCATTGAACCGATTGGGGTCTTGAGCAAATAAGCATGTAGATAATGCCTCTGATGCGTAATTAAAGGTGAAGAGTCACTGGCAATTAGCCAATGACCTTAGTAAATGTCAATCAAAATGTTATCTTCTGATCACAAGGCAAAAAGGACAAAAGTGCATGGAACAGGGCAATGACAGAAACAGCAGAATCTATTGCCTCTCTGCATTTTCCTGCTGGGTTTACATTACTCCACTATTTAATGATTCCTAATATCATTAATTAGCTGTACATACATATCTCACAGTCCCTTCACAGTCCAGTGTTTTTCAGTAATGCACTGAAATTAATGATGAGTAGGAATGGCAACCTTTGGAATGCACATCTTTGTGTTGCCAAGGTAATGTAATTATAATCCATTATTACCCGGTAGGTCTTGGGGTTTTGGGGTGAACACAGGTTTGATCAAATTACTTATAGAAAAAAAGTCAACCCCCATAGGTTTTAACTCTGTTCAATTTCATGAACTCACCTTAATTGATTCAGGACTGCCTCTGCCCAGTTGGCGTCAATCCATCACCGATGTTGCCTATGTGGAATATAGTACAGCCAGCAGTTAGGCAGGGTGCATACCGGCTTCTGCTCACTCTCTTCCACTCCCCTTCTCGTGTCATTCCCTGTTTGAAAGACAGATTGTATTGGTCCCCTTTCAACACACAAACCCACACTCCTCAACCGTATCATAACAAGCTGTAAATGAACTCTCATAATGCTGCTGTCAATTGAGGAGCAAAATGACACTGGGCACAAGCATGTTCCTGTTCTCTCACTTTTGTTTTTCTTCCTATAAGTAGCTGGATTTACTGTTTTAATAATATGAACATACAGTATATTCTTCCTCCTCTATATCCACCAACCTAATATTTATGTTAACCTGAATTATTCTACCGAACATTCTGCCAGTAAGGCCAGAGTTACAGCGGCATCATCTTGTATCGGTGCTATAAAAAATGACCAGAGTGCCTGCTGCTCTAAGGCTGTCACATGGATAAACCATCGTAGGGGCTTACAGAACAGGAAGCTCTCTTTACTTACTGCTGAACAAACTACATTCAGACATCATTCATTGCTGCTGTATATTTCCTCTTCCACCTCCTGGAGACAGCAACAGGTCCTCAATCACAGCAAATGCCTATAGCTGGTACTTTCACACAGACTATTTCAAAAGTCAAGTGTGTTCTGTTCTGCTTCTCGTCAGCCCAAACAGGCCCTTTAAATCAAACCAACTCAGGCAGAATAGGATTCTCTCTCTCTCTCTCTCTCTCTCTCTCTCTCTCTCTCTCTCTCTGTCAAAATATTAGACATTAGGATCCTAAGGAGAAAGACACTTATAAAAGATTTTCCTTGTATTGTTTCTGCCACAGTGAAATCCCAGAGGCGGAAATCACTTCCAATGTCAGTGTTTTGAACACCCATAAAAGCATAAAACTGAGGCTATTTATGCATTTGCATGGTATCTCATAGCAAAACCTATCTAGCTGATTCATATGAACTGCCTAAGAAATATGTATTGATCCTAAATCATGGATAGTTCTGTTTTGTACAGTATTATTATCAAGATAATTTCATTAGTGGAAATTACCCATCAGGCCCAGCCTGTGTGGGCCCTAAGCAGCAGAAGACCCTTAATTGTAGCTTAAGAAGCAGAAATTGCTGCAATGTAGTGATATGTAGGAAAAGTGATACCCACATTAGTAGGTACATTAGTATTTTTGATGTATTATAAAGACATTCTGAGATAACCAGTGTAATGTTTCCTTCAAATGTTTTTAAAATTACATTTGTTTTAGAGTTTTAAATTTAAGTTTAAGATACCTGTATGCATCAAACAAACACAACAATTACAATTGCTGAAAGAAAAAAAATAAAATGACCTTCTAAAAACTGTTCATTACAGCTTCTTTTCAATAGAACATTAAAAACGTCATAAAGACATTTAAATAAATGTAGTCAATTTTCTTAATACATGAAGTATACTCAGGAGTCATTTGTGGCTACAGGGGTCTAATTAGTCTCTGAACTGACTTATGGTTTTTGGCTTTGCTGACGATTCAGCTCTGCCACTTGTCATAAGTGTTTATACTTATACTGCAACAGTTAAGAGTTGAACCTTTTTGAAAGTAGAAGTTTGCTTGTGCATTCAGAAGTAAATCTTTGTAATGATTTGTCTGCAGATCTAACTAGCTTTGCAGAGATACGTACTGATTCCAGTAAATCAAGCCTCCCTGAGACCAACAGCAGCTCCTGCCAGCTCGTTGCCTCCTCAAGTCCAGTGATGACAAACTCATTCCCAAAGTCTGCGTGCTGTTTGATTACTGTGAAAAACTTCAGCTGATGTATAAGATTAGCTGAAAATATATATACAGTATATATAATTATTCCAGGAGATTCCAGGAACAACATCTGAGGTCTCTGTCCAGAAGAGTGCAGTCCTAGGAACAGCTAAGATACTGTGCAGAACCCTCAAACTCCCAGGCCTCTGGTAAAGGACCCGAGCTTGAGGAAGACACAAACAACCACCCCATGGGGGGAGGGGGGCGGGGGGTGAAAAGGAGATTTTGTTCTTTTATTTATATAAATATATATATACATTATATAAACTTCAGCTGATGTATAATAGATATTTTTCTCCGTTTCCGCTAAACAGAGAGAAAATTTGACATTAAGCAAATGTCATGAATGTAATCTAGAGGTATCTGTAGATGTGACACCATAAAATGTACATGGTGTTCTGAGTCTGCCCCTCAGCTGTTTGACATAATGATCGGCAGCTACATGACCAGAAAAATGACCAGAGAGCTGAAGAGTAGCTGTTCATCCTGGGAACCATTTCTTCCTCATCTTTCCTGGCTGCAGCATTTCACTGAGCTGCTGTTCCCAACTTGCACCATCTTATGCAAGACATGTCAATCAGAGCTCTGAGACAGAACACTCATCTCCCAAAGAGATTATATGTCATCTGAGAATAGAGGAACTTGCAAATCCCTCTTTCTTTTCCTGCGCCAGTGGAGGGTTCGAAGTGTAGCCTATATCCTTCTCTGTGATTAAAGAGAGAGATTGAGTGTTTGCGCAGCACACAGAGAGGCTCATTACAATGCACTAGCATGTTGTTGGAAATAGCCCTGGCCAGGAGCTGTAATCCAGAATGTGCTAATAAGGGGCCACTCAGCCACTTCTTGGGCTCAATGAGTCAGCCAGTTCTGAAGGGGAGACAACGGTGGGAGGGGGTGGGGGGGGAGAGAGAGAGACAGAATCAGCTTTCTCAACTAACATATCAATTTTCACAGTGATTGAAAAATTACAATAATAGAGCTCATTGCTGATATTCTGCCTCTGTGCTGCACTGCCATCGCTTTAATGAGAATCATATCAGATGGCTGGTCAGGGGAGATAATGAAAAAGTGAGGAGAGTGTGCATGCCAACAACTCACAAACAAAGATGATACTTGGACAAGGCCCGACAAGATGTGATGGTGATTAAGTGAATACTGGAGAGACAATTGGGATCATTACATGTGTGTCAAGTGCTACAGAGTAGATGGCTTATTTATCTCATCTAAAACATTACAAAATCTATTTGAAATTGCACTTCTTATTTCCAAAGAAAATGAAAATGCCACACTACCATGTATTGTAATATGTTTTACTCAAGACTACTAAATAAAAGCCCTTTCAATCCACTGATATAACACAAATGCAAAAAATAACAGACAATAATGACATTTGAGGTTTTGCCTCTCATTAATGGAAAAAATCATACCTTCATGAAAACAATCTATATTTTATTTCTAAGAGCAAATTTAATTAAGATACAATATGCAGTTGTTTGATCTTGAGATAGTGTTGTTAGATGTGCGATCTAAGTCATGTTTCTGCCCATACACTTGTCATTTTTGTTGATAAGTTAGTTACCTGGAAACTGCATCTAACCCGAGCAAGAAATAATTAATGTATATTTAGCTTTTCTGAGAAGACTTTTTTTTTCTTTTCTTTTCTTTTCGTTTCTGCTCTCTAATTCTTCTTACAGTTCACTATACTGGCTGCTTAGCTTAATGGCTGCAGCCCAGCTCACCGATGGTCTGGCCCACGCTTGCCCATAGTATTCCACAAATCATTCCTTCAATAATTGATAAGCCAATTTCAACTAAATGGGGGATTCAGGCTTGTGCATGCAGGGTTACAGAAAGATACAGCAGAATACAACAATACATCTCATGCATTTAATCTTATCTTAATGTTAAACAAGTAGCAGCTTTAGTAGCTTTCTCTTGACTTGATAGGAAAAGCATGAAGCGATGTAATGAGACAATGTGCTGTATTGTAGTTGTTGTATTGAACAACAATTTTAATTCATGCTGGTGTGGTTATAGGTACCATACCTCCAAAAAGCAAGACTACAGGTAAGATGAATGATCTCTTTGAGTCCACGCACCAATTTAACTATTTGTATCATCGTTAATCATTATTACAATTTATTTTTGTATGCTTTATCTCAAACAAATTTATGCTACATGTGTTCACCTATTTTTAAAAAATGTCTAATATTTATGATCTGATTGTATTGTTTTTACAATATGACTCTAATGGATAACAGTTTTTGTAATCTGACTACTATAGGTTTTCATTCAGTAGAATAATTGCTACAGCACAGCTTATACTACAGGTTGATTGTAAACAGAATAATACTGTCAGAAAACAAAACAAACTTAATTTGAAGACATTCCACGTACAAATCATTCCCAAGCTTCCAGTGTTATATGAAATTGTCCATGGAACAATAACCTGATACATAATTGAAAGAAAATTAGTTTTCTCTCCCTTATTTTCTTAATACATTTTCCCACTAGAGGGTCTGCATACATACTGTATCTCTCAATCCCCTGATTTCTGGGGGTCTTTTCAATTAATTTACCTAATATATTTTCATCCCCTGGCTTCCTATCTATAGTCAAAAAGGAACTGCCTCCTTGTTGCTGGGAGACTGGCTGTATTATCGCAGTCATTCATCCTTGCTGTGCTCCCTTGGGTCAGTATGTGACTAGAGTACTGTGCACAAAGCTTGTTATGTAGTGACATACAGCTTGTCCTTTTCAAGTCCCAAATTATCCAAACAATTACTCACCAACAAATAGTGTTTAGAACTAAATTGGAAAAGTCAGAGTGAAAGACTATTGCAGCTTAGTTCAGAAATGATTGGGATATAAATATTAATGGTGTTTCTTGTATTTTAACATTGGTAAATCACTGCTACATTAATTTTTAAACAATTGTACACTGTAATTAACATGAACAAAAAACCATCACTGAGGAGAATAGCAACTTTTATTGGCCTCAATATTGTATGTACTGTATATTGTAGGGAAATCTGCTGGATTGCTTTATGGCACAAAACAAGAAGAGCATAACTTTCTCCTGTTCAATCCCGAACAAAAAATAAAAAGATTTTAGAAGTTAGCATTTAGACTGAATATCCTCTTCTGTTAAACTCATTAACAGAAAAACACATACCGACATGTACATTGTCAGACATCCCTCCTCACCACCTCTACCACCCACCCACCCACACACACACACACACACACACACACACACACACATACACAACACTTGGATCCACTTCTACTCTCCCTCACTGCAGCACCACTGAGCACAGGAAGTGAAAACAAGTTGCTTCAGGTACTGTCTCTTTAAGACCCCCTGCCAGAAAGCCTGCTCTGATCTGATTGTTTAGCTGCATCAAGCTTTAGCTGACACTTAATTGCTAGTCTTGTACTTCATAAGTGTGTCTAACCAGGTCTGTAGGAGGGTAAATTATATATAAATTATACGTAGATATAAACATGTTAATGTAAGTAAAGGATTAATCAAAGCTTTTAGGTCTTAGTCCATAACCCATGTCTTTGTCTTACTGAATGTTTTTCTATGGACATGATGTTTCGCAACTTTTCCAATGAGGAGGACATACACTCTACTGTCACATCATAAAAATGAGGGGAAATAACAAAAAAGACAATATGTTCCACTTAAAGTTGTGCCACAATATTTCCAATTATCCAATTTTTATTACATGTAAGTTTTTATTTGTTTCTAATAGTTTTGAGCTTTTATAAATCACCAGCATTTTTCATTAAAAACTTTGATTGGCGCCCTAAAAGTGAGTTGCTAGGGTTACCGAATCCTTCTTTTTTTTTTTTGATCATTGACACATTCAGTCAGGGAAACTCAGGTCACTGTGACAGGGTTTTCCTTTATGGAGGCAAAGTGTAGCCATCATTCTTTCATTCACACACACAGAGCCTGTGTGTCAATCTTAGCTGTAATCAGTGATGTTTTCTTTGTTGTTTTATAGGTTTCTACAGGAAAAACTTAAGAAGCTGTCATGTTTAATGTTACTTGAACTTTTCTTTTTATTCTATGTGATGCCTCCCCATAGACTGATTACAAAATAATAGCTGAAGGAAACATTACTAATGCAGAAGATTTGGACAATATCAAGAAGACAGAAGAAGACTTGTATGTTATCAAGTGATTTAGTAGTATGGTGGCATGATGTGAAATTTTGTTTGTGAACATTTGAAACGTTTCTTGAAGGATAGTATTTTCAGTGCCAAACAGTAAATCTCAAAAAAAGCTGTAACATAGAACAACATCTCATCAAGCGGAAACTCCCTCCCTTATGACCTCTTTGGAGACCCATTTCACAGTATAACAGAGTGCTTTTCAGAAATTGACTGAAATTAGCTCTGCACCACAGAACCATAAAAACACAGAGCGAGAGAGGAGGAGGCGGAGTGGGTGGTGGCTAGATGCCAGGTAAAGCTCTCCTGAGAGGACCATGGGCACACTGGCAGTGAGATCCAGCCAAAGAGCTTTGTTGTGATAAATCAGATTCACAACCCTATTTTTACTCATCTATAAATCTCATTGGAAAATAGCAGAGGAGCTAGGGAGCTATGGAGACTTTGTGTAGGCAGGAAATGAACGAGTTACTTCCCATTGCTGCGATGGTTGAACATGCTCTAATGACCATTATTTATTTCTTCTGTCATCCTGGTCCCAGATTCTAATCTACTGCAGATCTGTCTCCCAAAATGAGAGGATCATTAGGAGAGGAGGGAGGGAGAGAGAGAGAGAGAGAGAGAGAGAGAGAGAGAGAGAGAGGCAATTACCATGCTTTGTTAATTGCACTTATTTGCACTTATCATGGCAATTACAGGCCCCTGCCATTGTAAATCCAACAATGGCGATACTGAATTCTAGAAAGGTAAATGTATGGGGTTTTATTGTGGTAAAAGGTATATCTGGCAGTTTTTCGTATACCTGTGGCTGTATTGCAAGCATTCTTGTGCCTGTCACAATGCAATGAATTTCTTCTCTGTAGGAAATTATCCACAAAGAAAGCCATTCATATCATAAAGCAACAGCCTGCCTTCCAGTTTCTGAGAATAGTAGTAAACTAGTGATGTATTGTCTCGTATAAGTGGTGAGAACCCTTCAAGACTATAATTGGAAATAATAATTACAGTATTCAGACCAAAAATAGCAGCTCATAGTTAGCAGACTTTATGGTTTAAAGAGAAAAATTCAATTTTGGTCATACTTCTCTCCAGCAAGATACAAATGCCATTAACTACATGTATAAACCATGTTTCCCATGGTTGTAATCAGGGGGTTTTAAATTAATGAAATGATATGGAGGATGCTGGCTAATGAACCACACATTTTATGGTAATGATTGCTACTTGTCCATAATTTAACCAATGCTTCTACGTTGACACGCATAATATTGATTGCTTGCAATGAATCTTAAGAGGTCCACTCTGTCTGAGTCAGGGTCTGTTCCCAGACATCTCTATCTTATGTATGTTTAATTTCACATTTCTGATCAGCATGAATTCATCTTTATTTATCATAAAATAAATCACGTTATATTATAGAACTTTGCTGAACTTTGAGGAGGGCTTATTTTTAGATTTTTTTTTTCTTCAGACATCTAATATACTCCTTTTTTTCTTTGGACATGGCAAGCTTAATGATTTGTTTATCCGTTTCAGCAATGCATAGAGAGGATCATCTCACATTTGCCACCAGATTTAATAAAAATTAATGATGTAATAATAATTACATTACATTACAATAACACTGATAATTAATTGTGTGGCAAATGTGTCCCATTTCCTGCCATCTTACTCAGCAAAGGGTAAATAGTGTTCTGTATACTTGATGTGTCTGTAATAAAAATGTTTAATTCACAGGGGAGTGCAAATAATTCCATGGGCAACTTATTTTGATCCAATGCAATTGATAATTTTATGTTTATTGGAAGAATTTATATTTAAGTGTAGTTAAAATCTGTTTTATGTTTCTTATATATACCACATAGACTTTGCTTTATATGCATACACATGTATGCTGCCAATCAGGATCACCATATAACCCAAACATAATCCTAAAAGAGTTGGTCACTGGTTGTTTTATGGAGCCCTAAGCAAAGTAATTTGGCCACGTCCTCACACAAGATTTTGTAAAAGGCGTTGTACTATATATCATATGAACAAGTTATGATAAAGTACATACACCAAGTACAGTGATGGTTGTGGGCAAAGATGGGGATAAAGACTTTTGCTCTCTACCCTATATAAGGCAAACTTTAAAGAATAAACTTTTTCATTGAATGGCCTTGAATGGCCTAGGAGTGTTTTATTTAAAACTCCACTAGCTTGTTGTCATGTTTCTGGGGATACAGGAACTGAAGCCATATTCACCACTTCATGTTTGCAGTATGAATGCCAGTACAGTGAGGCAGACAGTTTCATCAGACCTCCTGCATTAACTCATGTGGTGTTGGGTGGTCAGAGGTGTGCAGACCCCAGTCAGACTATAGGTCAGGCGTTACTTCCTCCAACAAAATTCTTGTCATACTTATATTGTTGCTCAATATGTTTTATATTTGTATAGGAGTCAAATATAAATGGTGGGTTAGTTCTTTCTCTCAGATCCTGCCAATCTACTGACCTAGGCTGACCTTTCTAAGTAGGAAAGGGCGGAGACATGAGTTTGTTTAAGGATTGTGGATGAAACATAGCTGCCAGACAGCCAGCATCTGATTGGGCAGTTACCCTTTCACTGAAGGACCATTCTCATGGTGCTGCCAGCTTTCTGTCATCTCTGTGTAAAACTGATATGAACAGCAGGCTCCTCAATTCTCAGGGCTCTTCAGCCACATAGAGCATCGAGTGCAGGCTGCTGTCATGGAGGAGTCAGCACAGTAAAGAGCAGAGTTGTCTTGAACAAACAATCTCCAGTGGCAAAATTGCTTTTTGGACTTCCTCCTGAAACATTAACTATTGGTTAGCTACAGCCAACTGAATGGGGAAAGGCTGGTTGCTGAAATGTCTTCATTTTTGCCAGAAACAACTTATTTTTGTTGACATCTGTATCTGAGACATAATGCAGTTTTTGTAGGCTGGTAAAATGCAGCACAATCCTGTCTGTTTACAGAAACAACTAATCAGTAAATACTGACACAGTTAATATCGTAATAGGATGAGACATCTGGAACCAATTAACACAGTTCTATCCAACTCTCTCTCTGAATGATACTAGTTACCCTTCTTTGTATTGCAGACTGCAGCTGATACCGAGGTTTTGTCAGGCTGTAAGGCAAACAAGGTCATGATAGCCATCAAAACAAGATTTATAATGTACATCATAGAAGACATCACCGCCATCAGGAGGCATAACTTTCTATTTCTCAAATAGCTGTCCTTCATTGGAGGATGTAGACCACAAAGGTACTTCCTTTGGAGGGCCTCAAAACAAGTCTGAGCCTGCATGTCCTCATCGAATGTGATGGTTTAGCAATACAGAATCCCAAATCATTGCTATGCTGTGATATATTCAGTCTAGGATTGCAGACTCAAAAGATCTGACCATGAACAATGACACAGCTAACTTGACTTAAAAACCCTGATCAAAAAACTTTGTCATATAAGAGCCATGAGACAACAGTCTGCAAGATTGATTGTTCTTGGCTTAAACCAAAGCAACAGCACAGCCACACATCATGCATATCATAGCGAAAAACCTCTTGGCATTGCATAACTCCAAATGGCAAACCCACTTTCAAATCAGCATTAAGTGACAATCCGAAAATAATTTCAAAAGGTTCAGCACTAGATAGATGGATACAGGGGAGGACAAAATAATTGGAATCCCTCACAGTCTAGCTTTATGCAATCCATTGCAATAGCCATGTAACAAATACTACCTTTGTGAAACTTAAAATATTCATTTTATCATTGAAACTTGTCAGAGGAGTTGATTCAAATTAGTGGTCATTTTTGAGGCTGTAGTTTGCAGTGGCGTTGTATGTGACACAGCTAGAATTGTAGAAGGATAGAAAAGTATTAGCTGCAGATGACTGACTGAATATGTGAATGGATGAATAATGAATGTCAAATAACACATACGAGTGTGCACTTGACCTGTATCTTATGGCACTAAACATGAATCACTCCCTCATGATGAAGATAGCGCTGGGCCCTCTTTGATGTAACAGCAATGACATCCTCATTATTTTTGATACAAAAAGAGAATAGATTAAAAAGAAGAGAAGAAAGAGGGATTGTACGGACATATGAGACTGAGTAATAACCTTGCCAATGGCATTCTTTGTGTGTGTGTGTGTGTGTGTGTATCTGTTGCAAAAGACATTTGGTCAGCGTGGGTAGGGACTGAACATCTAAGACCCTAGCATCTCTCTCTCTCTCTCTCTCTCTCTCTCCCACACACACACACACACACACACACACACACACACACACACACACATACATACACACACACACAGACATGAAACATACATGCTGTGGTTAAGTGTGGAGATGAACTGAAATCTTTCTTACCATGGGTTCTGGCTTATTGCCTTCATATCACTTAGCACACTGCTTGACTTGACTGTGAACTCTTCTGGTAGTAAAAATTAAATTTGTCACAGATGCAGGTGGAAAACAGCAGCTATTTAGCAGAAATTCCAATGTTTGTGTGTGTGTGCGTGTGATGCATGTGTATGCATGTGTTTCTATGTATTCTGCATTCAAAGGACATCAAAGCAATCTTTGGCTCTTCATAAAAGTCCTTCAAAATGCTAAATGGGAAAATAAACTTAATAGAAATTTTAAAAAGTCCAATTTTAAATTAATTCATTATTTGCTTTGCTTTAAAAATAATTCATGTCACATTTGAGAGTTGCCTCGCTGCATATCCATAAAAGATAACATTATTTTATAATTTTTTCCACATCACAACTTGGAGTAGAACCTGTTATTTCACTGTAAATATTACATGAACCAGGTTATTGAGAAAGTAATTGGCTTTTAGAGTTGGCTGATACGGCTCCAGTGTCTACGCTGAGATTTATAATGTTGACATACTGTACGAGACAGAGAGTATAATCACTGAGGCAGTTTATCCTACAGCTCCATCAGCTCCATCTGTCTCTCACCCTACAACATGGGGCCAGGAGTGCAGCCGGTTCAGGGCAAAACAGGTGTCAACCTAAATCAACTTGCAATGCTTCATGGATAAAAGAGCGATCATAACAATGAAAGGTTTTTAATCTACTGAAATTAGATCCAGGCAAAACCTAATGTTTTATCCCAAATGCATTTTATTGTAGTGTATTTCCATTTCATCTTCTTCTGGGTCATCTCTCTCTCTCTCTCTCTCTCTCTCTCTTTGCTGAAATTAAATCGATTTGCATAATGAAAGGAGATCAAATTCACTGTACAGAAGTAAAATAGAAATAAAAAGGACTTTCCTCAGAGGGTGAAGGGGGTATGAGCCACAGGAGGAAAGGAGAGTTGAAAGAAACAATGAAATGCAATTATAGAGCTTCATAATAAACCCATAATTCCAGTACGTACCAAAATACCCAGATAGGCAGTTCACATTATTTCATTCGACAAATCTATAAAAGCTCATTCAAAGCCTCAGCGAGCCTTACAACACCGCAAACTGTCTAATCACTGTGGTTAAAAAAAAAAGGGGGGGGGNGGGGGGGGGGAAACAATGACAGCTTCCACTTTCTAGGTGTTATTACTAATTACATTTCTGTTATAATGCTAATATGTGGTAAAATTCAACAAAGAATCTCATCTAATTATTCTGTTATTTGTTATATCTGCTCTGGGTACCATTTTGTGATGGGGAATCGATTTTCTGTCTGATTCATCTGGGTTTCTATATCCTCAAAGGTTCTCTCAAACATGGCAGATGAAAAAAAAGAAATGAATAAATAACCATTAGTAACTTTGGTTCAGTTTACTTTTGCAGAATATCTGTAATACAAATATCAGACTTTTCTATTTCTTATTGTATGCAAAGACCAGTATAGGCAATATTACATGCTAAATAGATAATGTTGGAGGCAATTCTTAGCAAATTAATTCACATCATTCAAGGGCCATGCTGTATATAAACATGTCAGACTCCTATTTCCTTTCTCTATACTCCACTTCACCTTAGGTCACTGAGAGAAGACATGAAAGTATCTCAGAGGATTTGCATCTAGAGACCAGCTGCAGTTTCTCTCCATCAGGACCTCTCCTCTCTGCTGCAGTGCGGTTAATAATGTATGAGGACTAAGTCTTCATGTCTTCATTCTCTCTCTTCATGGCTGAAATGTCAGAGGTGAGCAGAGAGCAAGTAGAAACTGACAGCTTCCTTATAGCTATATCATAGCATTTAAAGCTGTGATGCAAGCTCCGTATCTCCACACATGCAGACACAAAAAGACACATTTTCCTGAGGAGTAATTCTGTAAGGGCTCATATGCTGGATGTGCACAAACATTTCCATCCATGAAGTCATATTTTGCTTCAGGGTAAACTGACAAACTAATGAATTGGACATCTTAACAGGTCATGCCCCCCTCTAAACTCTTCCTCTCTGTGCCCCAGAGTGCTGCAACCTTTATAAAGTGTATTTATAGGTAAAAAAAAAAATAGCAATTCACACATACACCAACATCTGGTGCTAGTCAATGTCTGTATGATGTAACTACTGTTCGCATCATTATGGGCTGCAGGTGCTGTTAACAAATTGGGATGGTTTATAAAATTGTATTCTGATGTTGCTATTACAGAAAAACAGACACTATCTATCATATTCTTCCATCCATACAGAGACCTAAGAAAATGCCAGTATACAGTATTACTATTTAGTGTACTTAGTTACATGTCTTCCCTTTGCAATTATAGAACTGCTCCATTGTTTAGCCAGAGAAAGACCAAAACTAAATTAGACTGTTTCTTATCAATGCAAGCACATGAAATTTCTAATGAAAGTACGAAGTTATAGCAGCTGGCTCTCTTAAAACCAGTGTTCAAGTATCCTCTTCATAAACCAAGCCTTTTGTTTATTTAGATGACCTTTTAATGCCTTCTGATCATGAACAGCAGTTATTTGTAACACCATGGATGACAAATTGTTTTTCTATTTAAGGAATCAGAAATTTTTTGACAAAATCCTCGTTCACATGGAAAGACGTGTTTCAAACTGGCAGTATAAACTTCTTTATTACTGTTCAGATATTGTTTGCTAGAGCACACTGCCATTGTACTGTACATTGAATGCCAATTAAATTGATTGGGTCATTGTTGGCTGGTAGCTCAGATCAGGGCCACAATGTGACTGAATAGTCAATCAAAAGAGAAAAGGCATACAAGACTAATCATAACCTAGAAAACAAATCCAAAGCAACAACTGCAAGACTGTTCACAGAACAATTCAACAGAAAGAGCTGACATGGAAGACAAATTATTTACACCACAGTAAGAAAGCTTACCTTTATCCTTGACACGTTTGGCACTTTGTCAACCCCAAGCTGAATTATTATCTTCATTTAGAGGACAATTGATCCAACCAGGACAAGAAATTGTGGCGGACAGTGGAAGACCTCCTCTGCATACCATGATATATGCTTCACCTGTTTCTTACTATTACATGCAGTATGGTTTGAGGTCAGAGAGGCTATCTTTACCTCCCTGTGGGAAAAGAAGCTCATGCATGAAATGTGTCCCAGTAGAGAGATCAGCTGCCCGAACACTCATTAATCCAGCCATAAATCTTAAATGTGAACATCACTGATAAAGTGCTGCTTGTTCAATAGCCTGTACCATCTCAACAACTTTTGATTGGTGGCCGATACGTTTCCTTGTCTAAGCTTTTCCAAGGTGCTGAATTAAACATTATTAATACGTACCTTGCGTTGTAGGCACTGGATTAGAATCTGTAGGACAAGAGCTTCTTCACTGCTGCAAGAAACTTGAAGGACAAACAAAACTATTGTTTTGTTTGTGGGTCCATATTGTGACATCAAACATGTTTGTCTTCAGCTTTTGAATGTGGCCTTTATTTTTTATTCATTTTTTGAAAGCCTCAAGGGAGCTCCTGTTAAGTCACAAGTGAACTTTTTTGAAAACATTCAGAGGAGTTGATGACTGATGTTAGCTCAGGTGGACTGATGTCCTTCAGGGGGAGGCATCATCTAACAGCTCTGGTGGAGCTTACGATAATGCATGCCCACAGAAATAGGGTCTCAAGGGCATCTCCAAAGAGATATGTGAGTGGATCAAGCTGCCTTTCATCTGTGTAGACCAGCCTGTTAGACTGACAGCTTTTCTTCAGAGCAAAGTGAGGATTTTTTTTTTTTTCCCCCAGAAACGATAGGGGGAAAAAAAAGTGTGAACAGAGAAGGCAGGCTACTTACAGACTAGAACTGAAAAAAGATCTGCAGTGTTAATGGGGAGGTTTGTTATTTCATGGCTCGGGCATCTTAATGTCATATACAGCATATTATATATTGTAGGATAATACATTTCTGTTATGCTGGTAATATTACCCTTGTACATAAAAAAAACCTTGAATGTGATCCCATTTTTGATTTATTTAGTTTTATTTTTCTCTCACAATAATCTAAATTTACAATTTTTTCAGGCTTTGTTAAAAAAACATTACATGCTCCCACAGAACTTGGGATATAAAGGGTGATTGTGACATTCCGTGTTAAATACACTATGTTATTATACACTATAATTTTGTAGAATACTATATATTATAGTAATTCTATAACACTAATTATGCTATATTGCTATTATAACCATAAACTATAGGTATTACAGTCTAGAGTGAGTTTGCTGAAAATTTAATCCAATTTCAAAATTAGAGCAGTTTAAAGTTCATTTCAATTATAGCCTGAATGGTTTCTTTCTTAAACTGCAGTTATATTCATTTGAGTGTGGGGTGTCAGAGTTTAAGTTTATGAAAATTTTCTTTTTTTTTATCTGAAACCAAAAAGCATATGCAATGTCCTCATTTATTTGAAGTGACAGAGATGCTGTAGAAACACAGTCAGTGTCAAATCAATTGTCTGCAATTCCAATGTGCAATGAGTTGAACAAACGTCAACCAGTGGCCTCCAAATCGGATCCATACAATTGTAAAGTAGAGATACAGCTGTGAACAGAATCTTTCTGGGTTCTGGTCCTGTATATTTGGGGTAATTGGCAGCTAGGTGACTGAAATCTGACTATCCAGTAGCTTGAGTGCCACATGTATAATCCCTGTAATAACCAGTGTGTAGTACACGCTAGTATACACCACCACCACTTTGATTCAAATGCTCAAAAATACAATCTTTCCCTTCATTTCTTCATTTATTTTCTTTTTTCTTAAGTTCTACACTGAAGAGAGATTAGTTATTGTCATTGATTTAAATTTGGAAAACATCTATACTGTATTTCTGATGACCCCAAGTAGGACAGCATCTGTGGGAGGGATATAACAGGCCTTATTCTCATTAATCTGTGTAATCATATTTGTGTACTTTGGGCCATGGAGAAGCTGTCACAACCCCTTCACTTCAATGAGAATAACCTCTGCAACTTTCACCAACCCCCCAGATAACAACCACTCACAACCCAAATATGCTGTGCACACACTCACACCATTTCCTGTGTTACATCAGCTTGTAACTCGCGTAATTTGCCATGTACTAACAGGAGGGTGAAGGAAAGGAAGGAAGGATGTAGAGGACAAAGTAGGTTTTGTCCACAAGAGACAAACAAGGTCTGCATAGCAAATACATAATATAGGTGATGTGAGTCATAATATAAGTGATGTGAGCCTTTTAGCAATGTCAAGTAGTTCTTTTAACCCTTTAATGGCTTTCACAACTATTTGGTAGAGCACATTTTCTCTTTCAATAACTTCTTGAAGAATGCATGCAAACTAATTTAACCTTTTTGAGACATCTCTGCCATTTGGTTGAAGCCATATCAAAAAATAATAATAATAATAATAATAATAATAATAATAATAATAATAATAAATAAATAAAATAAAATAAAAAATAAATCCACTAGGGGACACTGTGGTGTGAGTGGATAGACCTCTTCCTGTTAGCATGCTAGCACTCAGCAAACAGCTGCTAAAGTACTCCTGCCTTGTGACATTGTTTGTTGGTAAAAATTAATTGGTAAGCTCATACTTTTGGATGCACATGACTACAGAGAAGTTAATGAACAGCACGTCATCAAAATGCTGTACAATATTTTTAAAGTAGTTGCACAATATTTTGGTTAACTTGGTCAACCAAATGGTTGAAATGTCAATACATGGTAAAGTTACCTACAGTAAGAAAGCTAAAACTGCATCAGAATTATAACATTTTGATACACTTTATCAGTAATGGCATTACAAATTCTAAATTGTTACTGAATTCATACCATATCCATTGTTTTTTAATTAAAAGCCATCTTTGTTTTCCATTTCATTTTAACTTTTGATGACTTTTTTGTTGTCTGTTGATTTATTTTGATGCTTATTAATTAATGATTCATACATTTACAATTTGAAATTTATTCATTTATTTAGATAAATTTAATCACTATTCATGATTGATGAGCAAAAAAAAAAAAAAAAAAAATATTTGTAGGTTTAACCAAAGTTTTATATCAAGGTGGCTGTTCTTTTATTTTTTCAGTACATATTGGCTACAAATGTATTCAAAATGCCAGAAAATTAATTTCTATTATTATTATTATTATTTTTTTTTTTTTTACATTGAATGCTTTGTATTTTCCTATGCCATAGACTGACATCTCAACCTTTTGGTAAAAACTGCTAGTTCAAAAGCTGTATAGCCAGTCCAAAAACAAAACATTGCTTGTTGTTTCTAATGACTACAGCCATTTAAAAAACAAAGATTTTTTTTTTTTTAATTGATTATTTCTTCATGGGACCAACACTATCATACTACAGAAGAAGTCACTGGATTCAGTGTATAAAAATACTATTTAATGGAGCTTTAAGCCATTTATCCTTTACAGTTCTGAAAGAAGTAATGATGTTAGCAGTATTTTATTAATTGATGAATCTAAGGTATAGTATCTTCTATTTGTCCAGCTTATGGAAAAGCACTTTAACTCACTTTAATTCAAATTCTATTGTTGACTTTTAATGTCTGGTTAGGTTTAGCTCCTGGCTATACTGCAGACAAGTTATACTCATCTATGAGCCAGTGCACAGCCTCTTATCCTCCATTGGGGCCCCTCTGGCTGTTCCATCGTCTTGGATTAAAAGTCAGGCTAACTGGGATTTTTCCCATCAGGGCCTCTAAGATTTGTATCAATCACCTTGAGGAGCTAAGGCTATAACAGAATCACTATCATTGCATTACATAAAATATCTTTTATAAACTCAACTTTTTAGTTTGTTTTTGTTTTTTTAACTTTGTTTTTCCTTTTATCTTCTGTGTCATTTGATTGTAGGTACTTTGTCACTGAATGTTTTTAAAAATCTTCCCAGGTCCAACTCATATACAGTCTCAAAAACAACAACAAACGTCATCCTTATAATTCAGGCAATGAAGGAAGTAAATGACAGAAGTGTCATTTTGTTAATAAAACACATATTCAATTTACCTGAGTGCAATTTTCTAAAGAGTCAATGAACACCTAACTATAAGTCTGCTGTTTATTAATTCAGCTTGTCAGAGAGCCGCATTTGCATTTGTTGTGGTAAAATCTGGTTTGCTCATGTTGTGTACTTTAGCTAAATGGATTTGCTGTTCCTCGGTGAAGGTGAAAGCTTTGTTTTGAATATGTCTAAAAACTAAATACTAATGTTATTCAGCTATTAGATTGGAGTGATTGATAATTTCTGCGGTGCGCATTCATATTGCCCCCAGTGTTTAATCAATTGTCCTTATCCAGCCAACTAGAGAGAAGAGAAGAGGAATTTAATGTGCACACAGCTATGCCCCAAGAGAACTGTCAATCACCAAACATCTATCTGCATAACTAATGAGGTGCCTCATATTGCCCTTGGAGTTGGGGTAAATATTCAGATTTATGGCAACACTTCAGTATTTTTGCATGTCCAGCCCACTGCAGCTGAAAAGCCTTGCTCTGACAATAAAGGGAGATAACTAAAGAGCTGTTTGCAGAAAAAATAGCAATGAAGTGACCAGAGGAGCTGTAATATGTACTTACTCTTTAGCAGGACCTGTGGCCATACAAATGACATTCTCATGTACAATGTTTCTTCAAAAACACATATGTATACACCCCTCCTGTATGACTGTGACTAAGGCACTCTTGCTGACCTACATTTCAGTGTATCCATCCAAGCCATGCCATTTGCAATCAGTGTGCAAATGCTCAAGGCTGCAATTGAGAATGGACAGCCACATCGTGCTTGGAACAGATATCTATACATACACATAATAAGTGCAAACACTGTAACATTAAGGAAAACTACACTATAATGAAGTAGGTTGTATATTCATAAAGGCATAGGTTAAAGGTGAGCTGTGGAGATTCTGACCACTACTTGTGCTATAGAGCAATGTTTAGTTTTTGTGTTGTGCTCTGCCAGGATCTCATGAAGACGCATGCATGTGATATGCGTGGGGCCGATGTAATGCACATTTTGGCCAGAAGGTGCTAATGCAAGCAGGACTAATTCCATGTCTGTGATAATATCAGTTCTACAAGAGTCCACGTTTCAGTAGTTTTTCGGAGTCTGTGACTATATGCAGTGATGATCCCTGCGTATATGCCAACACAAATCACAGAAACTGGAGGTATATTTTTAAATCACAAAGGCTTCAGGTTGTGTTTGGCAAATAACACTGTTGTTTACCTCAAAGACTGACCATGTCTAACAATTGAGGTATTTCTCACAATAGTGACCCTTGATGGCAGTTCCTAATGAAATATACAAGGAAGCAATATGCAAATAGAGAAGACAAAAATTTCAAAATCAGGTATGAAATAAATTAAACATGTTTACTTTGTTAATTCATAAGGATGCAAAATGTGGTGAGAAACACTAAATGGGAGCCAACAGTTTGCTCACAAAACATTCTACAGAATTTAGTGTTTAACGTCAAAAACTGTCCAATCAAAGTTCACACTTAACCCTGGTTTACCCAAACAACTTTATGCATTTCCTTAGTGAATTATAGAAAATAGAATGATAGCTGATAGTATGTCTTAAATTTGCTTGCATGTATGCACTTCTCAAACCCACTTCTCAAACCTATGTATTAACAATAAAAGTCTGAAGAAACCTGCTCTTTGCTTAACAACGATGCTACTGACCAGTGACTTAAAAAAAAAAAAAAAAACCTGCAAATGCATGAATGAAGCAAATGAATGGGAATCTTAGCTACTGTGTGACTGGCAATTTTAGCAGCAGATCATCATGCTAAAAGCAGCTTCATATGCCTCTGTATCCTCTGTTGACTATGACAATTACAGCAGTTTGGCAGAAAGGAACCACACTGAGAAGATCATCTTTTTTCAGATGCGGCCTGTCATACGGTCTGTTTCCATCCATGCTTCTTCTGCTTTGACTTTACTCTGATGTAAACATATGCCAACTTCAGTTATTCACAATTCAAAAGATGAGCGGCAAACAATAATTATTAACACAGATGTTCAATATACTTTATCAGTGATGGTGATTTACTATGTCACTAAACCATTTTCTTTACTGCAGACAGAAAAAAGTAGGATTTTACAAAAAAAAAAAAAAAAAAAAAANTTTTTTTTTTTTTAACTTTCCATACATTTGCAAGATAAGGTCAACATTGAATAGGTTGTGGATATCAGATGGATGTAATTGGTCAGTCCAGTGCCTCTAAATCAGACACATCTGTCCTTTTTTCATTACTTCCCCATCCCTAACTGAAAAATATATCAAAAAGAAATCAAAGATTGCAGGATAGAAAATCAGTTGAACATATTGTACACATTCACACACAAATCTGAAGAGAACCTTGACTCCTGGTGATTCAAAACTAGCCACCAGCCAACTCCATGAAACAGTCATTTTGTTTAGTCTTAAATCACTTTTGTGGTTTGTGCCTTATTGCCGTACAATTGGCTGTGGAGAGAATAAGAAAGAAATTGTTAACACACAGTTGTCCTCTATATGTGACCTCCAAAATATCTTTATAAATCACTGAAATACAGAAAAAGTGTGTCAGTCCCAACGATTCAAAATCTGGCAGCTGTTTTCTTTTCCAGTCCTCTCTTTTTCTGTTCCCGCTTTCTAATTTCCTTTTCCATCCCTTTCCTCTATTTTCCTTTTTCTCTTTTTTTTTTTTTTTTTTNTTTTTTTTTTTTTTTTTTTAACAAAAGTCATAGAAAATAAATACAAATATATCCTAGAATACAATTTCATGTGACCCAAATATCACCTCTGTGTCTGTATTGGAGTCCTCTGCCTCTGTCTCCACTTCACTGTTGACTCATTCCACTTATCTTGTCCCCTCTATTTCTCTTTAGCATTTCAGCAAGGTTCAGTGTTAGAATTACCACAGCAATCTTGGTGCAAATAAATAAATAAATACATAAAAACAAATAAATACATAAATATCTCCTCCTTAAATAAATACTTTTTGTTGTTGTTGTTGTTGTTGTTGTTGTTGTTGTTGACAGTTTGCCTTGGCATGGTAAACTATCACCCTGTTGGGTTATGCATTGTTGACACTGAGCTGTGAAATCAGTCTCATAGTTAAAAAAGTGTTTGTCTATAATTTGGGAGAGAAAATCCTCCTCTGAGACATATCTAAATGGCAAATTTGCCACTCAAAGTGGGCCAGCAGTGTTCTCTTGCTAGATTTTCTCCTGATGTTTTCTGCTTGTAAGCAACTGATAACTTGATATCTCACTGCCATTTTCTGATTCTCATATCTTCACCAGAGCTTTTCAGACCAAAGTCTCAAAACTCAAGAACTCTCACAAAAGACAGAAATGTTTTTTTTTTTTGAAGTAGAAACTTGAATTTAAAGTTTGTCAATGGGATTTTTTTGCCCCAGAGAAATAAAGATGTAGTGCTCTGTCCTTAAGGACTGCACATTGCTGGCTCTGATGATCTCAGTAGAGTTGCCAGAGGGTCAAAAGAAGAGGCGGAGGAGGGTGAGGAGGAGGAAGAGGGCAGAGGGGAGATTAGTAGTCTCTCTGTGGACAAGCTATGCTAGGACCCCTCCTCCTCAGGATTTCCTGGAGCATAGTATCCCGCCAGTTGCTTGAAACGTGGTCCCCAGTCGCTGAGGTAGGAGAAATCCTGATCAGAAGTGGTAGACAGGGTGTGGATGGAGCTGAGTGAAAGAGCTGGTGAACTGCTCCCTTCAAAGGCGTATGTCTGGAAGGAGTCATAGGGAGGCACCGACAGGTCAGCATCAGCCTGCTCCACCTTCTTACGGATGTAGCCTTTGAAAAGGGAGAAATCAGCCCCCTCGAGTCTCTCTGCACCCCCTGCTTGGCTGGTCTGTACCCACTGAGGCAGTGAACGGATATCCGGGCCAGACTCACAGTTTTTGGCCTCAGGGAAGTCGTACAGGTTCCTGAGAGCACTCATGTCATATGCCTGAGTGTCTTGCTCCCCGCCACCCTCATCGTTGTACTTGATGACATTATCCCTCATGTCCTCTTCATCCTCAGCCATTCTCTGGCCCTTCCTGTGGCGTTTTAGGGTCAGGATCAACAAAACGAGGACTGAAGGAAAAAAAAACAGAAGAAGGGGAAAAAAGAAAAAGAGGATGATTGTATGTGTGGAATGATGGAACATGTTTACCTTGATATTATCTGGTGATGGAACATGGTAGACCCACGTTTTAGTCTAGCATAATGTAAAAATGAGCATTTGAACATGCAAATCCTGCATTAGTGAGAAAAGCACAGGAGCTTTTTTAGGAACTTTTTGTTAGGATCCTTTTTAGGAATTCAGAAACTTTAGGCCTTTTCATACCACAGGAACCATATTGGTTCTAGTTCTTACTCAAGGGCAGGTAGTCTCTGATGGTTTAGGAACTGTTGAGTGGAGCTTGCAAAGCTTGCAAGACCAAACAAATCTGATTGGTCAGGCAAAATCTTTCCTAGGTGACCAACTGTTTTTTGAATAATTACAATCCATTTGTTTTTGTACACAGGATATCAAATGTCATGATGGATTCTATTCTGGAACCAACCAACACACTCCAGTACCATCAGTATGACACGCAGCATGATGTTAGCAATATCAGACAGCAGGATGGTCCCTCAGGATGAAAAACTGTCACCAGAACATACAGTAAATTTTGCATTTGTGTAGTGCTGCAGCTGTTGCAGACTACAGTAGACGTCACTTGGTCTAATTTAAATACTCTTCACAGTACTTGAACTGTGGTGTGAATGTGAGCAAAGTTCCAACTCCAGATAGTTACTGGTAACATACTTCCTGATTCAGTGCCAAACCTTCCGAGTGAAAACATCTATAACATGCTAGAAACAGATAAGTTCCTAGTTACAGGATTTCAAAATTATGGCAAGCTTTTGTAGATCAATGACCTTAAACAGGTCTGGGGCTGAATATTAGACACAAAGATTAATTTAGGGCATTCATTATAGTATGTTTAATTGCCCATAATTGTACTGGAATGTCCATGTTCTAAGGATGCACATAATGATCATGTTGGATTTGTAGAAGCTAAAATGAAGTACTTTCCACAAAAAGTTGTCAACTGTTCAGTTTATATTATAACTTTTATTCCACCTCTAAGGAGAATGACACAGCAGGGAAGATAATATATTATAAAGTTTTACATTTCAAATGCATTAGCATTGATTTTCCACAGTTCTGATTGCCTTACCCAGAAATATGATTCAAATAGAGACCAATGTGTATAGCAATACTTATCCAAGTCCAGTGAAACTAAGACTTTGACGTTACATCACTACTCAAAAGTAGAGGCATGAAACTACCTACAAAGTAGAAAGAAATGGTTAGGAAAATTAAGTGTAGATTAAACAGGGAAAACAATTAAGATTGATCACATTATGAAGTAATGAGACACAAGGAAAACAAAGCCTGCACGCACAGATAAATTAATGAAGCTTTAATTTCAGCTTACTGATTTTAATTACTGCCAACATTTGTGATTAGACAAGTCTTACTTCACTCACACACCCACCTCCTGACTTCATCATGCCCTCCCAGGGCTGCAGCCTTTACTCTGATTTATCTTAGACTTGCAGCAACATCAATGTCACTTTCAGGGAAAATAATAACATATACTGCAATCATGAATAAATAATGTGCACTGAGAAATATGAAAATGATTGTGCTCAAGTCCATTCATGGATAAACAGCAATCAAGCTTAATTTTGATCAGCTAATTAAGTAACCAAGTCCATACATTACACAAAATACTCTCAGATATCTGGATGTAACAAAAATAATAATTGACTGCCATTTTGATAAATCTTATTTTAAACATTACATTGATTGCAGGAAGCAAGAAGTCAAAAAGCCTGTTTCCACAAACTTTGATTGTGGGTGTGATACCTGTTTCAATTTCCCATTGAGATTAATAAAGTATTCTGTTTATAAAACAGCTACACCAGAAAGTGAGCTAGTACAAATACACTTTTGGAACAGATGATTGTTTGATTCCTTCTTCAAGAATCAAGTCAGCATCCCTCGCTGCATGCACACATATTTTCCCATTAGGCAAAACTATGATAATTCATGAGGCTGAATACCTTTTGTTCTTTTGCACTGCATCACATTGCCAACAGCTGAGCGATTCATTTTGTAACTCCTCTGTGATGGGTAACTAATCAAAACTTTTGTATGATTTCTTTATTCCTCTCCTTCTTCGGAATATGATCTGAAGTAACTGGGAGTCGGCATTAAGTGCTGTGTGTTTGTGTGTTCTGTAGCATAAATGTGTGTGGTCTTTCAGCAAAGCTGTTAGTTATAATAATATTGATAAGTGAATAATATAAAAGTCTGGGTCATTATGAATAAATAAATGAGATAGGTTAGAAAAAAGAGACTATCCTCATATGAAGAGATGTACAGGTGAGAATATTTGCACTGAGTTACAGGGTGATGATTTGCTAAAGGATGTTAATTCCTGTCGTCAGCAGCTGGTTTGTGTATGTTACAGCACTTAGATCTTGTATTCCTTCTCTTTGTGAGTGTGTGTACTTGTGCAAATCAGGGGCTGAGACAGGGATTTGGGGCTTTGCTTTGTTTTGTATGTGCTTCAAATAAATGTGATGCAAACCTTTGAAAACCAAATAAAATTATTAGAATATGTAAAACTGTGGTCTGTGTTACTGTGTAACTGTGGGCAGAATCCCTACTTCCTCCTTTCATCAGTGACAATGAGCAAGTGCAACAAAGGGATGCCAGTGAAGGGACAGTAAGATACATCATTAACCAGTAGGCACTATGCATCTTCTGGAATAGATAGCCTGTTGCCTGAAACAAATGCCTACAAGCCCACAGAGATAAAAAGACTATCAATTATAATAAGGGCTGTGCTGTCTAAGATGGCACAGAATGTTTGATGCTGTAAATCCACAAGCACAGTCATCCATATATTGTGGAAATGAGATATGTCCAGATCGTTTAACACTCAAAGCAGATCGATGGCAGGACTTTTACAAGCTGTGTACAGGAAATTCACACATTAAAGAATATACATTAATATGCATGAAAAAAACCCAAAGCGGACAAATGTTTTCTTTCAGAGTGACCTTGATAGTCAGGACTTGACTATAAAACCCCATGTTTCACTTTTGCTTTTCCTCTTGTCCATTTTTTTCATGAGCAAAGCCTAAAATGTCTGGTCACAAACACATTAATTTGTACAAATGTTGTTGCAGGGTTGATTATTCTCTTCATTTGGTGTAAATAGCCTGAAAAAGAACTCGTAGAGAATAAACATCCTGTGTGTTCCTTGCCTACAGAGAGCAGAGAAAGCAGAGCAAAGAACTTGCATGGAATATTTTTATGCAGAATCTCTGACTAATAGCATATAATCACTCTCTTCTTACATTGTTTGGTGGGCTCCATTGGGAAACCAGTGTCTGCAGTGATTGTGTTGATTCTTCTCCTTCATGAATAGGGTGAATTAATTGTTATGGGGTTGAGGAAACAGTCACGGTTTGTGGTAAACTGCAGCACACACTGCCATGCATACAAAGTAAGCACTTAGACAGTTACTCTAAATTCACACTAACAACGAGAGTGATAATAGGTGGAAACCTTGATGATATAAACTCTTTCAGATCAGCTGCTCCTGTAGTAAATAGTGTGTTGTGTAAAATTTCTATAGACCAGATGTACAGTATAAAGAAAATAAAATCAAATTGCAGGTAGCAGTAATGTCTTGATGTAATCTTGTAACATGTGCAGGTTCAGCCTGAAACAAAGACGATCAGATAACTTTGTTCTTTCTCACTGATGGAACGCTGCTGTCACTGCCTGTTAGGAACGCAGATGCTTGAACTCACTGGAATGTTATTTAACTTGGAGATTAGCATGCCTGAGGCTATGTTAATACAACACCTTGTACAGAACTTCGTAGGAACCATATGCATGTGTGCATAAGCTCCCTCCTATACATAGAAAGCTGTTTCCCATGAGTACAGCTGTTTCGATAAACGTTCCTGACAAGACGGTTAATTTACCCTTGGGCTGCACTGGTTGCCCCAACCCAGGAGTTCATCACAGGCAGATGGGAGGTAATTGGAATGGATGCGTGCAGATGCTGCGATATGGTGGAATGGATTCATCACATCTATAAATTAACTGATGGAGGGACTGTTTGTTTGTAGGGTAATTAGGCAGAAATTTGTTTTCATTTTTCTCATCATCCAACAATTGATATAATAGAGGTGGTCCAGCCTCCAGAGAGAGAGAGAGAGAGAGAGAGAGAGAGAGAGAGAGAGAGAGAGAAAGAGAGAGAGAGAGCTGGCTGGTTATTTTGTTGTTATGTGTGTGTGTGTGCAGGGGGAGAGCAAGATGCATGTCGTCGGGAAATGTACTGAGAATGAAGAATAAATATCTGAGCTGTGGATATGTGTCACGACACATGCCAAATGTGTGAATATGTTAGCAGGTAAAGGAGGAATGGGGAAATATGTGCAATGCACAGTCGATAAGGTTGCTGCCACACAGCTCACTCCAGGCTGTTATTCACACCATAAGATAGCTGTTAACACACTCCTCATCCCCCTGATCCCAGCCCCTGCAGCCAAGAGATATTACTGTCCACATGATGACTGGCAGAACCCAGTTGCTCCAGCTTAGCCTGTCCTTCAGTGCCTCGATGAGCTATATTTGGTCCATTTTCTACCAATCAGTATCATTCATTCAAATTGGCATACACTTAGCAACGATCACCACTGATATCACTGGAAATCAAAATGACAGGAAATGCCAAATATGAAAAATATACATCACAGTCATATTTTTGCTAAATTCACTGAACAAATTTACACCGTGCAATGCTATTTTTTTTTTTTCTCACTTTCCACAAGTTTAAAGGACAGAGAACTGTTTTCATCTCAGGCCTTTGCCGATATGTCATCTTGTCCAGGATACCAAAACTACAACACACTGGGAACACAGTTTTGTTTTTGTTTTTTCTCAGATTTCTCATAGCATTTTTTGTAGAAGCTTTTAAAACCAGGATGAATAAATGATGCCTTGCTTTTTGACTTCACTCCAGTATATGTTTTGGTTAATGGAGACACAATTTTAACAACCCTCATTAGAAAAATGCTTAAAAGAAACAGATAGCAATGCAATTCACAGTTAAAGCTGCCTGGTGTCATATAATCCATCATTCACTGCCTGCACTATGTAAAATGTGTAAGAGACGTGAGTGGAGGAGACAAAACACTGTGACAGCATTTTTGTTTCTGTCACTGAAGGAGTGGGATGCTAAGATATACAGCGTGGGGAGAGCGAGAAGCAAACTCATAAAATTTTCAGAAATGACAACACCAACACTCTTTGGTCTACTCTTCCTCTGAGAGGGTGAGCGTGTGCATGCATGTGTATATTTGGGGNTGTGTGTGTGTGTGTGTGTGTGTGTGTGTGTGTGTGTGTGTGTGTGTGTGAGAATATAAACCTCAGAGGATGTCTGGAAAGCCTCGTCTATTTAAAGCTTGCTGTTCCCAAGGGATATAAGTGCTGAGGTAGCTCCTTTGCCTGTTTGCTCTCACTACCCCACCCTCCACCTCTCTTCCATTCATTCCATTTCCTTCCATGGATCAAAGTGGCTTGATATAATTCATAAAGCCAGACATCATCTTTACTCCTGTTTAAACAAAAGCTTTCTTCTCACAAAAGCAGCAACAAAATGCCCAACAGTAAAGTGACTCATGAAAGGAGGATGAAAAATTGATCTATTTTTTAGTGTCATTCTACTTTATTTTTCTGCCATTTCACATGGAATTTCAATCTTGAAATATAGATAACTTCTAAAAGTGTTCAATCCATTAAAACAAACATGCTTGGTTGCATGATTTTTATGAGCAGAATGGAGTCATGTTCTGCCTTCAGTTTTACCTTTCTCCTGGATTATTCCACAAATTGAACATATTGCTCTTGGTGTTCCAGTTGTAGTAATGAATTTATTCATCTGTCCATCCACCCATCAGCCACCCACTAATTTACCTATCCTCCCCCTATCTATCTGTTCACCCATCCATACATCCGTACATGAATACATCCATCCGCTTACCTATGAGGATGAGCATGCAGACCAGTAGTGCTATAAGTGCTCCAGGGCTCAGAGCAGCACTCATTACATAGGCTGTAGCATTGCAGGACTGAATGGCTCCCTCTGTAAAAACAGATTTAGGAACATTTAGGATCATACTTTTGTCAGCATTTTCTGCGTATCAACGGCATGTATGGTGACCTTTGCCACTGTCCCGATGAGGAAGATGATAATATTAGGAATGACACAGCTCTTAGCTCTCACCTGTGTCACAGCCACAGACATGTATGGTCAGAGTGCTTGTGGAGCTGAGTGAGGGAGGCCCACTGTCAACCACCAGGATAGGCAGGAAGTACACGTTCTGCTCATGGCGGTTAAAGCCTGACCGCTGGGTCCGGATGCTAGCTGTGTTATCTGTGTTTGTGTGTGGGGGGTGGTTGTGGGGGGTGGGGGGTCAGAGAAGAGAGAGAGTAAGGTATGCTTGAATATTTGAAGAACAAAACCTCTTTCTCTGCTCACAGATGGGCAGTTTTATAAGGTTGCAGTATAAACAATGAAACTGCAGCCAGTGAGTTACCTGACAATTGCCTGGTTACCACCTATTATCCTCATCTTCTTTCAAGAGAGTGAATTGAGTGAGAAAAAAAAAGCATACAGTATATACAGTATGTAATATATGTATGTATGTATGTATGTATATATACATATATGTTTTTACTTCTTCTATCATTCACTCTCACTCAATTCACTTTCTTGAAAGAAGATGAGGGTAATAGATGGTAACCAGGCAATTTTATATATACATATATATATATATATATACACACACACACACACACACACTAAAATGTCAGGACAATCATGCATTTCAAAACTTGACAATTGATTAAAAAAAGAAAACATAAAAAACTAATAAAAATAACTTGTTCAAAGAATGATCAACTGTGCAAGTGATAAACAAGCATCTAGTTAGACAAATACCATCTTCACTATACATAGTCTGAATAAATCATCTGCCACAATGCACGATTCAAGGACTCCAGAGGAAAGGTGTCAGGGTTGTCAAGTTTAACTTGAAGTTGAATAATTTTACCAGGAAAGTGAACTGTCTGTGTGATATTAACATTTATATTTTCTCCCCCTTTTTATCAAATAAAACCTGGAGAGAAAATGAGTGAGAGAGCCACAGTTTGAAATTAAACCTCACCTGCGTATATATGAGCTCTCTACCATAGACAGACAAATGCAACACAGAATACATGAGGAGGCTTTGACAAATAGAGTAAGAGTAGACTTGCATAGAGGATACCAAGCAATCCATCTCCCAGAATATATATCACCATTACCCATGTCACTCTAGTGCTTCTCTGGCACATGGAGAACAATCTTCATATTGCCATATATGTGCGGGAATGTTGCGTCCCTGAGTTTGTCCTTTTGACTTTCATACAGCACTGTCTTTCAAGGTGTCTGCTTTACAAAAGAAAAGATCCAAAACCTTTTGAAATTTGTTGAAGTCAACACCGCTAAGTTTATTTAATACAACCACTGCCATTTAGCTGCCCAGTGAGCAAGGGACTGTCAATAAAATGAATGCTGTTTGCATTGATTGACAATCTAAATAAACATAAAGGTGTAGTGATATGCTTTAAAATTTAAATATGCATGTCATCTGTGAAATTTAACTCCTGGTACAGTAAAATGTCTGCTTTATGCTATATATTAATTTGTAGGGACAGAGAACAGATAGAGCAAAAAGGATGAGCAAAAACTATATATATACATATAATTAGTTTACTTTACTGTATGTGTACTAATGGACTTACTGTGGTTGTGATACTTTAGAGACCTTTTTTTTTTTTTTTTTTTTTTTATACAGAAAAATTCACACATTGGTTTTAATTCACCTGATTTTAGCTGGATTTGATGTCCCCAAGCACCCTAAAGTTGCTGTGTTTCTTCTGCCAGAGGACACTTTTCATCATGGTTTACAGTAAACAAGGACAACTCAGAATATGCTTCCAGTAATAGAAAGTAAAGAGAAAAATGGGGAGAAAATGCAAATGACCTGCTTATGTGCCAGAGTCCTTCAAAGTTCGTAAAAGAAAGTATCTTTATAATCTGCTTTTCTCACGGATGTCTCCATGATGTAATTTATCTTTATTATTAATATTTTATTATTCAAAATAAACACAGATAAATTTCAAGATTTTCTGGGGAAAAAAAATTAGTGGTAAAATGAGCAAATAACACTAAAAGCTAAAGTAAAACTGATGCATCATTCAAGTTTTTGAGATTTTTGTAACTGACTAACCAACCGAATGACCTCTACAAGTTGTCGCAGCAGGAAAAGGTTTAACCAGTTGAACACATTTTCTTTTACAAATGCTTGGAAATCATTAATTTATTTATTTATTCCCCCCCCCCNCCCCCCCCCCCCATAACAAATCAGATTATATATATCAAATATATCTATCTATCTATATATATATATATATATTTGATATTGATATATTGATATATATATCTGATTTGATATATATATATATATATATATCAAATCAGATTATCAAATTATACTTATATCAAATCAGATAAAAAGGCATTGCCTTTCTTGTCATGTGACTGAGTAATCATTCAGCTTCTAATAGTGAAAAACAAAGTAGATGGTGCAATGTTTTGATATGATTATTGGTAATTTGCTAATTATTGGTAATAATTTGGTAATTTAGATTGCTTCAGTGACTAAGCAATATGCTGTTAACTCATTGTTCCGTGAGTGAGTGTAACCTGCTGATTGGTCGTCATCATCAGGCGAAAGTGATTAAAAGTTCAAAATGGTTCTGCTTTGCTAGATTGCACTGCAAGACTGTGTAACCATGTGAACATGCACAAGCATAAAATTATTTCATGGGATCGCAGGCACGGGACTCGTGAATATCACCTCTTCACACGTTTAATTGGAAATCAGTGGAGGGGAGGCAACATCGCCTATGTGATGAGCCCATGTATGTGTGTGTGTGTGTGTGTGTTTGTTACTCACATACAGTACATTTGTGATTCGAGGTAATACACACACACACACCAAGAAAAATCTGCAAAAGCTGGTGATTAGAGAATGAAACAAAAAAGCAATGTATCTTCTACATTTTGTGTTTTTGGTGTCCTATGTGAGTGCAGTAGAAGCTTACATTAGTATGCTGTGTGTTTGAGTGTATTTGTGTGTATGTTTTGTGTTTTGCACAGGAGAAAAGGAAGGAAAGAAACACAGCTGCAGGGATACTTGTGTCATACTACTTTCTGCATTCTGTTTGTGCTTGTGTGTTTATATGTGTGTTGTGTGTGTATGTGGGTGGGTCAGCAGGAGACCTCGCAGTGACATTTCCCTAACTTGGGTTGCTCCTGACATTTACCTGGTGTCAGATTAATATTGATTGAGCCAGATGTCGCATTCACTTACGTACGCATCCATAAAAGAGGAATCTGCAAGCGTGGGGGCAGTGTTCGAAAAAAATATATATATACGCAAACATGAAAAAACCTCCAAAGCCAAGCCAAGCAAACACTGAGGACCATGTTGATGGTGGTTTAAATTTCTTTACATTATACAGTTAAAAATGAAAGAGTGTATTCCTGCAGCTGCTGTTTTCATAATGGCACTTATGGCAAATTTTTGATACAACATTAGTGTGAAATGGAAAGTTCAATGTCTTTTTATCCAAATGTTTGATGAGCTACACACATTTCAAGGCTAATGACATTCATAAAAAAATCTTATTACTCTAAAAATCTCTCATCACTGTTTACTTTTGTGTATACTGCTGTAGGCAGTTTATATGCAAGAGAGCATATAAATTGCATTTGTATGAACCACAGATTAAGGCATCGAGTGGCAAATGACAAGTGATGTGTATTAAAATATGATATTATCAGGTAAACACTCATTCATGGAAAAAAACAAAATGCTACATTCACTTTCAAGTAGTGGCTGTAATTGTTAAAGTTTTCTGGCAGTGTATTGTGAGACTTGAAAACTGCAAATATATGATACCTGAATGATACCTGAATTCTAAGATATTAAAATTATCTTTGGCTAAAGGTTCTGGAGTTCTTATATTTGTAATTCATTAAACTAATTCTGTATTGCCTTAGGTTGCACATTTGCAAACTGACCTCAAGCAATTTGCTTAACTTTCATTCTACTAGCTGTGGAGGAGCAGTGTTGAAATCACTTTAACCCATTTTCAACTTTATAAGCTTCATTATGATCCTGAAACACAGATTTGCTGCATCCCTCTACACATTTCAAATACTTGCAAACTACAATCATAATCTATGGTGTACAGACTTCTGCTTGTACTACAGCAAAAAATCTAATTACATCAGTAATGGCATCAGTCATTATTTATATCTGACTTGGCGACTCTTATCCTCTCACCTTTGACATCCCACAGAGTGAAGTGTCGATTGCTGGAAGCTTCGGGGGCCAGGTTAAAGTAGAAACGATGTCCAGATTGTGGCTCATCTCTATCCACCACACTGATGGTGTGGATAAGCTATGGGACAAGAAAAAAACCAAAGCAGAAAAGAAAAGAACGAGAAAGAAAAGAAGCACAGATTAATATTTCAGACTTACTCAATGGGAACAACAGAATTCACATATGAAAAGCACTTTACATTTCAAATCCCTCTTTTATGGGAGTGCGAGTGAGAGTCCTTGGATGCAGCTGACAATAAAAATACAGTTCAAAGGGCTACAGTCAAAAAGAGATGAGAAACATCTTTATCCATAACGCTGACATTTCAATATAAAAATGTCGAATGTTAGAAATGCAAAATTGTCACAAATGCTAAAAATGTCTAATGTTAGAAATACAAAACTGTCACGAAAGCCTCACTGAAAATGTGGAGAGAACAGAAAAGGACAGAAAGATTATGTGAGACGGCTGTGTTTGCTTTGAGTAAAAGTAAAAAAAGAAAATGCAAATATTAAGAGGAGCAGACAGAAAGACATTTTGAAGGTGTAGTTTTTCTATTTAATGTAATAACAGTGATCCAAATCAAGAGATAAAACTCAACTGTGATCCAATTTTGAGAATGTTTGTGTGGGCACAATAAGGTGCGATGGGACTCAGTGAGAGCTGAACAGACATCAAACAGCCCCTGGAGATCTTTTCACCTAATCACAGGACTCTCAGTGAGAATCTGTCCTTCCATCATCCTGTTACTCTGCAGGCAGCATCCAACCACAAGCTGATAAACGCTATTTTCACATCACGTCACCTCGCTGTTTCTTCTCATCATACAACACACATAGTTCTAGATTTTTATTACATTTATTTACTCCCGCTGACAAAAAACAAACAGACACACAAACAAACAAAATTATGAAAAACCTTGCAAAGACAAGAATAACTTCAAGTGTAGAATGTAGTCAAATACAATGTAGAAAAGTGGAGTTTAAAGTGAAAAGCTTTTAGGTAGAATCTGAACTCCCACTTGGTTCTTTTTTGTGCTTTTATTTTAAAGATAAGTGAATGTCCTTGTGTGGCATGAAATATACATTAAGTAATTTAAACTGAACGTTGAATCTACTATAATTTTTTTTTTTTTTTTCTACAGAAGGCATATTCATCACAACCCAAATTCAGGTGGTATGATGAAGCGTTATTAAATGTTACAGCAATTCTTTTGACAATACATCAGGTGGAATGATGTGATCTGCACATCCAACTTGGCATAGTGGGAACTGTACTGTTCAAACAATTATTATTAATAATAAGAGTCTTCCATGCTACAAGCAGTGAGGCAAACGGAGTCTTTTTTTTTTTTTTTTTTTTTGGCTGAGGCTCCTCTTTTCTGCCCCAAATCAGTCTTGTATATTTCTGAAAATTGTTTTTGCATAGAGACAACAAGAATAAAAAGAACTCATGAATCCATTTTGTACAAAGATCACCTGTTTTTTTCTACAGCTATTCTACTATTCTAAAATTAGTTTAAGAATGCCATGCTCAATTTTACTTTTGATAAAGTTGCCCTGTCTTTCTATTCCTTTCATTCAAAGCCCGTGTCAAATTATGGCTGTTAAAATAAAGTGTATGGTAAATAACAATATAAAAATATGCATAGTTGGATACATTTCTGCACTAAACTTTACAACAAAATTCACTCTGAAACACTTTTTGAAACTTGAGTCATGTGTTGCTATATTTGGGTTTTCTGTCACAGAATATGGCACATGTGCAGCACAGATGGGAAACTGTCATTTTGTCAACAACACAAATATTGTTTGCATTCTGGCAGGAAAGTAAAATGCTCCTACTGACTTCATGGAGGATGGGAACTTTTTTTTATCTTTTGCACAAGTCAATTTGGAATTTGTTCAGCTATATTTCATCCCACTCATCTCAGCCTGTGCACATCTCTACCTATAGCATCACCCACCTGCAAACACACAGACCTGTTAAAATGATTGACAGACCTGTGACAGATAGCAGCAGACTGCTGCAAGTCCAAATTTGCGTTCACTACTTGAAAATGTGTTATCAACTTTTGTAATGTTTAATTTTGTAAATCATTTCATTTTGCACTATCCCTAGGGTATGGAGAACATAGGGAGTCTTGGAAATGGTCATAGAACATTTCATTACTTGATATTTAGCTGGATAATTAAAAGGGATTAATAAAAGAAAATACAAGTGAGTGTAATGATGTGTGAGGTACGAAATCTAATAAAACAATTAAAGAAAAAAATCCTGCAGAATCTACAGTAACTAATAAGGAGCCACCACTGCATGAAATCACACCCTTTAGACAGGCTCGTTGAGACATATACTATAACAAATATGTTTACTTATTAAAAAAGACTGTCAGCTAGAAAGAGATGAGTCTCTTTTGTGGATGACTAAGAAAAAGACAATGCAGTGATCCAATTATTTTTTTTTCTAATATCCACAGCTCATTGACATGTCTTGTCAAAGGACCCACAAAATCTGTTTTGGGTTAAACTGTGGCACTGTTAGAAATTGGTGAACAACTATTAAGGGAGGCATTTCTTGACATGATTAAAGCAGGATGTTCACTGCTTGTAATTTCTTTGTCTGCTCTCACAAAAGCTCACAGTATCAGATAACATCTTAGGAAATTTATCAAACCATTACTCAGCTGTTACTGTGGTGTTTAGGTGAACGGTAGCTTTGAAATGCTAAACAAGGTTTTGTTTACTGGAATGAACCCTTCGTTCTGTCCACCTTTTGTCTGCCACCTCTCTGCTCTCTCTACGCTCTCTCTATCCATCAGTGTAGCGCCTCTTCCTGCCATTCCTGTCCTTACCATTCACCTCTTAAGTATTTTGCTCTCTCATTCTTGTTCTGTTGAGTAAAAATTACATCCCTCATTCATCATTCAGTTGAAAATTGATTATTCCAGCAATACAATTATGTAGATATACTCCATATCTTTCACATACATAAAGAATTCAGCTTTATTGTGTATAATTTTAAGCTCAGGTTGCCTGTCGCTGCCAGCCAGCCTCATTTATTTACTGCGGTTGACAGTCTGAATGAGTATGAGTGTTGGGTGCTTATGTGGTACTGTGACTAAGCTACTGTCGGATGCACGTCCAGGCCACAATTGTGCTTTCACAATAAAAAGCTCTTCAGCACTGATGTAACCATCATAGTCACAGAACAGGCTTAGTCATACAACAGCTCAAGGAGGATATTCAGGATAATGTGACTTAACAGTGTAATTATGAAAGCCTTCAGCATGATTTCAGGGTAAATCATATGTGTTTTTATTTACTGCAATGCAAAATTTGCACTAAAGAAAAACATGAATAACTAGGAATTACTCTGTGTTCCTTAGAAGGAGACATGTCAGCTCAAAGCTCACAATTAAAATTGATCTTGTATAAATTATGTTCATATGCAACTATTTACTGTAATAAAATGCAGGGAATATTTCAGTTTCCTTTGAAAAGAAACACAGAAGGAAGGCAAGTGCTAAACAAACTGCAAAGGGACCAAGGTATAAGCTGTAAATAAATATATAAGCTCTTTGCTAGATTTCAAATTGCATGTACATGTGTGATTTCTTTCTTACACACAAACACAAAAGGAGACGAAACAGACAACACTGCGTATTTTATCCAAGTATTTTTAATACATCCATTGATCTATTAAAAATATAGCTGAATGTGCTATATACCAAACAGGTCCTGATTGTATCTCCTCTTCATTCTTTGAAGTGAGGCCTTTCAGTTTTATTTCAGCCTGAAAGTATATATATATATATATATATATATATATATATATATAT